>QNTS01001047.1:120278-168269 GCA_003317085.1 Hucho hucho | reverse complement strand
TAACCTCCGGATATCATCCACAGGCTAATGGACAGGTCGAGAGGTTGAATCAGGAACTTACACGCTTTCTGCGCACCTACTGTCATCAGAACCAGCAGGACTGGAGCCGTTTCCTCATGTGGGCCGAGTACGCCCAGAACTCCTTGCTCAAACCCTCTACAGGCCTCACCCCTTTCCAATGTGTGTTAGGATACCAACCCCCTTTGTTTCCCTGGTCCGGGGAGCCAACTGATCTTCCGGCTGTTAACACATGGTTACAGAGAAGTGAGGAGACCTGGAACAATGCTCACGTACACCTCCAACGAGCGGTTCGAAGAGTCAGAGAACAGGCTGACCGTCACCGGAGAAGGGGACCCGAGTACACTCCTGGACAGTGGGTGTGGCTGTCATCCAGGGACCTCCGTCTTCGACTTCCCAGCAAGAAGCTAAGCCCTAGGTACGTGGGTCCTTTTAAGATTCTTAGACAAATAACCCCAGTTTCATACCGTCTAGCCTTGCCATCCACTTACCGCATCTCTCCCACCTTTCATGTTTCATTGCTCAAACCTGCCGGTGGTCCGAGAGGAGAGAGGGACCAAGATGAGGTCGCAGAAGAGAGCTCCCCTCCCATCATCATCAACGGCGAGGAGGCCTACCGAGTAAGGGAGATACTCGACTCAAGACGCCGAGGTAGGGAGTTGCAATATTTGATCGACTGGGAGGGGTACGGTCCAGAAGAGAGATCCTGGGTGAGATCCCAAGACATCCTGGATCCCGCACTCATCACAGAGTTTCATCAGAACCACCCTGAAAGACCTGCCCCTAGATCCCGTGGAAGACCTCGGCGTCGTGTCGGTCCTCGCTTCAGGAGCCGCTCGCAGGAGGGGGGCTCTGTCATGGATCGCACCTCTGTGGCTCTCTCCGATCACCAAAGGACACCGTCACCGGAGTATTGACCACATTTCCCATCAGCCCCGTACCTAGGTCTAATCATCTGCACAGCTGTACCCACTTCTCTCCTCTATATAAACTGTCTCCAAGCTCCTATGCATTGCAAAGTCTTGTACTGCCCCGGCTAGTCATTTCTGAGCGCTTCTATTGATTGATTGATTGATTCCCTGTTATCTGACCTTGGACTGTTTTCTGATTCTTGTTTTCCCGTCTGCCGCCTGCCCCGACCCACGCCTGGTATTGGTTCTGTTCCTGGATACCCTCTGACACCCTCTAAGCTGTTATCTGAGTTTTGCCTGTCTGACCAACCTTGATTAAAGTTTACTGCTTATGGATCCGAACGTCTCTGGCTCTGCGTTACAGAGGGGTTCTAAATGAGGCAATCTGTCAAAATCACTTTTTACAGGACAGAAATTCCTCAGGGTTTCACCTGCCATATCCGTTCTGTTATACTCACAGACAAAATGTTAACACTTTTGAAAATTCAGAGTGTTTCCTATCCAATGGTACTAAATATGTGCATATCCTATTTTCTGGGCCTGAATGGGAGGCATTTTACTTTGGGCACACCAGGCTCTCCAAAACGGTCACCTCGTGCGCTGCTGCCAAAGAAGTTAACTAGTGATTATGTTAAGATTGGTTGTTTTTTATAAGATAAGTTTAGTGCTAGCTAGCAATTTACCTTGGCTCCTTGCAGCCACCAGGTCCTTTTGATGCTGCACTCGCGTAACAGGTGGTCAGCCTGCCACGCAGTCTCCTCATGGATTGCAATGTAATCGGCCATAATCGGCGTCCGATTACCGATTGTTGTGAAAACATGAAATCGGCCCGATTTAATCGGCCATGCCGATAATCAGTCAACCTCTACTATGTACGTACGGTCACTGTGGGGACGACGATGCACTTATTAAAGAAGCCAGTGGTGTACTCCTCAATGCCATTGGAGGACTCCCGGAACATATTCCAGTCTGTGCTAGCAAAACAGTCCTGTAGCTTAGCATCTGCTTCATCTGACCACTTTTTTTATTGATCTAGTCACTGGTGCTTCATGCTTTAATTTTCGCTTGTAAGCAGGAAACAGGAGGATGGAATTATGGTCAGATTTGCCAAATGGAGGGCAAGGGAGAGCTTTGTATGCATCTCTGTGTGTGGAGTAAAGATGGTCCAGAGTTCTTTTCCCTCTGGTTGCACATTTAACATGCTGATAGAAATTTGGTAAAACTGATTTAAATTTCCCTTCATGAAAGTCCCCAGCTACTAGGAGCGCCGCCTCTGGGTGAGCGTTTTCTTGTTTGCTTATGGCGGAATACAGCTCATTTAATGCTATCTTAGTTCCAGCCTCTCTCTGACTGTGGTGGTATGTAAACAGCTACAAAGAATATAGATGAAAACTCTCGGTAGGTAATGTGGTCTGTAGCTTATCATGAGAAACTCTACCTCAGGCCAGCAATAGCTCGAAACTTCCTTAGATATCGTGCACACAGACCGCCACCCCTTGTCTTACCAGACGCCGCTGTTCTATCCTGCTGGTACATCGTATAACCAGCCAGCTGTATGTTGATATTGTCGTCGTTCAGCCACGACTAACAACGCGACATTAAAGTTTTTAATGTCCCGTTGGTAGTTCAATAACTTGTCCATTTTATTGTCCAAAGATTGCATGTTTGCTAGCAGAATTGAGGGGAGTGGGGGTTTATTCAGTCGCCTCCGACTCCTCAGAAGGCAGCCCGCCCTCCGGCCTCTCTTTCTCCGCCACCTCTTCACGCAGATCACTGGGGTCGTGGCCTGTTCCTGAGGGAGCTGTATATCCTTTTCCTCTGGCTTGTCAGTCGTGAAAGAAGAAAAAGGATTCTGCTTGTCGTGGTGAGTAATCGCAGTCCTGATGTCTAGAAGTTATTTTCGGTCATAATAGACGGTAGCGGCAACATTATGTACAAAAATATTTTAAAAATAAGTTTACGAACAGCGCTAGCGCCCCACCACTCCGTAAGTAGTTAATCTTTTATTTTTATTGGCAAGTCTGAGATATGGCTTTTTCTTTGCAACTCTGCCATTCTGTTACCGCTACCAACATTTTAGCACTGACTGTTATGTGCTAGCTGTGTAGTCTGTGTTTATAAATGTGCAGTGACCGTAAAAATATGCATTTGTATAAGGAATTGACAACTCGTTCTCATCTTCTCATCCGGGTAGCTAGGCCACTTGATTTCAACATCTAAACAAAGTGAACAGGCTGTTGTTCAAACAGTTGGAGACAGACAGAAGGGTGTATTCATAAAAAGTTAAACTGCTCTACCTTGCTAGCAAGCAAATAGATCCAAGTTGGCCAGACTTTAAATATAATGATTAGCTGGCTACTCACTAGCAGTGGGCTTGTGCTTGCGAGATTGTTTATGAGACCTGTGTTAATTTTTTATAACGGCTGCTACCAGAAGTTGGACTGAGTGGCGGAGTGGTCTAAGGCATCCCAGGCTGTATCACAACTGGCCGTGATTGGGAACCGCATAGGGCGTCGCACAATTGGCCCAGCGTTGTCCGGGTTAGGGGAGGGTTTGGCCGGGGTAGGCCATCATTGTAAATAAGAATTTGTTCGTAACAGACTTGCCTAGTTAAATAAAGGTTAAATAAATTAAACATTTGTGGATGTGCATGGATCTGGTTACATTTGTAACAAAATTGCCATTTTCAAAGACTTGAAAGCCAGATCAGTGATTTTTGCAGAAAATTATTTTGATAAAATAATACAATTATTACCACCCGTCTTATGGTTGAAGGCTTATATTTAGCATAGGTATAATTTACAAGTCCTGAATTCATTTGATTATTACTGACTGTTTGAAATGCAGTGTATTGACCTTTAATTGTGGAACAAAGCTTATTTAGAGATAATATTTTAGGCCATATAGCCCATGCCTACTTGTGTCTCTATTCTATGTGCACCAAAATTCTGATCTGATTCTCTGAATTGCCTTGTGAAAGCCTTGTTTTTAGAATGCGTCATCAACAACAGTAATTTTGTGATGGCGGGGATGCAGGGCTGTGTTCCAAAGAAAACAAATACAAGTTTGCTTGCTCTAGTTCCTCAACAGCACAGCTAGGAGAGCTCAAAATAGTACCTTATGGTTGAAGTCTCTACTTTGAGTCATAAAAGTGTATTGAAAATACATAGGAACTGTGCACACTTCGGAGAGGTGTGTGGCCACTTCGAGACAACAGTTAGTCCTCTCACTCAAACCCATGTCATTTTTTTTGATGCACCTACCCCAAATGTTCCATGAATATTCTTATCATGTTACTGAATGTGTCCAGAGTATTTTTCAGATTTCGTTATCAACAAATGTGGCAAAAAGTACAGTAAAAGTGAAATGCACATTAAATTGACAGTATAATGTTTGGATTCAGTCTTGAGTCAGATTAAGTGTTTTGTTCTCACATTTAGTCTAATAATTTTCCCATACTCTCCAAACTGTTCCCTTTGATTGCTACCATGGTTATGCATTTCCATATTTCTTCTGTAAGAAACATTTCAATTTAGCCCAATCAATATAGCAAATTCCCACGAGTGTATGGAGTTAAAATGTACCAGAACGTAATCGAGCAGCTGACCAATTACACAACACTTTAGTTCTGGGTTAACCGAGATTAAGGAGGAGAAGAAGTGTACTAAAAATAACTTAATCCTACTTCATGCTCCAAAAGGAAACATCACTGGGAATATAACCGTTAAATCAGTTAATTCTTATAGGTCTTTCCACAAAGGCAAAGTGGAATTTGAAAGAGGTTTGAAAAGGTTTTTTAGTGATCTTTTCCTTTTTAAATATTTTTAAATATGAGTGATTTTTATAGGACTGCAGGCGGTGCTAAAATAAGCAGGAGGGAGGTAGTGAGAATGACTTTTCAAGCATAATATACAATCCAAAGAGGCAGAATATCATCAATTTCCATCTCACTTCAGCGTTGTCCTACTCAGATGGCCGAGAGCACTCTGTTCATGTCCTCATCTAATTGGAAATTTGCACAGTTAGTGGATATGAATAGGACCAGGGACACTACTTCTAGCTTTCGATTAAAATTCAAGCCGCTGCTTTTGAGGATCACAGTGAGGTAGCTGGCTAGCAGCACAATGGTTGTAAAAAAGCACATTCAGTGAATTAATCACATACAGGCCTACACACAAACACTGCTTGAGCGTCCACACCCACAGACATACAGTACATACACCCACCCACAACATGGCATGTCGTGAAGGACACAAAGTAAATGTATGCATGATGAATCATCTATTAGATCTGAAATCTTATTGAAGGCTGCCCTGCAACATACACCTCATCATCAGACCTTGTGAAAGTTTTTCTGCACACAACTGTACTTTAAAATATGTTAATTTAGCTCTAGCTAGGGATGTGAACGGTTATTCGACTATCCGAACGGACGTTGGTCTTCAAATACTTGCCTGAGTATTTATTTTTGAGAGAAAAGAAAATATAGGCCTCTTTTAACACTGAAAACTAATTAAAATATTAATGTGACATTGTTGCATAGAAAGATATACCAAGACATTTCAAAGTATTAATGAAATAAAACAAACTTTTCAATGTAGTTTTTATGACGTGCACCATGCTCCCCATAAAAAGACCAGTAGTATTCATGTGTGTAGCTTGTTGTTTATGTTGGCCAATCGAAGCGGCTCAATGTGTAGCAAGTAGAGTGAGAGTTCACTAATGCACAATGGAATTAAAAGTTAGCAAAATGAGGAGGAGTAGGCTACAGCGAGCAACCAACAGGTAGGCTGTTGTGTTAACTGAATGGGGTTGGGGAAAAGTGCAGCATATGGCCTCGTTTAGCCTAACTAGCCTCTCTAGGCTACTCCAGTCAAGACAGGCACTGCTATACGGGATGATAAATAATATTGAGGCTACTACAAGTTAGCTAGTCTTGGCTGTAGCCGAGTTTCCTTGGCGTCTCTCTTTCTCCATCCGTCTGCTCCCTCCAATGACTGTAAGGCTTGCTCCCATCTCACACACACCGCCCCCTCTGCAGCTGCAGCAATAGAGCGCCAGCCTCTCTCCCTCGCCCAGCAGTGCTCAGGTAAAAACGTACGTTTAAGAAACACATGTATGGCTGAATGGTGCTCACAAGGACCACACTAGTCCCTACTCCAGCACATAATCATCCATAACACACATCAATAACTACTCCCTGTAGCTACCACTCAGAGGGAGAGAGGTTAAGAGGGAAAGAGGGAAACAAAGAGAGGATATTAGGAAGGAGTTGGAAAGAAGGGAGAAAAGTTGGGACAGAGAAAGGTTGAGAATCAATAAAAGCCAAAAGAGGAAAATAACAGAGAAACAGAAAAGTTATGTCTCTACAGTCACAGTCCAGTTAGGTTTGACCCTTCTCATTAATTGATCAGAGTAGAGCAAGAGACAGAATCCTAGAGAGGAATTAGGGCTAGAATCTGTGGCAAAAGATTTACGCCATCTTGCCTGGGGACATAGCTGTACCTCTATGGAGGAGAAAATTACTCACCTGAATAAGCCCAGTAGGAGTCTCCTCCTGCCGCCCTCCTCTCCCTCACCCTGCCCCCCATGCTCCCATGATGCTCTTTTCCTACTGGCCCCGACTGGCCACCCTGTAGAGCTGAGGGAAATAGAGAGACAGAGGTTAGAGGTCAGAAAGAATACATAAGAAAAACCTACTATTGAGTTGCACCCATTTTGCCGTCAGAACAGCCTCAATTCGTTGGGGCATGGCCCCTACAAGGTGTCCAAAGCGTTCCACAGGGATGCTGCCCCATGTTGACTCCAATGCTTCCCACAGTTGTGTAAAGTAGGCTGGATACCCTTTGGGTGGTTGACCATTCTTGATACACACGGGAAACTGTTGTGTGAAAAACCCAGCAGTATTGCAGTTCTTGACACAGTCAAACCAGTGCACCTGGCCCCTACTACTATACCCTGTTCAAAGGCACTTAAATCTTTTGTTTGCTCATTCACCCTCTGAATGGCACACATACACAATCCATGTCTCAGTTGCCTCAAGGCTTAAAAATCATTCTATAACCTGTATCCTCCCCTTCATTTACACTGATCAAAGTGGATTTAACAAGTGACAAATAAGGGATCATAGCTTTCACCTGGATTCCCCTAGTCAGTCTGTCATGGAAAGAGCAGGTGTTCTTAACCCATAAAAGTCTGAGCCCTGTTTAAGCTGGGGGAGTACTACTAAGCTATACAGAATTGTTTTAAGAAGGTTGTACCAAGGATCATTTTGCTATATGATTTAGAATTTTAAGACCCCTTGAAGTATCCCAAAAAATCTGAAACAATTATTTGATGAAAAAAATGTTGGGGCTATTAGCCCATACAAACACATTGAATAACATATTGACTACATCAAACAACAGATAGTCCCAAACAAATATCTAAAAGAAGTTTGTTTTGGAGTGTCTTTCCTCTATCTGAGAGATACAGTACATGGCCAAAAGTCAAACATGTCATTCCAAAATCATGGGCATTAATATGGAGTTGGTCCCCCCTTTTTAGCTATAACAGCCTCCACTTTTTATGGAAGGCTTTCCACTAGATGTTGGAACATTGCTGCGGGACTTGCTTCCATTCTGCCACAAGAGCATTAGCAAGGTCGGGCACTGACGTTGGCCTGGCTCGCAGTCGGCGTTCCAATTCATCCTAAAGGTGTTCGATGGGGTTGAGGTCAGGGCTCTTGGCGGGCCAGTCAAGTTCTTACACAGCGATCTCGACAAACTATTTCTGTACGGACCTCGATTTGTGCACGGGGGCATTGTCATGCTGAAACAGGAAAGGGCCTTCCCAAAACTGTAGCCACAAAGTTGGAAGCACAGAATAAACTAGAATGTCATTGTATGCAGTAGCGTTAAGATTTCCCTTCACTGGAACAAGGGGCCTAGCCCGAACCATGAAAAACAGTCCTAGACCATTATTTCTCCTCCAACAAACTTTACAGTTGGCAGTGGCACTATGCATTCGGGCAGGTAGCGTTCTCATGGCATCCGCCAAACACAGACTCGTCTGTCAGACTGCCAGGTGATGAAACGTGATTCATCACTCCATAGAACGCACTTCCACTGCTCCAGAGTCCAATGGCGGCGAGCTTTACACCACTCCAGCCAACACTTGACATTGCGCATGGTGATCTTAGGCTTGTGTGCGGCTGCTCGGCCATGAAAAATTCTTTATGAAACTTCCGACAAACAGTTATTTTGCTGACGTTGCTTTCAGAGGCAGTTTGGAACTCGGTGGTGAGTGTTAACCGAGGACAGACGATTTTTACGCACCATGTGCTTCAGCACTCGGCGGTCCCATTCTGTGAGCTTGCGTTGCTCCTAGATGTTTCCACTTCACAATAACAGCACTTACAGTTGACCGGGGCAGCTCTAGCAGGGCAGAAATTTGGCAAACTGACTTGGTGGAAAGGTGGCATCCTATGACGGTGCCACGTTGAAAGTCACTGAGCTCTTCAGTACGTTCCATTCTACTGACAACGTCTATTGGGATTGCATGGTTGTGTACTCGATTTTATACACCTGTCGGGTGTGGCTGAAATAGCCAAACCCACTAATTTGAAAGGGTGTAGACATACTGTTGGCCATGTAGTGTATAAGAAAGATCAGGAAAAACGGTTATTTTTAAAACATTTTTATTTTTGCCTTACTGGTATTAGCCCATAATAAAATATTCACTATATGGAACAACAGATAGTCCCCCCCCCCAAAATCTAAAGGAAGTTTATTCTGAAGTGTCCATCCTACTGTATATCCAAGAGATATAAGATAGACCAGGAAACATTTGTTGTTTATTGAACATGTTTTTAACCCCTTATTTTTGTCACTAAACAGTCTCCATATACTGTATACTTCCATAAATCTTTTCAACTGGTAAAGGGGGACCTTCAGACGAGTCTCGTTAGGCCTATGGATGTCTCGCATTTAAACAGAGGGGTCATATTATTGTGTAGCCCAAACTGTTCAGACGCTACAGACAGAAGTTGGCAGATCGGCTGTACCGACTTCAGACAAGTCCCAAGACGCTTGTGGGGGTAGAGCAAAACGGAGAACACCATCATGTTCGTGGGAGTCTCATCTTTCCATAGAGGCGTCATAATAGTTTGGACGCTACAGATGATTTTGTGAGAAGACCGATTTTCGGGCTGTCTCATGGTCTGAAAAACACTGCTCTAGCTCTGTCACCTTTCACTGCAAATGCGGAAGTGTTACATACTGATATCTCTAGCTTAAACTTTTTATGCTAATTAGCTTTCCGCAGGGGCGCGGACATCGACCTTAGGGGGTTAATGTTTTGTATAGTCAGTGTATGTTAGAAATGTCTAAACTTGGGCCTCCCGAGTGGCGCAGCGGTCTAAGGCACTGCATGGCAGTGCTAGAGGTGTTACTACAGAGGTTAGGGGAGGGTTTGGCCGGTGGGGCTTTATTTGGCACATTGCACTCTAGCGACTCCTTGTGGGGGAACAGTGTTTCCTCCAACACATTGGTGCGGTTGGCTTCCGGGTTAAGCTGGCGGGGGCTAAGTAGCGCGGTTAGTCGGATTATGTTTCGGAGGACGCTTGGCTCCACTTTCACCTCTCCCGAGTCCGTTGAGTAGTTGCATAGATGAGACAAGATCTAAAAAAATTGGGGAAAATAAAAAAACTTTTTTTTACAAATAATAAACTGAAAACATTTCTATACTTAGATTTTGGTGGGCTTAATAGGTACACTTACCCTATTGTTTAATATTTTCTGTATTTACATTGAATGAAAAATGTTTTGGGATCTACAGTATACAAAAAAATGACATATGTATAATTCTAACTGCAATACAAAGTTATAAAATACTTCAAAAGTGTTCCTGGTCTTTGTATGTTAAACACTAAGGAACGGGACAGATGTTGCCGTCTCAGCCTCAGGCAGGTCAATTAAGCCAAACTGCTGAGTAGGAGCTAGAACAATCTGGCCAAACATCCAAAGAGATGAAGAGTAAAGAAAGAAAGGAACCATTCTGTGAGCCTTTATAACACCCCAACTATGTAGACTGGAGCTATAGGTGGCTGTGGGTGGGATAACCCCTGAGAGGTCAAAGGTTTTTAGGGGGTTTGTGGTGCAACAGAACACGGATAGGATACTGTACTTCTTGTATATCACGCACTGACACAAAGGTGAACCAAACAATGTATACTCTTCACTTCCTCTGTACTTCCTCTGTAACTCCCCTTTCATGAAATAACCCTACTTTGCCATCCATTTTGTAGTGATGGAGGGAGAGTGAGATGGAGCGATTTTTCAATCAGGGCAGAACAGAACATGCTGTGGGGGTTAAACAGCCAGAGACCTGGAGAAACAGAACAGGCTCTGGTGGTATACAGCCAGAGACCTTGAGAACCAGATGATAGTTTGATTGGCCCACAGGCCTTACCAGCAAAAGCAGGAGAAGACTGCCCGCCCACACGAGACCAGCCCACACAGTAACCACAGCCCAGGTGTCATCATTGCTACACACAACTTAACGCTTTTTATTCCTCATTGCCTCCTGTGTGGATTATTTAACCTACAGTATGTGTCTGTCTTCCCACTGTGTGGACCTTAATCAGAAGTAATGATCACCACCATCAGGGTTGATCCAAGGGGGAGGTGGAACAACAACAAGAATAGTTTATCTGAAATCCCTCAGAGCACTTTGATACTCGAGGCTGCTCTCACACACACTCACCATCCATCAAATGCATTCAGACGCTGCCTTGATTTCCCGAACAAACTGTATTCTGGAAATTGATGAGGAGGCTGTACCGTGCACAGAAATATAAACTGCAATTTGGTAATAACCAAATGGAAAAAGCGAGTCCATGATTTTTCTTTCTAATAAGGTTGTTTAGGTGGTTTTAGATTACTGCCCATTCACTACACCCAGTTACAGGCTGAGAAGCCACACTATATATAAAAAGTATGTGGACACACCTTCAACTTAGTGAATTCGGCCATTTCAGCAACACCCGTTGCTGACAGGTGTATAAAATCAAGCACAAAGCCATGCAATCTCCATTGACAAACATTGGCAGTAGAATGGCCTTACTCAAGAGCTCAGTGACTTTCAATGTGGCATCGTCATAGGATGTCAACTTTCCAACAAGTCAATTCGTCAAACTTCTGAACCTGCTAGAGCTGCCCCTGTCAACTGTAAGTGCTGTTATGGTGAAGTGGAAACGTCTAGGAGCGACAACGGCTCACCGTGAATTGGTAGGCCACACAAGCTCACAGAATGGGTCTGCCAAGTGCTGAAGCGTGTAAAAATTGTCTATCCTCAGTTGCAAAACTCACTACTGAGTTCCAAACTGCCTCGGGAAGCAACGTCAGCACAATAACTGTTCGTCGAGAGCCTAAGCCTAAGATCACCATGCGCAATGCCAAGCGTCAGCTGGAGTGGTGTGAAACTCGCTGCCATTGGACTCTGGAGGTGTGGAAACGCGTTCTCTGGAATGATGAATCATGCTTTACCATCTGGCAGTCCAACGGACGAATCTGGGTTTAGCGGATGCCAGGAGAACATTACCTGCCCGAATGCACAGTGCCAACTGTTTTTCATGGTTCGGGCTAGGCTCCTTACTTCCAGTGAAGGGAAATCTTAATGCTACAGCATGACATTCTAGACAATTCTGTGCTTCCAACTTTGTGGCAACAGTTTGGGGAAGGCCCTTTCCTGTTTCAGCATGACAATGCCCCCGTGCACAAAGCGAGGTCCATACAGAAATGGTTTGTCAAGATCGATGTGGAAGAACTTGACTGGACTGCACAGAGCCCTGACGTCAACCTCATCGAACACCTTTGGGATGAAAAGGAACGCCAACTGAGAGCCAGGCTTAATAGCCAAACATCAATGCCCGACGTCACTAATGCTCGAGGCTGAATGGAAGCAAGTCCCGGTCTGGTCCTGTATGTTTGCTGCTGTCTGCAGAAGGGAGAAGGAGAGAGACACTGTAGCCTAGAGTGCACCAGTAACAGAGATGCTGGGCTCTTCTGGCGTAGGCTAAGAACTTGCACGTGAGGGGGTGGTATGCTCTCACCATGTATCTCATTGAACCAGGTTGTCCACTGAGAGAGAGGACACAGGGGAAGCTGTCCATCCCTGCGTTTGAAAGACTAGCCACACAGATACAGTAAAAAATTTCAATTTTCTCTGAGAGCCTACCCTGGGTGTGTGTGTGTCTGCGTTATACAAAGGTCTCTGACTTCTCTCTCCTTCAGCTGAGCTCAATACTACAGTAGTGGTGTAGGTAAGCAATATCAGAATGCCTCCATCTTACAGTGACTCAGTCATCAAATACACTCATCCATCCTACCCTGCAACCGTTAATGCTCTGTTCTCAGTAGCTCCTCACTCGCCCACCTCAGCCCAATTACCAGATACCAAAGATCATCTTTTAGGCCAACACGCACTCAGACCCAAACAGCTTAGCTGCCTTCTGCAACTTGGTAAACATTTCCATCTGCCAAGAACATTTAGAACTATAATAATACCACCCACCACCCCTCCTACAAATGGAAGCTTATGTACCCAGGATAGGGCTGTGGAAGTGTAGCCATGCCTATTGATTGAGAACACCCACTCCTCTCTAGTATTGTGTCATGTGTCATTGGGGAGTAGGGGGCGGATTGTAACTTTAGCCTTAGGAGTCAGAGGGGGATTCCTTTATTGTTCTACAGCCCCCTCTTGAGAGTGACTCATAGCTTTAGCTTGGTTAACACACACACACACACCACAGAGGCCTCTCCTCTGCCCAGCTCAGTTCTTACTGATAGTTGCATCATTAGAAGTGGGATTAATTAAGACTATTCTCTCTGGCTTCAGGTGGTGCACTGTTCTGTTATCATCAAAAAGGTAGCACTATCTCTTTAGCACCACAATTCTGATCTGGGAGAAAGTAATTGATGCTATATGAATAAGACAATTAATGACTCATGTTTTGTTAGCATCAATGAGCATATGAGGGGTACAAAGCAGTTGGTATGCATGTAGTAATTTCGGCTTTTGAGATGTAAGACAGACAGATGTCAGTGATCAAGGCTTTTCTTCGATGTTCAGAAATAATGACAGGTGTCAGAAAATGGCTTCTATTGAAACATATTGAAGATGATACACCATGTCTCCTGTCTGTGATGAAGAGCTAGCAGCTTATATCTAAATTGATAGTGTGGCAAGATGAATAGAGATCGAGGGGAAGAGAGATAGAGGGGTAGAGTGAGATAGAGAGAGTGAGACAGAGAGAGAGAGAGCGCATAGCCTTGCTATTGAGAGAGGCCGCCGTAGGCAGACCAGGCTCTCAAGACAAGACGGGCTATGTGCACACTGGCCACAAAATGAGGTGGACACTAAACTGCACTTTCTAACCTCCTGCCAAATGTATGACCATATTAGAGACATATTTCCTTCAGATTACACAGACCCACAAAGAATTCGAAAAACAAATCCAAATTGATGAACTCCCATATCTATTGGGTGAAATACCACAGTGTGCCATCACAGCATCAAGAATTGTGACCTGTTGCCACAAGAAAAGGGCAACCAGTGAAGAACAAAGCACATTGTAAATACAACCGATATTTATGTTTATTTATTTTCCCAACCCATATTTATGTTTATTTATTTTCCCTTTTGTACTTTCACTATTTGCACATTGTCACAACACTGTATATAGCCATAACATGACATTTGAAAAATGTCTTTATTCCTTTGGAACTTTTGTGAATGTAATGTTAACTGCAAATTTTTTTATTGTTTATTATCTATTTCACTTGTTAACATATGTTTCCAATGCCAATAAAGCCATTTTAATTGAATTGAGAGAAAGTGATTGAGAGAGAAAGAGATCGCAGAGAGAGAGAAAGAGATTGCAGATATAAAGGTAAAGAAAGAGAGTGAGGGTTTGTTTGTGTGGGAGGATGCCACGACGGCCAAGCAGCAGCGTAGCTACTTGAAGGCAACAGGCAGAAAAGTGGAACAGAAAATAAGGGTTCCTCCCAGTCAGCCAGTCAGTCTTAGATCAGAGCTGAAGAGAGACAGCACCATGTCAACAGTTTAAACTCCCTCCTCAGCCGGGATTAAAGCAGCCAGCTGGAGCCATAGAGCAGAGCAGACAACAACACAGGGCTCAGGGCTTAGGCCTGGGGAAGCCTGGTTAGAGCACTCATAGACCCTGAACCTTAATACACCTACCTCAACACCCCTGACACACACAGGGCTTAGGTTTATAGGCCTGAGAAGGGATGGTAGAGCAAGCTACGGCTATACATCTTTACACACCTGAAACAGCATCTACCTATTCATAGGTTGCTCCTCCATCACTCAGTCGTCATTGTTATGGACGTTCTAAAGACGTCTCACACACTAACCAGACCGGCTACATTGTGTGAGCGAGCGCGTACAAGTTATTCACAAGTACAAGCTATTCACAACTTCAAGTTATACAATTTAAAAAAAGATACAAGTTCCAGTCAAAAGTTGAGATGCCTACTCATTCAAGGGTTTTTCTTTATATTTACTATGTTCTACATTGTAGAATAATAGTGAAGACATAAAAACTATGAAATAACACTTTTTTGGTTACTATATGATTCCATATGTGTTATTTCAGAAAGTATTCAGACCCCTTGACTTTTTACACATTCTGTTACATTACAGACTTATTCTAACATGGATTAAATTGTTTCCTCATCAATCTACACCATAATGACAAAGCAAAAGCAGGTTTAGAAATTTTTGCAAATGTATAAAAAATGAAATACTGAAATATTACATTTACACAAGTATTCAGACCCTTTACTCAGTACTTTGTTGAAGCACCTTTGGCAGCGATTACAGCTTTGAGTCTTCTTGGGAATTAAGCTACAAGCTTGGCACACCTGTATTTGGGGAGATTCTTCCATTCTTCTCTGCCGATCCTCTCAAGCTCTGTCAGGTTGAATGCGGAGCGTCGCTGCACAGCTATTTGTAGGTTGAGAGAGATATTTTCAATCGGGTTCAAGTCCGGGCTCTGGCTGGGCCACTCAAGGGCATCTAGAGACTTGTCCCGAAGCCACCCCTGTGTTGTCTTGGCTGTGTGCTTAGTGTCGTTGTCCTGTTGAAAGGTGATCCTTCGCCCAAGTCTGAGGTCTTGCACGCTCGTCATCAAGGATCTCTCTTTACTTTGCTCCGTTCATCTTTCCCTCAATCCTGACTAGTCTCTCAGTAACAGCCACTGAAAAAAAATTCAACAGCATGATGCTGCCACCACCATGCTTCACCGTAGGGATGGTGCCAGGTTTCCTCTAGATGTGATGCTTGGCATTCAGGTTCAATATTGGTGTCATCAGACCAGATAATCTTTTTTCTCACGGTCTGAGAGTCTTTACGTGCCTTTTGGCAAACTCCAAGCGGGCTGTCAAGTGCCTTTTACTGAGGAATTGCTTCCGTCTGGCCACTCTACAATAAAGACCTGATTGGTGGAGTGCTGCAGAGATGGTTGTCCTTCTGGAAAGTTCTCCCATCTCCATAGAGGAAATCTGGAGCTCTGTCAGAGTGAACATTGGATTCTTGGTCACTTACCTGACCAAGACCCATCCCCCTCGATTGCTAAGTTTGGCCGCAAGGCCAGTTCTAGGAAGAGTACTGGTGGTTCCAAACTTCTTCCATTGAAGAATGATGGAGGTCACTGTGTTCTTGGGGACCTTCAATGCTGCAGACATGTTTTGGTACCCTTCCCCTGATCTGTGCCTCAACACAAACCTGTCTCGGAGCTCTACGGACAATTCCTTCGACCTCATGGCTCGGTTTTTGCTCTGACATGCACTGTCAACTGTGGGACCTTATATAGACAGCTTTTTGTGGGCTATTCCAAATCATGTCCAATCAACTGAATTTACCACAGGTGGGCTCCAATCAAGTTGTAGAAAAATCGCAAGGATGATCTATGGAAACTGCACGCACCTGAGCTCAATTTCGAGTCTCATAGCAAAGGGTCTGAATACTTATGTAAATAAGGTATTTCTGTTTTTTATTCTTAATAAATTAGCAAAAAAAATGAACTACCTGTTTTCGCTTTGCCATTATGTGGTATTTTGTGTAGATTGATGTGAAAAAAATATAATTGTATCAATTTTAGAATAAGGCTGTACCGTAACAAAATGTGGAAAAAGTCAAGGGGTCTGAACACTTTCCGAATGCACTCTATGTTAGTTGTTTTGCTACTGTCGGTAGCATTAGCTAGCGATAGTCGGCTGTACCTGCACACAAGCTACGGTATTTTTCATCTTACAACTTGTCTTTCATATTATTTTTAAATAGTTAGCCAACATGTTTTCAGCACTTTTACTTCCATGATTTATCAAAACTCATTTTCTAATGCTCTCTCTCAACTCTCTGCAGCAGACATAGAGTGAGCAATATGTTTGGAACATCAAATCACAATATTGAATCGCAATGCATATCGTATCGTGATGATATCATATATCGTGAGGTCCCTGGCAATTCCTAGCCTTAGTTAACAAGCTAAAAACCAACGTGGGTGCATGGAAGATCACACTTGGTCCATTTCAGCCAATGTTTGTGAACTCAGTGCGGTTCTCAAAGATTTTGTGCAGTGTTAACACTCCAAAAGAACTCAGACACCCTGCAAAGAGTCCTCGAAGCAAACTGAATGGAGACCATCGCAAGAGGTGGTTTGAGTTCAGTTGGCTTGAATTACGCAGTCCGGTGCCCTTTTTTAGGGCAATGTGAACACAAAGCTCCCCAGGATTGCTTGAAATTATTCTCGCACCACACACTAGACTGCAACACCATTTCCCCTGCTATAACTTCTCACATTGGTGCTACATGATGATGTGCAGGTTCGTGGAAACAATGTGTGCCATTTTTTATATTAATTAGCAAAGGTCAAAGATACACAGAAAATCCAAAATATCTGTAGATTTTTGTACTGTCATGATGTAAAGATTATTTGTTTGCAATATGTGATCTATAGGCTACGACAGCTTCATATGCTGTTTATTAGATTGTGGGGCTTGAATAGTGTGAGAAGACCACAACATACATTTGAAGTCGGAAATTTACATACACTTAGGTTGGAGTTATTGAAACTCGTTTTTCAACCACTCCACAAATGTCTTGTTAACAAACTATAGTTTTGGCAAATCGGTTAGGACATCTACTTTGTGCATGACACAAGTCATTTTTCCAACAATTGTTTACAGACGGATAATTTCACTTATAATTCACTGTATCACAATTCCAGTGGGTCAGACGTTTACATACACTAAGTTGACTGCGCCTTTAAATAGCTTGGAAAATTCCAGAAAATGATGTCATGGCTTTAGAAGCTTCTGATAGGCTAATTGACACCATTTGAGTCAATTGGAGGTGTACTTGTGGATGTATTTCAAGGCCTATTGATTGACATCATGGGAAAATCAAAAGGAATCAGCCAAGATTGTAGACCTCTACAAGTCTGGTTCATTAATGGGAGCAATTTCCAAACGCCTGAAGGTACCATGTTCATCTGTACAAACAATAGTACGCAAGTATAAACACCATGGGACCACGCAGCAGTCATACCGCTCAGGAAGGAGACGCGTTCTGTCTCCTAGAGATGAACGTACTTTGGTGAGAAAAGTGCAAATCAATCCCAGAAAAACAGCAAAGGACCATGTGAAGATGCTGGAGAAAACAGGTACAAAAGTATCTATATCCACAGTAAAACGAGTCCTATATTGACATTACCTGAAAGCCCGCTAAGCAAGGAAGAAGCCACTACTCAAAACCGCCATAAAAAAGCCAGACAATGGTTTGCAACTGCACATGGGGACAAATATCGTACTTTTTGGAGAAATGTCCTTTGGTCTGATGAAACAAAAATAGAACTGCTTGACCATAATGACCATCGTTATGTTTGGAGGAAAAAGGGGGAGGCTTGCAAGCCGAAGAACACCATCCCAACCGTGAAGCAGGGGGTGGCAACATCAAGGGCCAAAATTCACCCAAATTATTGTGGGAAGCTTGTGGAAGGCTACAGGAAACGTTTGACCCAAGTTAACTTCTTAGGGAGCGGCTCCCGAGGTGATTGTTTTGGAGAAGTCTGGCGTGCCCAAAGTAAAATGCCTCCCACTCAGGCCCAGAAAATAGGATATGCACATAATTAGTACTATTGGATAGGGAACACTCTGAAGTTTCTAAGAGTGTTAAAATATTGTCTGTGAGTATAACAGAACTGATATAACAGGCGAAAACCAGAGGAATTTCTGTCCTGGAAAAAGTGTTTTTGACACATTGCCTCATTTTGAATCCCTCCCTATTGAAAACAGACATATATGGGAGTAAGATTGCAGTACCTATTGCTTCCACTGGATGTCAACAGTCTCTAGACAGTGTTTGATGATGTTTAGTTGCTCTGGATGGTAATAGAAGAAGAATTTTGAACTGGTCATCGGATGTAAACAGAAGAGGATGCACTTTCACGGGCTCGCGCGCGCTGTGGTTTTTTCCTTTCCTATCGTCCAGTTTATAATCCGGTTGAAATATTATAGTAAATATACATAAAAGTGTTCCTAAGGATACATTATCAATGATGTTTGATTGTTCTTCGACAAGTGTATAGGTATAGGTTGAACGCGTTCTCTTCACGGTTCATTGGGCGAGTGGACGCTGTATTTTATGAACATAATGCGCCAACCAAACTGAGATTTATGGATATAATAAATGACTTTTTCTAACAAAAGAACCATTGGATGTCTTCGTTGGACACTTGGGAAGCCCTCAGCAGAAGTTCTTCAAAAGGTAAGGGATTTGTTTTCGCTGTGAAATGTGTTTTGTGTGAACCACGATGGTTTATGAATTTATGCTAATGGTAAAATATTGGAGGTGCTACCCTCAAACAATCAAATGTTGTGCTTTCGCCGTAAAGCCTTTTTGAAATCTGACAACGCTGTGATATTGCCAAGAAGCAGAGCTTTTGATGACTATGCAACACTTGTATATTGATGAATGTTTAATAATTCAACTTTTGGATTTTGAATTTGGCGCCTTGCATTTCACCGGGTAGTGTCAGGAGTGCTAGCGCCCCACCACTCCCTAAGTAGTTAAACAATTTAAAGGCAATGCCACCAAATACTAATTGAGTGTATGTAAACTTCTTACCCACTGGGAATGTGATGAAATAAATCAATCATTCTCTCTACTATTATTCTGACATTTCACATTCTTAAAATAAAGTGGTGATCCTAACTGACCTAAGACAGGGAATTCTTACTAGGATTAAATGCCAGGAATTGTGAAAAACTGAGTTGAAATGTATTTTGCTAAGCTGTATGTAAACTTCTGACTTCAACTGTATTTGGTGAGAATCACAACATACGGTACAAAATCAATAATAGCTCGAAAAGGGGCAGTAGCCTACATTGGGTGTACAATTTTCAACTATAGCATTATTTACTCTGCAGTACTCTTCTGCCATTTATTCTGTTACCAATATTATCTTCTGATTATAATTATTGTGACTGACCTTTTAACGCATGAGTTCCAAATATCTCTAACGGTTGCCCCTGCGTGAGTTTCAACTTGTCAATTTCTATTTATTTTCGGGGTTTTTTTAAACAACAGTTTGAATTCAGGTGTGTACCCCTCCTCATTAATTCACAAAGAAGTAGCCCACACACTTTTCCCCCTGGCACATTTTCTGGCTCGCAATCGCATTGCATTTATTGTTGTTTTCCTTACAAATAGTAAATGTGACTTTTTTTCAGTATATCGTGTTGTCATTTCTACTGTAGCATACAGTATTGTATGTATGGAGCATAATGTATTTACCGTTTTATTCACGTTTTCAAATACTATCGACAAATTATGCATTCCGATTATTGCATAGATTGTAATGGACACCTATGATGTGTGTAAAATATTTCTTTGAAGGTTATACTGATTATGATGAGCTAATGCTAAGCTATTTGCCAGCTATGAGTGGCGCCATGTTTGTTGACATTATACAATGCAGTCTGGGCGTCACGTAAACGTCTGTCAGACTAAAGATGTTATAACAAAATGAAGTGCAGGAATGGTTTACTCATCTTTCTAGTAAACTTCCGGAAGTGAATGATCGTAGACGACACACCCCCTTCAGCATGCATACTGCAAACAGACCAAACTCATCTTGTCTCCCCTTCTTATCTTTGGTTGACGCGAAACAAACAATCATGATGGCGTGCATAAACTACCCATCGGACACTTTCGATTTTTAGAAAGTGTTGTACATGGATGTCTCAAGGTTTGGCGGGTTATGCCACTGGGTCAACTTTGAGCACCTTTACCTCCTGAATGTTCTGGCATTCAGGTCCAAAAAGACCACTTCTTGCATGGGCAAAAGTACAGAAAGCTTTGTTTAAATCAAAATGGAGGCTATCAAAAAGTGATTGAGTTCAAATGGATTTACCCAACAGTTAGCTAGCTAAATGTCCATGAATGTTTCATGTGTACTTTGACATGCACCCAAATGAATATAATTGATTCCCAGTTGGTTTTGGTATTTTAACTTCTTAGGGCTAAGGGGCAGTATTTTGAAGTTCGGATGAAAAACGTGCCCAAAGTAAACTGCCTGTTACTCAGGCCCATGTTCTGCTTCCGCCGTAAAGCCTTTTTGAAATCTGATAATGCTGTTAGATTAACAAGAGTCTAAGCTTTTGAAGAGTATTTTTGTATTTTGTAATTTGAATTTGGCGCTCTGCATTTCACCGGATGTTGGCAAAATCGAACCCGTTCACGGGATTGGATCCCTAAGAGGTTAACCTGTGTGCCATGATCACGTCTGGTGTGAATAGACAAAAATCAACACAGCGTCTGGTCAAGGTGTCAGCCATAGTGACTCCCGAAGGTCGAGTGGTGCCCGGTCATTCTTAAAAAGGGGGCTAATGACTGTTTTGTCTGAATTACTTAGTGGCTTGGAAATACCACGACATTACAAAAGTAGGCAAAAAATTATTAGGAAACAAATTTGCCATTATTTTGATGTCGTCAAATTTATTTTCGAGAAAGGGCAATGTTGCCATTAGCTAGCAAATGTTGTCAAAAATAGCTAGCAATCCTAACTTTGGCTAGCTAAAATCCGGTGCTCTCCCCTCAATCCTAGCTACCTAACTAAAGTTATACTGCATCTAAAGTCAATCTGATGACATTACAATGATGACAAAAGGTTTCCATACTAATTATTTACCTTCTTTTGAAATGTCGTTGTGTTTCCAAGACACTATAATGCACTTGATTAAATGAGAATCCTTCGAGTACAACCTTTCGTCTGGTGGGCACCAGTCCTCAAGAGAATCTTTGTGACGCAACATGCAACCCATTAAATACTTAAATACCAGTTTCAGGATTTATACAGTAGACTGGAAAACAGACAAAACACAACAACTCCTGAACTCAAAGAGCATCTCTCACACACACTCATTATTTTTCTCCTATTCCCCTGAACCATATATCCAACTAGCCCTTTCTATTCCCAGCTCCACACAGTTCTCCCTGTAGACCTCACACAGTGTTCAAAAACAAGCAGTGTTACCCTGGAGAAGAGAAGAAATACCTCAGTAAAGCCACCACAGGACCACTACAACCTTCATTATTATCCATAAAAGGCCATACTTCCCTCTCTAAACCATGAGCATGGTTACCAGGTATAGCCTGGCATGGACCTGAGGGGTCCATGCTCATCCCCTGGATTAATTAACTCACCCCAGCTCAAATGTCATATTCAGTTGAACTCAAGCAGTAATAAATATCAACAAAGACATTCACACAGTGACAGAGTTAAAAAGCAAGCTCTGCTCTCCACTTCAATGAGGGCATTCACAACACTCCGGACCAGGAAGAGAAAATTTCAGGAATACAGTACAAATAAAGTATAAAATACTTCAGCCTGCCCAGGAATACATCTCCACAAAATGTTCAGTATGGTGCCTGCTATGAGTAAGCACTTTCTACCCTGGCAGGGATTATTTAGCCTTGCCTGAGGGCATGACTGCAAGGCTGTGTCCCAAATGGCACCCTATTCCCTATATCAGTGTTTCTCAACTCCAGTCCTCCAGTACCCCCAACAGTACATATTTTTGTTGTGGCCCCGGACAAGCACACCTGATTCTACATGTCAAATAATCATCAAGCCCTTGACAAGTGGAATCAGGTGTTTTTGTCTGGGGCTACAACAAAAATGTGTGCTGTTGGGAGTACTCTGGGACTGGACTTGGGAACCACTTCCCAATACAGTACCAGTCAAAGGTTTGGGACACACTTACTCATTCTTCAAAGTAGCCACCCTTTGCCTTGATGACAGCTTTGCACACTCTTGGCATTCTCTCAACCAATTAGCAGGTGTGCCTTGTTCAAAGTTAATTTGTGGAATTTCTTTCCTTCTTAATGCGTTTCCGCCAATCATTTGTGTTGTGACAAGGTAGGGGTGGTATACAAAAGACATCCCTATTTGTTAAAAGATCAAGTCCATATGATGGCAACAACAGCTCAAATAAGCAAAGAGAAATAACAGCCCATCATTACTTTAAGACATGAAGGTCAGTTAATCCAGGAAAAGGTTCTTTAAGTGCAGTCGCAAAAAACATCAAGCGCTATGCTGAAACTGGCTCTCATGAGGACCGCCACAGGAAAGGAAGACCCAGAGTTACCTCTGCTGCAGAGGATAAGTTCATTAGAGTTACCAGCCTCAGTAATTGCAGCCCAAATAAATGCTTCACAGAGTTCAAGTAACAGACACATCTCAACATCAACTGTTCAGAGGAGACTGCGTGAATCAGGCCTTCATGGTCAAATTGCTGCAAAGAAACCACTACTAAAGGACAACAATAAGAAGAAGAGACTTGCTTGGGCCAAGAAACACAATCAATGGTAGCTGAACGGATGATCTCCACATATGTGGTTCCCACCGTGAAGCATGGAGGAGAAGGTGTGATGGTGTGGGGGTGATTTACTGGTGACATTGTTGGTAATTTATTTAGAATTCAAGGCACACTTAACCAGCATGGCTACCACAGCATTCTGCAGCGATACGCCAACCCATCTGGTTTGCGCTTAGTGGGACTGTCATTTGTTTTTCAACAGGACAATGACCCAAAACAAACCTCTAGGCTGTGTAAGGGCTATTTGATCAAGAAGGAGAGTGATTGAGTGCTGCATCAGATGACCTAGCCTCCATAATCACCCGACCTCAACCCAATTGAGATGGTTTGGGATGTGTTGGACCGCAGAGTGAAGGAAAAGCAGCCAACAAGTGCTCAACATATGTGGGTACTCCTTCAAGACTGTTGAAAAAGTATTCCAGGTGAAGCTGGTTGAGAGAATGCCAATAGCGTGCAAAGCTGTCAAGGCAAAAGGTGGCTACTTTGAAGAATCTAGAATATAAAATATATTTCATTTGATTAACACTTTTTTGGCTACTACATGATTCCACATGTGTTATTTCATAGTTGTGACGTCTTCACTATTATTCTACAATGTAGAAATCAGTAAAAAATTAAGAAAAACCATTTAAGTAGGTGTGTCCAAACATTTGACTGGTACTGTGTAGTGCGCTACTTTGGGCTCTAGTCAAAAGTGGTGACCTATAAAGGGCATAGGGTGCCATTTGGGATGCAACCTGTAAAAGCGGCAGGGATCATGTGATCCTACAGTAAATAATACAACAGACAGAGTTGACTTCTGTTCTCTCTGTTTGAATCTGCATGGGAAAAACTGGCACAATAATCTGCTTTAGTTACAGTACACTGGTTCGCAACAGTAGTGGCTTAGTGGACTGCAGAGTGTATTATGGGGACATGTCAAAAATCTGCTGGTTTATATTTAGTCAATGTCCTCTATAGGGTAAATCTTCATTGTAATACTCTTTACAAATAAAATACTATTCGAAAACAACAAGGCCAAAGGAAAGTCAGATTTGAGTTTGTGTGCGCAGTGCATGTGTATCTGCTTCTCAACCCTTCACATAACCACATCCAACTCTCTTCCATTTTAGATAGAATCACATCAAGCTGCTGTCTGAATAACCCAGTAGCGGCTTTGAATCCTTCCAGCTATAGTATAGCAAACCACATCATGTACCGTGATTAAAGTATTTCCCACCCACTACAATGTTTTAAACAGTCATATACTGTACATGGGTGGTAGGTCATGTTGTATGTACACCCAGAGGCACTGTTCCTTCATTCCAAGCTTTTAAGCTTCTAGTCATTAGTGCTGTTGGACACTTCTAACCTTCTACCATGATTGACATGATGCAGTTGAGAGTAGCATCTTCCGCTATGATGTCATTTCTTCATTAAATTACAGATTCTATGTGTGAGCCAAACACAGAGGAAGAGAGGATATCTCCCCAAAAGCAAAACCTTTAAAAACAAGTTGTTGTACAGCATTCCCTATGTTCTGTACGTAAACATTAGCTTGTGTTCAAATAAAGTGTTACCATGATGGCAATCAGGCCTAGTTATTGTGTATCAAGTCTAATGGACTCTCCTGACTTAAGAACTGACTTAAATCCAAACATACATTATTGCCTACCAACCAGAGACATATGTAGCTTCCTCTCCACAGGGACTGCACTCGATGAGAACATTGCTAGATGTTTAGTGAAAGCATCAGACTGTGAGAGACTGCTCTTGTGGAATTCCTGGGCACCATGTGGAGAACAGATGTGCAGTAGACCCAGGCCGGCTGGCAGCTGCTGCCTGTGTGGCAAGCCTAGCTGCTATCCCAGTTTGTCTCCAATGAAGAATGCCCACTGTGCTGTGAACAACTCACCCACCAACTGTTGCAGCACATCACATCCAGCTAGCACATGTTTACATGGCAAAGTTCCCGGTCTATATTTTTGCATGGTTAGAAACTCTCCACTTGTGTTTACTGTACTTCTGTCAGTGTTTATAAGAGGAAAGGCCACCATGTTAAATCCCATGCATTTCCACAGACAAAACCTCACTGAGCTGAAAGGTGAGAACACAGTACGAAGAACAGTGAGTGAGTTGAGGGGGGCGGGAGAGAAGAGAACGAGATGCCAAAAGAAGTGTGTGTGCTTTTTCTCATTCCTCAGGCTCTTCCTCTCCATCTCCAGCTGGAGACGGCGTATGTGTTGACCTTCAGAACTATATCACCCATAGGCCTGCCAGGAAACACGAGATTGCTAAGATCAGCCAAAGATGTGGTGATGGGAATGTGGTGATGGGAACACAGCCCCAAGACTTATTCATAAACCACAACGAATGAATAGTCAAACAAACACTAAACGGCTCTCACAACCAACCTCAATGGAAACAGGTACAATGCTGTAAAGAAACACAGTCTTGGTCACAGTCATACTATTTATTATATTACGTTACATGCTTTTATAGATACTGTTACCCTTTCTTGAGATCCATCATCTGTTTTCATTTGTGAAAGATCAAGCTTCAGGAGAAAAGAAGCTTAGTAAGCTAGTCAACCACTCAGATCAGTGTTACATCTTCATCTCAACGACACACAGAGCTGACATGAGCTGAGCTGGGCGTCTGACCAATCCCTGACCTGGACGTCTGCTACCTGACCAATCCCTAGTAAGGTTGCCCTCCACTAGGGAAGAACTCCTGTTCAGTAGTAAATGACCGGTCAAATATCACTAAGGCAAAGCAGCAACTTTGTTGTTCCTCAGAGAATCTTAGATTAGTTCCACTGTCAAGACAATTGTTTACACAATACATTTACTGAGATCACTTTTTGTAAACAATGACCAGATTTACTACTCTGAAACTAAATCTCTCTGACAGGGATCTGATTCACACAAGGAGCATCACAAGTCCAGCCATTAGACCCAATAGGGTCATGTAAGTCATGTAATGTAGTCTCCAGCAAGCTCATTCTCCCCTCTCCACACAGTGTAGTGGGAAAAACCCTAACATCCTGGCATTTCCTCAGTATTCATCATGGTACTGTTGATGACCCAGTATTCTATTGTGTGACTGAGGAAAAACTTGACCTCTTTTGTCAAGCCCCAATGTAAGACTTCCTGAGGGGTCGTTCCACCTCAAAAAGCAAAAGAAAGAGGATTTGAATCCTATAACTTAAAATGGCCAATTTCATTGAAATCAATTAGCTTAATATCTAAGAGGTCAAATTATATGTCAACAAAATAAAGTTGCACCAATGCTAATATTATCTGTTTCTAACTACAGAAATTATTTCAGAACAATCTGAGATGGTGGGCGTCATGGCTTGCTGAAATGACATGGAACGACCCAGAGGAGAAGTCAATGTTGAACTAAGTTATATTTAAACTACACACTTCAATGTGTGCTCTAAAAACAGAACAGACTTGTTTAAATATGCACTGCGTATCTACTGTTAGTGGTCAAACATTAAGGACCCCATGTCTCCTGGTCTTGACTTGCAGTCATATAACTAACGATATGCATCAGCCTTTGGTCCACCCAGTGGATTCATTCAGCCACAGGTAAAAGGCCTGTTTGTTTTGCTCACTGATTAAAATGACCATTGAACAAATCCCAAACTGTAGCTTTAATGGTGTGCTGTGCTCAGCTCGGTGATTAAGTGTATCGGGGGCTTGATGAAAGCCATTAACCAGATTAGACACAGAGGGGGGTAATGACAGCTCACACACATCTCCCAGCTTTCATTCCAAACAAGCAGTTCAGCCCACCCAGCAGTATATGTACTGTGGATAAAATATTCAAATCCTAAACTAGTGTCTTATGTCAGCAAATTCAACAGGCTCTCTACTAGTGAACTCTACAGGTCTCTACTGGACTGTACTGGATTCTACTGGAGTCTACTCTACTGTACTGAACTCTCTTGGGCTTCACTGTGCTGTACAGTACACGCCCTGGCCTGTTCTGTGTCCCCTATCATCATCAAACAGTAGAGGGATACAGTCTATGCTCCTGGGCATACATACAGTACACAGCAACACATACTGTCACAGTGAATTTATTGGGAGTAAAGTGATGCTGTCAACGTGTGGCAATTACAGTGCTAAAGTGCTGGATGATTCCCAGGTCATTTCTCGGGCCATTGTCAGGAGTTATGACTCCCTGTGTGAATTGTACAGCTATCGATTTAGAAAGCAATTCTACTGTAGCGAGTAGCCTATTGTGAATAATATCACACATCCACAGCACATCATTGAGATGTTCTTGACGCCTGCAGTCTGTAATTAACCTGTACGACTGACATTAATGATGAAAACTGTAAATACTATGGGCATCTGTCCACAAATAAGGAAAGTCAGTAACACCCAAAACAGGCCCTTGTGTTTGCCAATGACATGTTCATTCTTCATTATCATTGCAACTTTTAAGGCAGTCCACTATACCACATGTGAATCTGGTCAATTACAGGTTTTTCTTTCCTCATTACGAACTACTCCTTTAACAACCTGTAGCACCATCTAGCCAATTTGACCCTGCAGTAACACTTAAAAAGCTAATTGAATATATTTATGAAAAGTTTTCCTCAAGTACAGCCTCTCTTTTTCCACTGCTGCTGATGATGAGGTATTTAGCCTGGCTGCCAACTGGCCGAATGATTACATTACAAATATGGCTATAAATACTATAATACAATACCAATATAGTAGAGGAGTCCAACAGTTCTATATATAGTGCACTCTTTTTGACCATGGGCACTGGTCAAAAGTAGTGCACTATATAACGAATAGGATGCCATTTGGGACACAGTCAGTCTATATCTCTTCACCATGTCTTTCTGCCCTGCAGCCCTCCTCTCTTCCTATTTAACTGGTCTTTGATGTTAGTGGAGAATTGATACTGCATGGCTGGGCTTATGGCCACGATGAAGAGAACCATGAAGAGGGATTCAACTGATGGCTCTGTACAGCAGGCAGTTACTGTAGGCCTACAGTGTGCACTAACCACTCCAGCTGATACAAGTGGAAATTGAACGTTCCACTGAATGCACTTTGTATGACGCATGTTGTGTAAAGGGAAGGAGCCATTATGTTCTGAAAGAAAGAACTTACGAGTTCCTCTTCACAACGAGTAATACATTTCTTTCAGTACGCTGGGAGTGACAATAAGTACCGTCCTTGTAGATTATACATTTTGTAGATTGGATCGTCGCAGGTGTAAGCTCTGCAGAGTCCCAACAATGGGATGTTCCGGTTGTCAGGGGCAATGGAAAGAGAACCTGTGACGCGACTTCCACTTTTGGACGTTAACAAGGCGACACTCCATATTAACTCCTCCTCCACATTTTCTGGATTGGTTGAACAGTGCAAAAGAGAACCTTCCCCGACAGTATTTTTTCTTCTCGTTAAGACCAGCATGTAGGGGATCTAGTTTCAGGCGTTTCTTTTACACCTGCTACATTAGGTTATTGCAGGTGCAACACAATGTTTCTAGCTCCAACAGTGCAGCAATATCTAGCAAGGATCCAACATATTGTGTGAACTTCTTCCCTTTTAAATGTTCTGCTCTCATCAACCAAAAACATCAAACAATCAGGGAGAAAAGGATACACTGAAACCAGGGTAGATTTTGGCATTGGCAGGTAAGAATGTTTAATTCACCAGCCCCGTTGGCAGGTGGTCACACTCAAGGCTCTACAGTGCAAGCATTTCATAAACATTATCAAAAGTCAAGTATGGGCACATGTGAGTAGTGATTTATAGAAAAATAAATGCTGCAGTAGTTGTTTTCAAAGTATTTCTGACATTTTGTTTCATATCTGGTAATGCACAAAGAAATAGAAAGCCTAACGTTATAGGAATCCCACCTCGCGCAGCAGCACCGCCTGGCTGGGGGGCTGTGTGCACTGTCAATGAAGTGCTGAAAGATTCATTTTTAAAAGCAATGCGCACAGGCATAAAAGTTGGTCTAACTACTAAAGGGATACTTTATCCTTGTGTTTCTTGGATATTGATAATGTTTTGTTCACAAGTAAGGTTATTTTTCAAAGTTTGAATTTGCTTCCACTGCTAGCGAAGAGAAGAGACGTCTTCGGGCCACTACTATTCAGATTCTCACAGGCACACATGAAGACTTGAGTGGCCCCATTACCAATTTAACCTTAAAGGGTACAGTTGCCATTTTTTGTCTCATCTGATATTTTGGTTAAAAGACACAGGTCACAAGATATTCAATTTAATTCAGAAATGTACCACATTCCTTCTTACTAGTAATACATTCCTTGTTTTAGAAACATTACTAAGCATAATCATTCATTTAATTTTGTGTTTGTGATGTAATTAAATGCTAAACATATTTTGGATGGTAAAAAATATGAGTGGCTGATAGAAGAAAAAGGTTGCTTTAGGACTTGACCAAAAGTAACCTTTTCTTAACTACTTAGGGATTAGCGGCGCGCTAGCGGGCCACTCCCGACACTACCCGGTGAAATGTAAGGCGCCAAATTCAAAATCCAAAAGTTGAATTATTAAACATTCATCAATATACAAGTGTTCCATAGTCATCAAAAGCTCTGCTTCTTGGCAATATCACAGCGTTGTCAGATTGTCAAAAAGGCTTTACGGCGAAAGCACAACATTTGATTTTTTCGAGGATAGCACCCCACATATTTTCCACATTAGCATAAATTCATATCCAGCGCGGGTCACACAAAACCCATATACCCATATGGACTAGTAACCAAAAGGTCGCAAGTTCAATTCCCCGAGCTGAAAAGGTACAAATCTGTCGTTCTGCCCCTGAACAGAAAATAAGAATGTGTTCTTAACTGACTTGCCTAGTAAAATAAAGGTAAAAAAAAAAATAATAAAAATAAACAGAGGTCACTGGTTTGACTCCTGAGCTGGCAAGGTGGAAAAATCTGCCATTCTGCCCTTGAGCAAGGCAGTTAACCCACAACAACTGCTCCCCTGGTGCTGATTATGTTGATAAAGGCAGACCCCTGCACCTCTCTGATTCAGGTGAATGGCTCAGTTAGTTGATCATAACAAGGCAGAGGGATGAGAACTCTGGATCCTACTGGTGTTCCAGATTAAAAGGTCTGACCATGTCGTGGGTGGGCTGGCCTGAAGAGAACAGCCAAAGTGACAGAGTGCTCAGAATTGATGATTATACCTTGACACTGGAGAGGTGACAGCCTTCATTTCTACAAGAGCAATGACCTCCCACTCCTTTTCTAAAGGACAGTAGCACTGTGAAAGGCAACGACCAACATGATCAATTACATAGAAAGAGACACATTCAATACAGCTAATTCAATACACCTCAATGAACCACCACTGTGTTTTAACAGCCCATAGCTTTCTACACTAATGTTAGTGTGTGTGTGTGTGTGTGTGTGTGTGTGTGTGTGTGTGTGTGTGTGTGTGTGTGTGTGTGTGTGTGTGTGTGTGTGTGTCTAGAATCCCCTAGCTAGGTAATCATCTGGCTGGGGAGGGGAGAGGTTGTCTCTGCTGTGATAAACACACGTGTCACATGACTGGGGATTAATCCTGTCAACAACAGACGTCCACTATCAGGCCAGTAGCTCCTCTAACAGTGTGATGTGAAGGCAGGGAGCGATGCACACAGAGATGTGACCAAACAACCTGCTTACTTGTCCCCCCATAATCTGGTGTTAGGCTTATTCTGAACTGGATATGAAATAATGATAACAAAACAGGCAGTTTTTTTCAAATTCGTACTGTTCTACTATTTCACTTCCAGAATCTAGATCCCATTTTTTGGTTAGCAACTGCTACTTTTTGACAGTTTGACAATAAATGAGAGCTATTGTCACGTCCAGGCCTGAGTTTTACAGGCTGGCGTGTTTAGTTTCGTTTTTGATGTAGGGTTTTTCTGTTCTAGGTGTTCTATTTCTATGTTGGGTAAATGGTTCCCAATTAGAGGCAGCTGAGTGTCGTTACCTCTAATTGGGAACCATATATATGTTTGTGGTTTTGCACTAGGGTTTTGTGGGTTATTGTGTGTTTGATCATAGTGTAAGTGTTTAGTCTATGTCTCTGTTACGATCTTCGTTTTGTTTGCGTGGTTATTATTTTTTCCCAGTTGCGTCATTGAATAAATATGTATACTGGAAGCGTCGCTGTGTCTTGGTCCGTCCCTTCAGAAGATCGTGACAGAATAACCCACCAACAAAGGACCAAGCAGCGAGAGAACCGGGAGTTCTGGACCTGGGAGGAGGAACTGTTTAGAGAGGGACCCTGGACCCAGCCTGGGGAGTATCGCTGTCCAAGAGAGGAGCTGGAAGCAGCGGCGGCGGAGCGGCGCTATTATGAGGAGGAGTACGGAGCATGGAGCGTTAATAAGGAGAGATATGCTGGAACACGCCTGGCAAGAAAGCCCGAGAGGCAGCCCCCCCCACACGGGGAGTTTGGCCGGTTCAGGGTGGACTCCTGAGCCAACTCCTCGTGCTCTTTGGAGGGAGCGTTGGAGGGAGCGTCGCACTGGTAAGACGCCGTGCTATGCAGTATTGCGCACGGTGTCTCCAGTACGCATTCAAAGGCCGGTGCGCGACATTCCAGCTCCACTCATCTGTCAGGCTAGGGTGAGTGTGCTGCCTGGAAGAGTGGTGCCGGCTCTGCGCACCAAGCCCCCTGTACGCTTAAAGAGCCCAGCACGTCCAGTCCCTGTTCCACGCTCCAGGATCCCTGTGCGCGTCGTGGACCCAGCATGTCCTGTCCCTGTTCCACGCTCCAGGATCCCTGTGCGNCGCACCAGAGTCCCAGTGCGCATAGAGAGTCCAATACGGCCCGTTCCTGCTCCTCGCACCAGAGTCCCAGTACGCATAGAGAGTCCAATACGGCCCGTTCCTGCTCCCCGCACCAGAGTCCCAGTGCGCATCGTGAGTCCAGCACAGCCTGTTCCTGCTCCTCGCACCAGGTCCCCTGTGCGCATCGCGAGTCCAGCTCAGCCTGTTCCTGCTCCCCGCACCAGGTCCCCTGTGCGCATCGCGAGTCCAGCACAGCCTGCTTCATGCACCAGGTCCCCTGTGCGCTTCGTGAGTCTAGCACGAACTGTTCCGGCTGCTAGCCCAGGGCCTCCGGTGCGTGACCTCGGCCCAGCACGGCCGGCACCGGAGCCACCGCCACCTTGGACAAGAAAGACCCACCCGAGACCCCCCCCATGGACTTTTGGCGCGGTCGGAGTCCGCGCCTTTGGGGGGGTGGGTACTGTCACATCCAGGCCTGAGTTTTACAGGCTGGCGTGTTTAGTTTCGTTTTGGTGTAGGGTTTTTCTGTTCTAGGTGTTCTATTTCTATGTTGGGTAAATGGTTCCCAATTAGAGGCAGGTGAGTGTCGTTACCTCTAATTGGGAACCATATATGTTTGTGGTTTTGCACTAGGGTTTTGTGGGTTATTGTGTGTTTGATCATAGCGTAAGTGTTTAGTCTATGTCTCTGTTACGATCTTCGTTTTGTTCGCTTGTTTATTATTTTTTCCCAGTTGCGTCATTGAATAAATATGTATACTGGAAGCATCGCTGCGTCTTGGTCCGTCCCTTCAGAAGATCGTGACAGCTATCTTTTGTTGAGAGAAGCCTGAAACAATGTCATTGAAATATGAAAAGGTCATGATATTCAAATGTCTGGTTAATTACAGCTGCTACTAGAGAGAGGGGGGTTGGCTGTTTGTGTTAGGGGAAGTGAAACATTTGCATTATCTCCACAGGGGTTATGTCAACAGCATGGATATGGAGCCTTCTCTACTGCACACTAAACACTGCTCTCTCTGCCTCAAACTAACTCACTCAGCACTTCTTCCCTATCAATTTGGGCACAAATATTCACAACAAAGGCTATTGTCATTCATGGTTATATAATATGTCTTACACCCCTTCGGCGGTAATTGGTTAACTGTTGGGGTGACGTAAGTTTATTTTTCTTGATTCAGTCCGAAACTCATACGACAACATCAAGCATCGCTTGGCCGAGGAGGTACAGAAGTACCTGCATCTCTACGATTCTAGCCATGCATTATATAAAGACCAGCATGTAAAGTCGAATTTATGGAGGAAGATTGCAGAGACGCTGGGTTCAGACCCAGGCACTTGTTTGAAAAAGTGGGGTAATGTTCGCTGCAGCTTCCCTGGTTGGTTCGGCACGTGAAGCATGGGAAGAAGAAAAGCAACTTCACCAGTCTTCACCAGAGGATGACGTATGTTGTATATTTATTGTAGCCGAGGAAAAGATTAACCATGTTTGCTAACAATAGCTAGCAAGTTAGCGCTAGCTACTTGGCTGTCTAGCTAGCATAATAGCAGGTGCGTGGAGAAAAAGCAAGCTAACCAACTAAATATATTTTTTTACTTTTTGATCAAACAATTTTGTCAGAGAAAGAAAAACCGAAGTCAAAGTTCAGTAGCAAGGTCCAACTAGGTAAAATGTTGCACAATTTAAGTAACTTGGTCAGGCCTACTCAACTCTTGAAAGGTATGAAACATTGTAGTCAATTGTAGTCTCGGTTAATGATATTTGATAGGTGGTTCATTGATCGTTTTGGGTGGTTTGGATATGTGTACTAAATAGCCCTGTACTTTTTTCTTTTTCAAAAAAGGCAAACACCAGTGAATGGGGACAGCACCAGCTTTTGTACTCTGCACCCCAGCACTGCCTGTTCACCGTGCCCAGCCCATATCCCACACTGAGCTGCAGTGCAGAATGGGAAACCATCTCCATGCCGGACCTAGGAAGCTCTATCCTGGGCCCACCTCCAAGACCTACTCCTCACTAATGCCACAGAGCAGCAGCAGTAGTAGCACGGGTGTGAGAAGGAAGAAAATAGCTGTAGACTCCGGTCTTGACACATCACTCGCAAAGGCATTGCAAATGACACACAGGGCCATGGCACCTATAGCAGATTTCATGGATGAACAATCACCAAAACTCTGGGAGGAATTCGCTGAATGACTTCAGGAAGAGGACATGGAACAAACGACTGGGACCACAGTGAAATTAACATGTTCTGGTGTTGTTCAGACATCTCAGGAGTCAAACACTTTCATGTTATACACTTTTGTTTTTTACGTCTGTTTTTTCAGACATTTGCCTTGTACAAATAATTACATTTGTCTGACACTTTAATTATATTTAAATGACATGGGTTGTTTACATGTCTGATCTTAACAGAGACTTCTGTGTTGTATTGTGGTTTACTTTCGGTGCCCAGATGCAAGAATAAAGGTTTATTTTTGGTTACTAAAAAAGCTCTGTTTCTTCATCTCAATACAAGGTGTTTCAATGCGTTCTTTTTGAACATCAAGTGCTGACAACATTGAGAAGAGCTGTGTTTCACAGACTTTACAGGCTTTCTTCTACTTGTGTGGTGTAGTTCAATCTAATCTATAATCAAGTTTAATTTTATTAATAAGATTAAAACTCATTTTAGTACAAAGTACTTTGGTTCACAGTGCACACAAAGAAGAACTGTGAGTCTGTGTGTGTCCATCAAGGGTGTGTGTGGGTGAGCAGTCCAAACAGGCCTATTCTGCATGATTGGCTGGCCTTGATTGGCTGGGTTGAGTTGTCCTCTCCTTATCATGTCTTCCTGCCATGGCACAGGTCCAGGGAGGAAGAGGAAGAAGTCCCTGAGCTTGTTTCTTGTTTCACTAGCAAGCAGTGTCGCCCTGGCATACCCTTTTCCAGGAACCATATTCCAAAAGCCTTGATCAAATTTTATTTCCCATATAGAGTTGCATACATGTTTGCCGTAACAAGGGAAACTAGAAAAAGTTTAATTGATTCCAACATTCTATTATCAACATACCTGGATAAGGGTGTATGAGGTTCTTATGTATGGGTAAAGTTGCATCTCCCAGGAAAACATTTGAATTGGCAGTGTGGTGCATGGCAGAACAGCAGGCGGTGGTAAATTGAGGGTCTTCTGCAGCAGTTTGGATCCAAAAGAACTCTTGAAACACTCCACCATCGCTCTCTCTGTAGTATGCCCCTACATCCGTCTCGTGCCTATATGTAAGGAAAGCAAATCTTGTAGATCCCAGTTAAGTGTCTCTCTGTGTCACTAATATATTATACTGCACGTCTCTTCCTTGTTTGGGTGTGTCGTCATTTCCTTGTTTGGCCGTAGATGGCTATTACCAGCTCATCGCCCTCCAATGTCCCGGGGTAATATTGCCACTTTCCCCCCTTTTTTTGGTGAACATCTTTTAAGGGAGTATGCGAGTACATTCATCTAGGTGCCACCCAAACCGAAGCATGCCAAAGCCTTCCCGGGCTCCTGACCTATTCTGCTATTTTGTGTTTTCTTTCTACGCTGATCTTAACTTTTTTTGTACATAATGTCTCCGCCATAATTTCCATCTTTAACTCTGCCTAGCTGGAAAAGGTCCTGTAAGTAAGCATTTTACTGTTAGTCTACACCTGTTGTTTACGAAGCATGTGACAAATAATACCCGTCCAAGGTAGAGTCTCTCAGCTTGGAAGTACAGCAGGCCCTCAGGGCCACATGTCTCAAAGTACATTATGATAATGTTTATTTTTAAAAAGACCGCCTGAAATTTCAGCCTGTATTGGTGGGATGGAGTTTTGGCCTGCCCGGTGCTATCACTAGGCGGTAAATTTGTTAATAGACCAATAAGAAAGAGTTCCCAACCTCTCTGCCAATAATAGCTACTTTTCAGTTTTCCCCTCCCCACTGAAATAATTGCTTGAGAAATTGCTCTCCGCTAAGAAGCTATTTTTGTTTCTTTTTGACCATTTTAATTGAAAACAATCACAGTAAGGTACTTAATTGTTACCCAGAAATGATTTGATATTGAGATAAAAACGGCTGCATTGGACCTTTCTTAAGTGGTAAAAACAAACATCACTGCTAGGATTTAATGAGGAGGCTGTTCACTAGGACTGAGAGCGGCTGCACTGTCAGAGTGAGACGCTTTGCTTGCTGATCTATATGCCTTCAACTAGGAAAACAAGGAAATCAAATCAACAGAAATCAACTCAGTTTGTTTGCTTGTGGTGTGTGTTTACAGTCAGAGACATGCCAGGCTTGAGGTCTCAGGCTAAGATGTTCATTTCCTTACACCTGCCCCTCATGCAACACTCATGAATTGTGTTGGGGAGGAATGCACTTAGCTACTGAACTGTGTACTTCGTTGCTCGTAGCTTTCAGCGAGATAATTCTACACTTCAACTCCCTTATTGCATCATTCTGTGAAAGATAGGCCTACTGTTCGTACCCTCAGGTGACAGTGTGGTTGAGTGCCATAACCTCATGTTGAACAGAATCTTTAATTCCTCTGTGTGTTTTGGGGTTTATACATGTACACTGCATAGTCAAATTTAGCAAATTAACGAGTAGCATACAGATACTTTGAGCAATTCTAGGTCCGCTGTTGCCTTGGCAATATTTATTTTTATTCAAATCAAACAGGCAGAGTAGGCAGGGCTTTCCACTTGTCCAGTTCAGGGGTTCTCATCTGGCTCCACAAAGACAAGAGGAGTTGTTTTCTAAGGTAAGGCAAGACAAACTATTTAAAACGGTTTCTAAGAGGACTGTGATGTTCCTGAAAATACTTGCTTTCCACAAGGTGAGTCATGGTGTCACTAAACTTCATAGCCAGTCTTTGGAAAATCCATTGTTCTGGAGGGAACACAACAATAGCATAAATCACCAGACCACAATTTTGATTCCAAAGACGGAGAGCTTGGGTGCATCTCTTTTGAGGTTCCTACTGATAAAGTATGGTAAATTGTGTTTCTGTTTCAGCATGGAAGAGACTGAATGACCAACTGATCTCCGATAGAAAAATGTGCATTCCAATCGATGTGTCCAATTACTTTTAATGACTTTGTTTTATCGATCCCTTTGGCTTTCAGTTAAATGATTTACTATCTCTCAATATGCAGGTCAGGGATTGGAGAAGAGAGAGAGAGGCAGAGGAAGAACGATCCCTTTCTGATTTCATTATATTGGCAGCCACTCAAACACAACGGAGCTTAGGCCTCATTAGGCATGAGGGAAGCACACTCCAAAGAATGAAATACGCAGTATTGCATTAAACAAAGAATGTCTGTAGGCTGTTTACAAGAGCTCCTTAAAGCCGAGATCCACGAAAGATCTGCGCCACTGGCCGCACCACCACCACTGTTATTGTTTTTGTTGCCGAGCATCATGCAGTATGGTAAAAAAAATGCAGTACATATTGTGCTGTTCGATCACGTGTGCAATGATGTCTGAGGGGGAAAAAACTGTGTTCGTTGTTTGCAGTAACTTCTTAGTTGTTGTATTATCACAAACAAACGTGGCAGTTTCACCATTAAGGATTGCAGCTTCAAGGTATTGTGCGTGTGTGTGTGTATATAAGGCTGTTTCGCCATCTTAGCTATCAGTCTGTCAGACTGACACATCACAACACTCTGTACAGGTTCAGCCTTTCCCTGTCAACAACTAATAGTATGGAAAACACACAATCATAGGACAGAGAGCACAGGCAGACACACAGCTGTTCACACACACGCAAACACTTCACAATGTCTTAGACACAGCTAAGACACACATTCACAATATCAGGTTAATTTGATGTATATTATATAAAGCACACTTATTGAATTTCCAAATCTCCTTAAATATCACTCTCTCATGTGACTTACATAAGAAACTCTCATGTCATGTAAACATATAACAATGGAACACAGAATTCCAAAACAAAGGAGAATCATGTCCTCGGAAAACCCAACCCTTCCTTGTCAAAATAATCCAACAACCCTCCATTTTATTCTAAACAAGTGGGAAACAGATTCCGTGTTGAGAGTTACATTAGCAGAAAGGCCCTTCACTGTGCTTAACTCTCTCAGCAGAACTGGGCCAGATCAAAAAGACTCTGGAACCTTCTAAACACAGCCAACATCAAGGGACTGTTGCATCCAAGGACAGCATAGGGTCGATCATATCAATAGAGGAAAAACAGTAGTAACCTTGCCAAATGCCAAAATATAAGATGTGCATTTTTCACTTCAGACATGCATTTAAGACAGGGCTTGTATGTACTGTACTCTTACATGACTGGCACCTTGATTTGTATTTGTCAGTATTTTAAAAACCTTACTTTTTGTTCTCTCATCTATACAGAGAACAGCTTGGATTGCCGAGAGTACCAAATCCTCCTTGATGCTTCAAATCAGATCAAATTTTATTGGTCACATACACATGGTTAGCAGATGTTATTGCGATTGTAGCGAAATGCTTCAATCACTCCATTGTTTGATGTGAGGGGAGGTGAACGTGTTGTGTAACCAGTGAAGGACTTCAGACATGAACACTGCTTTGTTTAAACATGGGATGAAACACTGTAGCTTCGTTTCAGCTTTGCTCTAATAATATAGTGAGAAAGAGTATATATAACAAACCAAAATCAAGAGGGGTTACTTTGTTCGAAAATGTTGAGAGGGTCTTGCAGAGAAAGACAATAGCCTACAGTAGCAAAAGAGTAAACATAATCAGTAACAAGAATGTGCCTCTTTCTGAGACGGTTTGAACTTCGAAGTGCTGTGAGCGATCTCCCCATAGCATTCCATCACAACAACACATGATGTAACATACAGCTCACACACATTGAAAATGAACACATCAACATTACCTATCCATTAGGGATATTCCCACAATAACAGGACACACATTTTATGGGGACTAGGTCTTTAAATGCCAGGGGCCATCTACAGTGATTGAATGACGGCAACAACAGCACATTAAAAATCACAGTCAAAAGACAACATGAGGGGACAGAGAAAGGGCAAGATGTATATCAGGTAAACCCCTGTCAGAGAATTACCCTTTCAATTCTCCATACTGCCCTCTACCCGCCCAGAGCAGTAGCTACTGACTCTTCAGCCGTAAGTTCAGCTAACTTGATAGCTGACGTCAGGGAGAGATTGTTTAAGAGAAGGATGGAGGAGGGGATGGAGAGACAAGAGGACAGTCATTGATATGTCTGAGTCCTTGAGTGCAGCAGTATTGGTCCTTTAGTAAGAGTGCCTAACTGCCTGGACATTCATCACTGTTCTAATGAAGTTTAAGGAGGAGAGTGGATGGAACACAGAGCATGTTCTCCTGGCTAGAGCATGGCTCTTCTCTCTCACTGGAGGTATGGACCTGTATAAAGTGTCTCAGAGTAGGAGTCCTGAATGATCTAGGATCAGTTTGGCCTTTTAGATCATCATAAATAAGATTATATGGACAGGGGGTTGAGGACTCACACTCTAAGACACTTTATGAATATGGGATCTAATCTGAATGTGTCTCAGACAGTACCAGAATCCTCCTGCTTTTCTTCCTCATCTCTGTAGCTTGGGTGCTGATTGGACAGGTGATGGGATGTGGACAGTGCAAACCAGATGTGACTAGGGGGATATGGTGATCATCTTGACAGATAAATATTCTGGATGGTTGAACTTCAGTTCTATGTGGCTGTGAGTGACCTACTGAATAGGACCTGTGACAGACAGGTCACAATTTATAGAAACTGAAACCATGTAACTTTTCTGCATGAATCTTGAGTAATGTTTTTTACGACATGCACATCCATGGCAGCAGTATCATTAGTGTCTGTCCAGTGACTGGGCCCCTCCCTGATTTTGTCCTAGAAAATGTCATTACTGTTATAACTCTCATCCCTCACCTCTTCATCTCTCACCCCTCTGCCTGAAAAGCTCCTATGGGACCAACACTACAATCACATTGGAAAACTATTACATGATTGATGACTGAATCTCAATATGTGACTTGTTCAGCCTCTTATACTGAGGAGATGGAGCAAAGAATAGCAGAGTTTAACTTAGAGTGCAGCTGTGCAGACAACAGGTCACTGCATTAAAAACACTAGTACAATGTTATAACAATGGAACTATGAAGCTGTAATAAGCTGACATGCATGTTTCATTTAAAGTTCCCAATGGGAGTTTGTAACTTTCCATCAAGGTCATCAACTATGACACACTGTTTAATCTAGAAACCACAAACTGCAGCAATGTAATGGCATGAGTGCATCCCCTTGGTTTGCAACCATATTCTCACATTGAGAAGTCTATACTCAACAACCAATGTTAGCCTTTAGTGCTGAATTATATGGAGACCATCAGTAGGCAATTTCGTATTTCTCTGAATGCCTAGTATTATCTAGGCTGTGTCATCCTATTCACCATTCCCACGAGTGAAGGACTGAACTGCTCCATTAAGTGTTTGTGTACTTAAAGGCTATATGCACTCAAACATTCAATTATTTGTTTTGCACTCAGAATTATAGCCTAGCCTATCAAAGTCGTAGTCTTTGATGGTGCATTAAAACCTCTGCTTTGGACGGCCATGCCCCAGGAGCAAAGGAATTTAGGAGACGTGATCCCTCGATTCGTTCACTGGACACCGGCAAGGTTCCAGTCCCACTGTTACATCACTACATACTGTATGTGTACATCGATCAGACCTGCTAAAGTACCGGGCAGACACAGCCGCGCTGTCACCTTCTGTATGAGCTAAGAATCGCGCAAAAGCTGCTCGGGTGGTTTACTGAAACCATTAGAACATTTTATAGCGTAATATTTCCCACGTGTGGTTACAACGGGTTAAACATGATGAACGCATAGACGCATTCTTCTCCATTCGAAGTAATGTCATTTTAATTATGTTGAATTGATGACAGGAGTAGCCCATTTCACCAAGTCACATTATGTATGTAGGATGAATGTCATCTCTTCCATGCAGCAGTAGCTATAGCAGCAAGTCTTCTCGTCCTGTTATCTTTTCGTGATTGGGGTAACATAACATTGGCAATGTTATTCCCCTTGATTACATGACACATTTAAGAACACTGTTTCCTACACATGCATGACACACACTGCAATGAACATTGTCAAATATAATACAATATTGCATACCATGCAACGACTTACCAGGATAGCAGTGGGTAAACATGGCCAATGCTGAAAACATTAAGGATAAGGTCCACCAGTGACTAGGTTCCAGTATTCGCCGCATGTCAGAATAGTCATCGAGAGCAACAAGAAGGCAACGGGTGACAAAGTTTGAGGTCTACAAAATTACATAAACTTGATTGCAGAAAACACACGTAAACCACATAGGATTTGAACACAACTGCAACTCCAAATTGGGTTTAGTTTGATGGTAATTCACTTGAAACCAATTCAGCATCTGTTTCAAAGAATATCTATGGCTGCGGACCGCAGACAAATAGTTGTAATTGTCCGCCACATGCAGACAGGCTTTCTTTTCACGGAGAAAAAGTAAATCCTAGAGGAAAAAGTCAACGAGTCCGACTCAATTTCGTGAACTTGAAGAGAAAGTGATCGAATAATACTGATTGTATGTGTTCGTCCATTCAGCGGTGACTCGCGGAGTCACTTAGATTGATTGTAGAGAGAACGTTGCAAAGGCAAAGGCAGTGCTGGAAGCGTTCCATTCTTCCATCCAGGAAGTAGCGGCATGCATGTGAGGGTTCTGGCGGACGGTTTAGAATAGATCGAGCTGCACGGGCGGGAGGGAAAATCACAGCTCGGGACGCTGGATCCTAGCGCCGGCGCTTGGATCTCTAATAAGCCTACAGTAACACTAAAACATTGTGTCAAGTTCTTATTTTTCAGTACAAAAAAACATTTAAACGGCTTTGTTTTTATTATATATGCCTGATATACCTCTTTTGGATACTTTGAATTATGTCCTAAACGTGTTTATTGTCTATCCCACGTATCCATAACAGACATGGGGTAGTCAATATTTTTGAAAAGTGAAATAAACATTATGTATGGACATCTTTGGCTTTAGGCTAGAATCTGAATATCAGTTATTTATTCCACCTAGTACTGTACTAGCCTACTAAACACTGACTCAAATGTTAGTGCTATCTGAAATCCTTGGGACATCCCTAACCTAACCCCTAACCTTAACCCTTACCTAACCCTAACCTAAGAGTCCATTTTTGCTCTGATCTGGAAATGTGGTCAGAGGCCCAGTATGGATGGTGTAATTGGATCCTCCGGGGGCACGCAGAGGTCAAATTGATAATGAGCCACTCAAATTTTATAAAAGGTGCTGGATTGGCCATGCAGCATTTATGGTGATATGTATTGGATCAATATCATGCCAAATGTATTGTGAACACACAGCATGCATTTTGTATTCGTGTATCATGATCTGTACAAACAAGTACCAATCCCCAAATGTAAATGTAAATCACCAATCCACAATTGTAAATCCCTTTCCACAAATGCCTTAAGTAAAATGCCTTTAGAATTTTTTTTCTCACACATAGAAAGCGATTTGTAGTATGGTAACCATAATATGTTGAAAGCCTTGAAAGGCAGGCATCAACATGGCCGAACGAGAGGCTGCCAACGATTTATAGAAATCGCTTTCTACAGGTACAAACCTTTTTTCTACGAATACAAATCGCTTTCTACTCGTGATAACTTGTTTTCTACGACTACAAATCGTTTTCTACGCGTGATAAAAAAAATTCTACGACTACAAAGTGCTTTCTACTCGTGATAATTCATTGTATTTTTCTTGTTGTCAAATCCCTGCCAAAAGTCAGGTTTACCTAAGCGCTTCCAAATATGGAGTAGCAGGTTTGCCATATCTGTCATGTTTGTGCATATCTCTCCTGTGTGCAAATCTTTATGGCAGTCATTTTACTTAAGGCCCTTGGAAATAAAAAAAAGTGAATGCAATATATCGATTTACGAACACAAATAAAAAGGTGTTTGTTTGTGGATAGTGAATTGCACTTGTGGATGGTGATTTACATTTGTGGACGGTGATTTACATTTGTGGAAAGTGGTTTACATTTGTTGAAAGTAATTTACATTTGTGGAAAGTGATTTACATTTGTGGATTGGTACTTATTTGTACAGATCATGATACACGAATACAACATGCATGTTGTGTGTTCACAATGCATTTGGCATGATAGTGATCCCATAGATATGGCCTCTGCAGAAGTCAGGGCATTCATACTTCTTGCCTTGCGGGACAGTGCAGTGCTGTTGAGCAGAGCTGTTGTGAAGGAAGTTGTCAAGGAAGTTTGTTTGTGTTTACGCAGGAACCCCCCACCTACCATCAACCAATCATGTTAATTCAGAGCTATAAGGAGCCCTCTGCATTGTTACAAAATTCAGAGGAGCTCAATTTGGCCTCTGCATGCAATTGCGTCATACCCTGCATACCGAGTATTTGACCACTTTTCGGATCAAGCATAAATTGTCTCTAACATTGCGGAGGGCTCCGTAAAGCTCCGCAATGACATGATTGGTTGACAGTAGGTGAGGGCGGGAGGTCCTGTATAAACACAAATTCACTTCCTTGACAACTTCCTTCACAACAGCTCTGCGCTGCTCGGTGAAACGCAAGAAGTATGAATGCCCTGACTTCTGCAGAGACTATATCACCGGAAATGCTGCACAGCCAATGCAGAGGGCAGATTGACCATGCAGCGCCTTTTAACCATGTTACATTTAAACCTCCGTGGGATAGGGACGTCTCAAGGACTCCGGATTGCAGGAACCCTGACAAAATGTAGGTCTACTGGAGTATTTGCAAACTTTGCCCACTAGAGGGAGAATAAATACAAACTAAAGCAACTGCCATTGAAATGGATTATTCAGTAAATACTAATTATTAAGATAAACATAATGATTATCTTATTCTGCAAGGACCAGTAGAAAATACCACAACACAACATGCCATTCAAAAAGTTTATGAAACCTTTTGCAAATATTATATGAGTACATTTTATCTACTTCCATTGACTGGTGAATTGACCAGAGTTCTTGCATTGTCAAACAGACAAAAGTGATTAGACACAAACTGTTTTTAAACACTCAGATACAACTGTTAAACGTTCACAGGCTTCCTTAAAATCATGACCACCTTGTTCACTATCTGTATTCTCTCAGTCATGAATTTTCCATTGTTGCCCTTTCAGAAACATGGTTGGCTGAAGAGAAGTCTCATTATAATGCTGTTCACCACTGTAGAACATCAAGAGTGGGAGGAGTGTCGATTTTTGTTCATAAACGTTTTCAATTCTTTGTAAGAGAGGACCTTGCACTTACATCCGATAACATTGATGTTGAATCTCTTTTCATTGAAATTTCCTCCTGTTCATTTTTTTGGTGGTAAAACAGTGGTAATTGGATGCATCTATTGGCTACCCGATTCTGACAATGGTAGTTTCATTGAAATCCTTGCTTCAACCTTGGATTTGATTAATATTGAAGATAAAATGTGTTTATATTGGGGGATTACAACATAAACTTATTTAAAAGTGAGAACCACACTGACATCTGACTTTTTGAATACTTTATACTCGAGTTACCAGTTCGTCTGCAACCCTTATTGATTATATTTGTATACATTATTTGAATAATGTGGCTAATACAGGAATACTTTATACTGACTTTTCTGACCACTTTCCACTTCTCTTTGGCAGCTGGAAATGAACAGATGGGAATGATTAGTAACATTAAATGTAGAATATTTAACAAAAGTAATTGTTGATTGATGATGTTTTGTGGGAATTTCTTTATAATCAGGCCGATGTGGAGTCTGCTTACCAGACTTTTCTCACATCTTTCAATTCTGTATTTCACCACTACCACCACACTATTAGTACAGTATGTCGATCTATACCAAGTGACATGGCAAAATAATGATTATAGTTTGGTAATAGTAGGGCTAGTTTCTAGTTTATTATACATCTGTAATTAATTAATTGTTTGACATTGTGTGTTTGTCATTTAGCTGCTTGTCAAATAATGAGCTTATGGCTTCAGTGGTGGCAGTAATAAGGCCAGGATAATTCCTCCTGGTGGTTACACAGATGCACACTCATTATTAAACTGTCTACATTTAGAAGAATGATATCACATTCAGAATATGTTTGGTTTCCATCAGAGTTAGTATTATTCTGCCGTCTGTGTCATCTAGTTAGCATAGTAATGCCGTTTGAGATCTTGGAGTCCAAAAACAGTTAAATCAATTAATTTACACACTGCAATGTCCTTCACCCTGCTGTCTTACCTGACATGGTCCACACTATCCTCAAGACCAAATTCCTTGGGGGAGAATGTATTGATGAATGCTAGGTAATTCAATTACACCTCATTTGTTATATTACTATACTGTAACATCTTGAAGAGAGAGTGTAGTGTTTCATAGTGGTGCTTCTGTGTTTCTTCCCACCCATAACCCATTGAATATGACCCTCAGGAGACCCCATAGTGTGGTGGTCCCTTCCTATCCCAGACTCCCACTGACAGAGCTGTAAATGGAATACATTATAAGCATTTATCATCCTGACTATAACCAGGTATGCGTGTGTATTGATCAGAGAGGTCTCTGAGGTACAGTGTGACACACCCCAGGTCCACAGCACCACAGACAGAGTCTGTGTCAATATAGGGGGCCATGGTAAAAATAAGTGCACTACATAGGGAATAGGGTGCTATTTGGGACGTATCCACAGAGACAGAAAAGGTGGAAATCAGCAGGACATGTAATTTGAGGAATCTAAATTCCTCATTTAATTTCCCTGTTCTCAGCGGGGCTGTTGAGGACTATCACAAGGGCCCTCTGCTTTCAATGTGGGCCATCTGCCTCCTCCTCTACTAAAAGCCTGCCTCGGTGCCTTGGCTCTCACACTGTACGGCTTCTTCACTCTGCCTCTCAGGCTCTGTGGTTCTTTCACATGGCCCTCCTCCCCTCTCACATTCCTACAAGTTCCACTGTACCACCACACAATACCACTTATAGCCAATGATGCAGGCCCACGACTGTTTCTCCTCTCACACGGCTTCCCTAGTCTATCTCTTAGGCCGTCCTCTCTTCTCGCACTCATCTAGGTTAGACCACTACACCGACAAAAAACACTATGTGTAGCCAATGACCCAGAGCCCTCAGTCTGCCTCCTATGCCCTCCTATAAAAGCCTGCCTCACACACGGCTTCCTCAGCCTTCCTCTCCTCTCACACTGTTCCAGGTTGGTTGGACCACCACACAACACAACACAACTTGTAGCCACTAACCTAGAGCCCTGTAATTGTGTGTCTGGGATGATATTCTGAACCACAGCTAGAACCTCGAAGATCAGAGGCATAATTTAAGGATGCGACTCTGAACTGGCTTGTGGTCCAGGTCATGATCCTGTGATATGATTTGTGATGTTGCTGCCTTGTGTAGTAATATGCCACATACAATTGTGCATACCGTCCTGATTCAAACACTGCCACTCATATTGTACAGAGCCCCTGTGACCTTTGAATCCCAGCCTTATTTTATGTAATGTGTGTAGACTTCTCGTCTCCTTCTCTTCTCTCCCCGCGGTTATGCCTTCTTCCTCCTCTTTACATTTTAAGACCTTGTGCCGATGTTCAAATTTTTAAATCAGTGCTGGGGGAGTTTATTTTTTATCTATGAAATCTGCTCTCTCTTTCTTTCTCTCTCACTGTAACGAATACGCTGAGGCAGAGTTAGAATCCATGTGCGGAAGTTTATTCAGGGCAGGTTGCGGGAACATATACGAGAAGGCAGGCAGAGGGTCAAAACCAGAGAAACAGTCAGATCTGTCGTCATCCAAAGGGGAAATCCAATAGGCATAGGTCAGTAGGCAGGCAAGAGATCGTAGCAGGGTAACTGGCAATACTTTGCAAAGAGTCTAGGCATAGTACAGGTTTAAATAGTTAACCAAACAGGAAATTGGTGCAGAGGAAGCCAGGGGGAGTGGAGCACAGTCAGTACTCAGGTGATGGCTCCCTCTGCTGGTTTGGCCTTACAGAACCCCCCTCTCTAAGAGCGACTCCTGGCGCTCGACGTGGGCGTCCCAGTGGTCGTGGTGCTGGTCGATCAGGTCTGGCTCTATGAAAGTCATCGATGAGAGATGGGTTCAGAATGTCCTGGGCAGCGACCCATCTCTCCTCCGGTCCATAACCCTCCCAGGGGAGAGATACGGTAATTAGCAGGAAGCTCCAATCGGTAAGTGACCTCATTGATTCTTTTTAGAATTTTAAAAGGGCCAACATACCTTGGGCTGAGCTTCCTGCTTGGTAGCCTGAGCTTGATGTCCTTGGTTGAGAGCCAGACCCGTTGTCCTGGTTGGTAGAGAGGATGTGGGCGACGTTGTCTGTTGGCCTGGAATTCCTGTGTTCTCACGGCCCGCTGGAGACGGATGCGTGCACTTTCCCACACCCTCTCGCTGCGACGAATCCAGTCATCCACCGCTGGGACTGAGGAAGGTTCACCCGACCACGGGAACAAGGGAGGTTGGAACCCCAGGACGCACTGGAAGGGGGTCATGCCTGTGGAGGTGTGTGTGAGAGAGTTCTGAGCATATTCGGCCCAGGGGAGGAACTCGGACCATCGGTGTTGCTCTCGACTGCAGTAGGACCGTAGATATCTTCCAATTTCCTGATTGAGGCGTTCAACTTGGCCGTTAGCTTGTGGGTGATATCCTGACGTAAGACTCACATTGATATCCAATTTCTTGCAGAAAGCTCTCCATACTTGAGAGGTGAATTGCGTTCCTCGATCGCTGACGATATCTTCAGGGAGACCGTATACTCGGAAGACATGGTGAAACAGGGCTTGGGCAGTTTCCATGGCAGTAGGTAGTCCCTTTAATGGAACTAAACGACAGGATTTGGAGAAACGGTCAATAATAACCAGTATAGTGGTGTAATGGTCGGAGGGGGGTAGATCTGTGACAAAGTCTATGGACAGGTGGGACCATGGTCGTTGTGGGATGGGTAGTGGTTTCAGGAGACCAGATGGTAATTCCTTGGGTGTTTTGGATTGTGCACAGACTGGACAAGACTTGACATAAGCAGTGACGTCTTTAGCCATTGCAGGCCACCAAAACGAATTCTGTAGGAGATGTAACGTGCGTGAAATGCCGGGATGGCCTGCACTAATGGAGGTGTGGATCCATTGCATGATTCGTTGGCGTAGACCTAGGGGTACGTACTGTTTATCAGGGGGGCAATGAGCTGGTGGAGGTTCACGTTCCTGTTCTTGGTGTAGCTCTTCCAT
>QNTS01001047.1:48949-119648 GCA_003317085.1 Hucho hucho | reverse complement strand
CACTTTTCTGCCTTGACATAGAGTTGATTCTTGAGTAATCGAGAGAGGACTATTTTCACATGGTCGATGTGTTCTGCCTCAGACCTGGAGTAGATGAGAATATCATCAATGTATGCTATCACGAACTGGTTGAGAAGGTCCTTGAAGATTTCATTGATGAAGGATTGGAAAATGGCGGGTGAATTGGTAAGCCCATATGGCATAACCTGGTACTCATAGTGGCCTCTGGTGGTGTGAAAAGCAGTTTTCCACTCATCCCCCTCCTTTATCCGGATTAGATTGTAGGCACTTCTTAAATCCAGTTTAGTGTACAGGGTAGCTTCCCGTAGCTGCTCAAGGGCGGAAGGTACAAGAGGGAGTGGATAACGGAATTTCACGGTCACATTATTTAGTCCCCGGTAATCGATGCAGGGCCTTAATCCTCCATCCTTCTGCTCTACAAAGAAGAATCCCGCAGCTGCAGGAGATGTAGAGGGACAAATAAAACCTGATTTTAGGGCCTCCGTAATATACTCCTCCATAGCTTGGCTTTCGGGTCGGGAGAGAGGGTAAACTTTCCCCTTGGGTGGCATGGCATTGGAAAGCAGATCAATAGTACAGTCCCAAGGTCGGTGGGGTGGTAGCTGAGTGGCCTTAGTTTTACTAAACACTTCTGACAGATGAGAGTAGTAAGGGGGAATGTTCACAGTCTCAAGGGTGTCTGGACTTTCAATTCGAGTTGTGTGACATGGAAGAAGTTTAGTGGGGAAGCAATGATCAAAGCAAAATGATGACCAATGAATTAGCTCACCGTGATACCAGGAAATGTCAGGGTCGTGGATGGAGAGCCAGGGATGTCCCAGAATAATCTAGAGTTTAGGGGAGTCAACAATGTATAGGGAGATGGACTCTTGATGCAGAACCCCAACATTGAGTTTGAGAGTTTTGGTTTGATGGGTGATCCCCTCTCCAATGAGGGTATCATTGATGGCCTTGATTTTGATAGGTGGTGTGCAGGGTTGAATTGGAATGTTATACTTGGTGACGAGGTCCTTATTGATCAGATTCAGAGCGGCACCGGAATCAATCATCGCTGTTAATTCACAATACAAGGTGTTAGTCTTGAGGGTAATAGGTACGGTAAATGATTTATTGCTGAGTAGAGCGAAATGATCAATATTTACCTTGGGTATGGTTTGGGACTTGTGTGTGCACCCTTGACTGTGATGGCCTGCCTCTCCGCAGTAATAGCATAGGTGTAGTTGCCGACGTCTCTCTCTTTCCTCTTCTGACAGTCGTGAGACGTTGAGTTGCATGGGTTCCTCGTGAGGGCGTGTCTTGATAGGGACTGGAATCAGTGACTTACTCAGATTACCCCAGCTGCTCTTGTGTTTAGGAGCTTGACTCATGAGGTTATCAATCTTAATGGCAAGATTGACAAATTCAGAAAAAGAGAAATCCTCTCCCTTACAAGCTAGTTCGGTTTGCAATTCAGCGCAGAGACTACGGTGAAACATGGCCTTTAAAGCTATATCATTCCAACCACTCTGTGCCCCCAGTGTTCTAAATTCTATAGCATAATCCGCAGCTGTGCGATCACCTTGCGTAATGTTCATGATTCGTGTGGATACGTCCTGGCCTCCGGCAGGGTATTCAAACACCTCACGCAGTTGTTGGATGAAATAATCCATTGAATAACGTAATTGTGAATCAGAGTCCCATTCAGCGGAAGCCCATTCAATCGCTCTCCCCGTTAGTAGCGTCATTAAGAAAGCACATTTCTTTTCCTCTGATTCTAATTTTTCCCCTTGATGACTAACGTAAAGCTGAATCTGACGAATGAAACCTTCACATTGTTCGGCATTACCATCAAACTTATCCGGAAGGGCAAAGCTCACCGTTTTAGGTGTAGATTGTGGGAGTGATTGGATGTAGTTCGTGAGATGGTCGTTGACTGATTGAAACTTGGTTAGTTGTTCCTGGTAACCCTTTAACACTTCGCTTTGGTAAGCGAATGCTGCCTGCATGTTCTGGATTTCCGCTGGATTCATGGAAGGCGAAGTATTCTGTAACGAATACGCTGAGGCAGAGTTAGAATCCATGTGCGGAAGTTTATTCAGGGCAGGTTGCGGGAACATATACGAGAAGGCAGGCAGAGGGTCAAAACCAGAGAAGCAGTCAGATCTGTCGTCATCCAAAGGGGAAATCCAATAGGCATAGGTCAGTAGGCAGGCAAGAGATCGTAGCATAAACATCAGTCAAACAGGTGATCAGAACGCTCGGTAAGGCAGGGTTACTGGCAATACTTCGCAAAGAGTCTAGGCATAGTACAGGTTTAAATAGTTAACCAAACAGGAAATTGGTGCAGAGGAAGCCAGGGGGAGTGGAGCACAGTCAGTACTCAGGTGATGGCTCCCTCTGCTGGTTTGGCCTTACACTCACCTACCTTGTAGCCATATACACTACCGTTCAAAATTTTGAAAGAAAAGCACATTTTTGCCAATTAAAATAACATAAAATTGATCAGAAATACAGTGTAGACATTGTTAATGTTGTAAATTACTATTGTAGCTGGAAACGGCAGAATTTCTATGGAATATCTACATAGGCGTACATAGGCCCATTATCAGAAACCATCACTCCTGTGTTCCGATGGCACGGGTTAGCTAATCCAAGTTTATCATTTTAAAAGGCTAATTGATCATTAGAAAACCCTTTTGAAATTATATTAGAACAGCTGAAAACTGTTTTTCTGATTAAAGTAGCAATAAAATGAGCCTTCTTTAGACTAGTTGAGTATCTGGAGCATCTGAACCAAAGAACTTTCTTCTGAAACTTGTCAGTCTATTCTTGTTCTCAAATGAAGGCTTTTCCATGTGAGAAATTGCTAAGAAACTGAAGATCTCGTACAACGCTGTGTACTACTCCCTTCACAGAACAGCGCAAACTGTCTCTAACCAGAATAGAAAGAGGAGTGGGAGGCCCAAGTGCACAACTGAGCGAGAGGACAAGTACATTAGAGTGTTTAGTTTGAGAAACAGACGCCTCACAAGTCCTCAACTGGCAGCTTCATTAAATAGTACCCGCAAAACACCAGTCTCAACGTCAACAATGAAGAGGCAACTCTGGGTTTCTAGCTTTCTAGGCAGAGTTCCTCTGTCCAGTGTCTGTGTTCTTTTGCCAATCTTAATCTTGTATTTTTATTGGCCAGTCTGAGATATGGCTTTTTCTTTGCAACTCTGCCTAGAAGGCCAGCATCCCGGAGTCGCCTCTTCACTGTTGACATTGAGACTGGTGTTTTGCGGGTACTATTTAATGAAGCTGCCAAGTTGGGGACTTGTGAGGCATCTGTTTCTCAAAATGTGTTTTTCTTTCAAAAACAAGGACATTTGTAACTGACCTCAAACTTTTGAACGGTAGTGTGTATGGCATGTCTTTATTATTTTTTCGAACGATTTCACATGACGGTTGGTACATAATGTATGACTCCATTCATCTATTATCTATCATTTATTCAGGCTATGCCTATATATAATTTATTAGATTCTCTCAGTCCTTGCATTATTCACCAGAGGGTTATATTTTACCCCTAACGCTCTCCAAATAGATTCCTGTTTATATATATTTTGTGTGTGTGCATGCATGCGTGTGTGCGAGTGTGTGTGTGTGTGTGTGTGTCCCAGCTCCCTGCTCCAGGTCTATGAGTAACCATCATGTCTCCTAGCCTACATGGGACATGTTATGCTGGACTCTGGATGCAGGATGCTGTCCATCACAACATTGCTGGGTCCAGATAGTGATCTCTTCTTTCACATACATGCTGTGTGTATCACTCATTTGTGTCCAATTCTCAGTGTCCAGAGATAATTCTGATTTGTCTTTTGTGTTATGTTTAATTGTACCACATTACAATACAGAAACAAAGACATTATAGAGACAACAATTAGGACACTACGTTGAAGGACATACATCTCAGCACACCACAATGGTCAGTACATCATCACATATTGAGATTTTGACTTACAGCGAAATGGCTGACTAGTCAAAACAGCAATGTTGGTCTATTCCCCCTTCCCCAAAACACGTGTAAATATTGGACTATAAATTGTGCCTTCCTGTATTGTACTAACATGTCTATTTTATTCCAAAGAGCCATTTGCTTTATGTTCCTATTCTTATCTTTTATTATTTCTTATTGTCGAGATGGAACCTGTAAGTAAGCATTTCGTTGAAACTTAAATCCATCAGTATGGAAATGTGTGTGCATTAATCAGACTCATAGTTTACAGGGAAACAGTCCTGCTAATGTTGTATCGATTACATACAAAACAGTCCATTGTCTGGTACACTATCTGTGTTTTCCTCCAAGCTAATCCTTTATGGTGTTCACTGTATTCTGTTCACTTACAACTCAAATAAAATAAAAATTTATTTTATTTGTCACATACACATGGTTAGCAGATGTTAATGCGAGTGTAGCGAAATGCTTATGCTTCTAGTTCCGACCATGCAGTAGTATCTAACAAGTAATCTAACAATTTCACAACAACTACCTTATACACACAAGTGTAAAGGAATGAATACGAGTATGTACATATAAATATATGGATGAGCGATGGCTGACCGGCATAGGCAAGATGCAGTAGATGGTATAGAGTACAGTATATACATATGAGATGAGTAATGTAGGATATGTAAACATTATATAAGTGACATCGTTTAAAGTGGCTAGTGATACATTTGTTACATCCAATTTTCAATTATTTAATGTGGCTAGAGATTTAAGTCCGTATGTTGGCAGCAGCCACTCAATGTTAGTGATGGCTGTTTAACAGTCTGATGGCCTTGAGATAGAAGCTGTTTTTCAGTCTCTCTGTCCCAGCTTTACCCCCGGTGATGCGTTGTGCAGTTCTCACTACCCTCTGGAGAGCCTTACAGTTGTGGGCGGAGCAGTTGCCGTACCAGGCGGTGATACAGCCCGACAGGATGCTCTCGATTATGCATCTGTAGAAGTTTGTGAGTGTTTTTGGTGACAAGCCAAATTTCTTCAGCCTCCTGAGGTTGAAGATGCGCTGTTGCGCATTCTTCACCACGCTGTCTGTGTGGGTGGACCATTTCAGTTTGTCCGTGATGTGTACGCGGAGGAACTTAAAACTTTCCACCTTCTCCACTACTGTCCTGTCGATGTGGATAGGGGAGTGCTCCCTCTGCTGTTTTCTGAAGTCCACAATCATCTCCTTTGTTTTGTTGACGTTGAGGGAGAGGTTATTTTCCTGACACCACACTCCGAGGGACCTCACCTCCTCCCTGTAGGCTGTCTCATCGTTGTTGGTAATCAAGCCTACCACTGTGGTGGGTCGTCAGCAAACTTGATGATTGATTTAGAGGTGTTCCCCAGCCACAATAAATGCAGCCTCAGGATATGTGGTTTCCAGTTTACGTAGAGTCCAATGAATTTCTTTCAGTGCCGTCATTGTGTCAGCCTGAGGGGGGATATATGCAACTTTGATTATAATCAAGGAGAATTCTCTTGGTAGATAATGCGGTCGGCATTTGATTGTAAGGAATTCTATGTCAGGTGAACAAAAGGACTGGAGTTCCTGTATGTTGTTATGATCACACCACGACTCGTTAATCATAAGGCATACACCCCTGCCCTTCTTCTTACCAGATATATGTTTGTTTCTGTCGGCGCGATGCGTGAAGAAACCATGTGGCTGTACCGACTCTGATAACTTGTCCTGAGTGAGCCATGTTTCCGTGAAGCAAAGAACGTTGCAGTCGCTGATGTCTCTCTGGAAGGCAACCCTTGCTCGGATTTCGTCTACCTTGTTGTCCAGAGACTGGACATTGGCAAGTAGTATACTCGGGAGCGGTCCTCGATGTGCCCGTCTACGGAGCCTGACCAGAACACCTCCCCGTCTGCCCCTTCTCCTGCGGTGCCGTTGTTTTGGGTCGCCGGCTGGGATCCAGTCTATTGTCCTGGTTGGTGGACCAAACAGAGGATCCGCTTCGGGAAAGTCGTATTCCTGGTCGTAATGTTGGTAAGTTGACGTTGCACTTATATCCAATAGTTCCCCCCGGCTGTATGTAATAAAACTTAAGATTTCCCGGGGTAACAATGTAAGAAGTAATACATAAAAAAACAAAATACTGCATGGCTTCCTGAGAACGGGAAGCGAGGCTGCCATCTCTGTCAGTATTACTGGAAGCTGTATCAGTGCTTCATGTAGATAAAATACCTCTTACATGCAGTATGATATTTGACATATTTTAGACATAGTGTGTGTATAACATATGTGATCTTTACTCTCTCTTGCATACTCTCTCTTGCACTGTAGTTTAATCTGCGACAATAGACTGTCACTCCCTGATCTGTTTCACCTGTCTTTGTGCTTGTCTCCACCCCCCTCCAGGTGTCGCCCGTCTTCAGCTTTATCCCCATTGTATTTATACCTGTGTTCTCTGTTTGTCTGTTGCCAGCTCGTCTTGCCTTGTCAGGTCTTACCAGCGTGTTTTCCCATCTCCCTGCTTTCTCAAGTTCTAGTATTTTGTAATCAAACATCATAACAATGACAAAAAATTTACAAAATACAATAACTGTGAGTACCTGACAATAGACACATGGAAGCACATTAGATGTGCAGGACAACAGTATATTGATGGTTGTAGATTTGTGATTTGTCTGTTAGCATGGAAATAACTGTGAATTAGCAGGGCGCTAATGTGACCATTACATTTAGAGCATGCTAGCTAATGTGCTCTTACAGCAATAACATACAAAAGCATGTCCCAGGATGCCCACAATATCTAACAGGTACCGTACACACACACACACACCAGGCCACGTACTTGGTTAACTTGTACACATTGTAAATATGAAAGTAGAATACAGTATTTCAGAACGTGACCTACCGCTTGCATGTAAATATCAGACTGGGAATAATTTATGTTTACGGTCTCCCCCTATCTGCAAGCATGACCAATGGCATAACACCTTATTGATATGTAAATTCAACCAAACAATAGGAATACAGAAACAGCATAACCGACCCTGTTACATGTGCGTGTGTATGTATGTGTCACACATCTGTTTCACCTGTCTTTGTGATTGTCTCCACCCCCCTCCTGGTGTCGCCAATCTTCCCCATGATCCCCTGTGTATTTATTATACCCTGATGAAGACAGCTTGCCTGTCAACATTGGACATAACATTTTTGCATCTGAGCTCCTAGTGTGCGGCTCTCCTTTATTTTCAAGTTTTCCACTCCGCCAGCCAGCACCTCGCCTAAATAGGTGTGCGTTTCTTTTTCCTCTCGATTTTTCCTCTAGATTCCCCTATGTATTTATACCTGTGTTCTCTGTTTGTCTGTTGCCAGTTCGTTTTGTTTCGTCAAGCCTACCAGCGTTTTTCCCTCTGCGCCTATCTCTCGATTGTTACTGTTTTCTAGTTTTCCCGGTGTTGACCATTCTGCCTGCCCTGAGCCTGCCTGCCGTCCTGTACCTTTGCCCCACCTATCTGGATTACCAACCTCTGCCTGCCCTTGACCTGCTTTTTGCCTGTCCCTATTTGATTAATAAACTGTTGTTACTTCAACATTGTCTGCATCTTGGTCTTACCTGAAATGTGATAGTGTGGTGTGTGTGTAAAATGCACACTGTCCTTAAAAAAATATTTTTTAGAGTTATAGCCAGCTTGTTGCAATATAGAGTATAAGGGTGTTCATATGAAGTTGAATCAAAATGTTTCTTACTGAAATGAAAAGAGGAAGAGGAAGGGTATGTTAAACCATACATATTTCAAGGCCTTGTCCAGGCAGGATGACGCCACATACAACATGTTGTGAAGTTTTATGTTTTATTAGTGTTTTGGAGGCTTTTTTACACTGCTGTACACTATATGGTAGCCGTTTGAAGAAAGCAATAGTGTTTTGAGATTTGCCAAAACGATAACAGAACAAATTCAGAATGGAACGTCCTCTGACATTTAATGGTCTGTTGTATGCTTCCTGCTTTATTCATCTGATATACTGTGCTTTATTCACTTTTAATACCTTTTACCTCCTTAATGGGAGACAACTGCCTGAAACTAGTGAAATGGTTGTAAAATCCTTGACACTTTTATGACAGGTAATGTTAACTGAAATGATTGAACAGTGAATGCCAGAACCCAGAAGACACTGCTTTTACCTTTTAGCTATTGATGCAAATTGTAGCACTCAGCTTTCAAATCCCTATGTGCAATCTTAAGGGCTGTGGGTTATCATATAAACTGTCTCATTTCTGTTCTGATGAGTCTGTGGTCACAAAACAATCATTTTTCAAAGTAAGCAGCCAGGAAATGTAGGAAGACAATATGCCTCGACTGAGATCTGCTGTACTGCTGAAGTTGAGCTCTGTTTAACATTTTGGCTCTAATGTGTCAGTGCCTGGCCTTAGGAAATCAGAGTTTGGCATTGGAAAGTGCTGATTTATTTGCTGTAATAGCAAGGCATTATGGGAGAAGCAGGTAGTTAGCAGCCAGACAGAGGGGGAGGCACAGCAAGTTGCTTTGGTTACTTTGATTCAGCAATACTGCCCTCATACTTGCAAATTGTCCCCAAGAAGTAAACTTATTTCTAATATATTTGGAGGGATTCATTGAAATGTATGCTGATAATGTATTTATGATGCATGAGACTGCTGAGGAGGCATATGCTCTGTGCTTATGGACCCTTTGCTATAATGGTTAAGAGGTGAAATGATTACCATTTTAAATGTTCATGGGTTATAGCAGACTGGTAAAATTAATATTTCTTATATGGGTGTGTCCCAAATTCCACCCAATTTCCTATATAATGCACCACTTTTGACCATCGCCTCATGGGCCCTAGTCACACTATATAGGGAATAGGGTGCCATTTGGGACGCAACCTCAGTAAGCTTGATGAATTATATAGAACAAAGCATTCCTCCATACATGTTAATTGCTCTGAAGAGAACTGACAGTTTTCTCTCTAAATTCATTAGAGTTTCTGGCTCTGCTCAACTGTTAATGTTGACCCATACTGAATTATTAATTTGACTCAAGATCAAACAAAAAAATTGGGGAGGACTCTAGACATTGATCCAAGAGCTTGAGGATCAACTGACAACAGCATTCACTCTAAGGCCAGATTAATGAAGCATTTGAACTGGTGAAAAATGGCAATGAGGCTTGGCTCAGCCTCTCAATTTGGTTGTCTATATGTGTGTTTGTGTGGGCTGACTATAGTCATGATGATGATGGTTTTGTCATTGACAGGTGGTCTGTAGTCCACTGGTAGTACCGTGTAAGACCAGTAGAGGGGGGGTCTGTACGAAAGCATGCACAAACACACACACAGACACATGCAACACTCTGCCTTAACCAGATCCTTTTCTCTTTGCCAATAAAGTTGGAGGAGAAACATTTCCATGTAATTGATACCCCAGCTTAGTTCCTGCATCAGCTGGGATATTTTCAGCAAAGCTGAAGGACCAATTTCCATCTCTCACCAATTTCCATCCTCCATGGTATAAAATTAAGTCATATTCAGTTTTCCATCCTCCTCCGTGGTATGAATTAAGTCCTATTCAGTTTTCCATCCTCCTCCGTGGTATGAATTAAGTCCTATTCAGTTTTCCATCTTCCTCCATGGTATGAATTAAGTCATATTCAGTTTTCCATCTTCCTCCATGGTATGAATTGGTTGCACAGTTTAATAGTTCAGTATCCAGCCATGCTTTCACACTCTGGTGTTATGTTTAATCATCATTAACGTTTAGTGACTGAGATACACTACTCATTACTACTAAATATAAATGTGTTATAAGGGTACTGCAGTGCTCACAAATTCTACAAGCGCGCCAACAAGTTTATCATAGTGAATCAGAACTGTTTTGTGTATATGAATCATTCAAACCAACCACAGCTATCACAAGTCTGTGATGAACATACATTTATAATTTCAATTTTGTCCGACTCCTTATACAGTATAGTAACTTCCAGTTCCCTGTGTTTTTTCTACTTCTTCCAATGAGATCAGAGGCAAGCTCCCCTCATGCCACATTAATTCAATGTAGCAGAGCTAAATAACATTGTGAAGAGAAATGAAAACCTTCCACCTACCCTGAGGATGTATTCTGGAGTGCATTTACACCATCCAACCAAACTCACGGGAGAAGAAGGACATAAGCACAGCCACAGCTCCAAAGTTATCATAGCTGCCAACAGATCCAACCCACCACAAGTTTTAGAGTGATATAACATTTAAGAGATCTGCAAAGGGATGCAAATGTATGCAACCCTTGGGGGAGAAGCATACAGCAATGCAATTATTAACTTGAAGTTATGCAGATTAACGCGTTGGATGGTTATTGAAAAATGTGTTGTTGTCCTCTCTCCTTGCCATGCACACTAAAAAGGGAAACAGATAAATCTGTTCAAACTCCAGATTTATTTGTGTGTCTGTGTTTATAATGCAGTCTGTGTTTTTGTAGCCGCGGTATGCCGCAGGCTGAACTATGAAACCTGTCATTTTGATGGTATGTGATGTGTTTGAAGTTCCTTTTGTGTCTATGTTCACTGTGCCTCGATGAGCAGAACTAGATAGACTGGAAACATTGACAGAAAATACAGCTTTATCTAGAATGGTTGAACTCCAGACAATGGTATGTATGGACAATGTTTGATTATACAATTTGAGATTGTTTTAATATTGTCCTTCAAAACCCAACATATTTCTAATATGCAAGTACTGTCAAGGCTGACAAGCCTTTTGAGGACCCTAAGCAAGATGTTGTTGGAGGCCCACACACATCGCAGGCAAAACATGTTGGCCTCCCTCTTGGTTCGGGGCCCCCTAGCGTCCGCGTGGCCCTAAGCAGCCACTTATGTAGCTTATTGGCTGGGCCGGCACTATATACTATATCACGTATTTGCTCCATTCAATACAGAAGCATGTTCGACCATGAATGTTTGAGTACTACCCAGTACCTAACAGTATTTTCTGCACTTAAAAATCTTGAGCATTCATACTGTCTTTTAAAGTAACATACTGAGGAACAAAATGGAAGACCAGAGTGAGGCTCCCCAACATAAGCTTACCCTCTTAGAAAAAAAGGTGCTATCTAGAACCTAAAACGGGGTTCTACATGGAATCCTAAAAGGATTCTACCAGGAAACAAAAAGGGTTCTCCTTAGAACCAAAAAGGGTTCTCCTATGGGGACAGCCGAAAACCCCTTTTGGAAGTATTTTTTTCTGAGAGTGTAGCTAGTAGTAGCCTGCACTTAGAAAACATAATACATATTTATAATTTCCATAATGATACAGACTGGCTTTTCAAGTAGCATCATGTGAGGCCAGTAGGAGTGAGATTCCCCCAACACTGGCTAGAGGCAGCACCAAGGTCGTTGTGCGCTGATGCATTCGTCTCAATTAGGTTTCCTCCTCTCGTAACAGAACAATCTATCTCTGCTATTCCTCAGTGCCCAGTCGTGCCCAGTGGTCCTGATATCAAAAATTAGAACACTGGATTGCATTAACAACCTGTTACATCTTGAGTCTTCTCTAGATTACGCTGTAGCGCTTTACGGTGTGTGCTCCTCTTTCTCAAGTTTCAACATCAATCGGCTATCCTGTAGGGCATTTAGAATATTGGAGGGGAGGACTAATATAACACACTTTGATTTGTGTTCTATGGACGTTTCCTTGTCTGCTCTTTCATAGCTGAATACCTTGAATCCACTTACTAAGAAAAGGCCTTGAGATGCCCTTAGGGATATCTTCAGAAATTATACTAGGTGTAAAATGTTAATGCAATGTAATCAGGGTTGTTCTTTTATGGCTTGAGGAATTAACTCTATTTGTGTGATACCCTTTCTATGCATGCAAATGTTATTTGAGTGGACCTGTAATGCAGTGGGTCTTATATTGGGTATTATATGGAGCAGTCAATGGAACGTTCTTATTCTGGAACAGATATTATGTTCCTGACACTGGTCCACATTGGTCAACATTCTTGGACCACAATACAATTTACCCGATACTGTGACTTCAGCTCATTGGTTATATTCCAATATCAAGATTTGGAGCGTGATTACAGTATAAAGACTATACGTTTTGCGTCTGCTCTTCTTACTCAATATAGCCCAGATTGTCATCTAAACTTGTCTAAGGGTGTTTTGTCATTAGTGAGACTAATGCTATTAACAAATAGTTTACTGCATATTTTATAACCAAGAGCAGCACATAGCCTGAAAAATAGCTGTCTATAGAGAGTACTGGGTTGAGTATTCAGAGATCCAGCTCTGTGTGTTTTGTGATGAAGACTTGGCAGACTGTCTTCTTCCCCTTCTCTCCAGCTGAGCAATCGCTGGGTTAATTCTAGCTTTAGATTATGTTGCGTGTGTGTGTGTGCGATCGTGTGTGTGTGTGTTGGCAGCTGTCCAGCCTGTGTCTCTTAGCTTATTGTCTTAGGGCCAGGAGAAAAGATGGGGCCAAAACAAATGCAAGAAAGAGAAATAGAGAAATCGATCACTTAAGCCATTGCCAGCATCCTGGATTGAATCCTGCTAAATCATCTGTAAAGACCAGATTGAGAAAATCGGTTGTTTTGTTTAAAAGAGAAGAGAAAAGCTGCATATCCCATGCAGAGATGCGTGGACCCAAAACATATCAGTCGGAAACAAAAAAAAAACGGATTAAGATGTTGTATTGTGTGCATTGCACTAGTTTAGAAACTTTAGATTAAACATGTTGCTGTACTGATCAAATCAAATGTGGAGGCTAGAATCCCTGTGGGGATTTGAAAACTTCCGCAGCATTTTTTTTTTGTATCATCATTCAAGAATATAAATTGTTTGCTTATGTATGGTGTCATGAATGTCCTGTGAGGATCCAATGGGTCAGATCAGCAACAAGGAATGTTCTTTGTCAACAAACTTTTTCCCGCCGAAACACTAACACGTTTAAAAAGTGAGTACTGGAACAACATTTCTAAAATAAGAATCTGGGGAATGGTCAGAGATGATCTATAGAAAACTAATGTCATATTGGTTTTAATTTTGTGATGTCATTAACAAGGTTATAAAGGAAATACTGTAACTTGAAAAGTATTTACACTACAGATATGAAGTCTCCATCCTTAACATTGTATATGAAATATGAAAAATGATGAAAGTATTTTTGTTAAGATGGGGATGTGATTTTAGGAGGTATGAGAGAATCTCCTATAAACTGTGCATAGTAAGTAGCCACGCCCCGAGTGAGGTCAGAAAGTGTGTCAGGCTGACGGAACCATCCGCTTAGGCCAGAGTGCATAATAGGCTTGGTAACAGAAATCAACATTAGACCAGAAAAACGTGAGGCGGTAGCCTACATGTTTGAAATGGTTGGAATGATGAACCTCAACACGAGGTGAAGAAAATCAACTCACCTCCCAGACTAGACCAGAACATCGCCAGGCTCCAGCTGTGAGTGTAAACGGGTTAAAACTCTGACTATCAACCCAAGGTGGAGAGAGGAGAAAACTCCCCTCTCGGACAATCACTAGTACAGCTGATTAGCTGTCCTAAGTCAAATATCTAGAAAAGTGAACTCTTCAAATCATCCTATTGTACTACTCTTCTCAAATCACCGTATCCTGCTACGCTCATCACCAATGGGAACCGTCGACATGGCTGGCTAGCTATCTTCCAGAGTGAACAACAGTAGAAGACGGGAAAAGGGAGACCCCTTTTGGACAATCAGAACCATACAAGCTTGCCGCTGAAAAGCCAACAACCTTCCTAAGGAAGGCTGGATCCGACAGAGATTAACGGAGAATGAAGGGATTCACACATAACGTAAATACATTCATGATTTATTATTCCAAACAGGCGGCGGTTCGTGTGCGATGTTTACTGTGGGAATGTTCTAAAATGTATCAATGATAAGTGTCCCTTTTTCTTTCTCTCTCTCTTCACCACCTCTTTATTTTCTGCGTAACAAACCGTCATATGTTGTCAGTCCGTTAGGGACCTTTTTCTCATGTATTAAGTGTGTATGTTTATTCTGTGTTGTTATTTAGTTAGCTAGGAAATAAGCAATTAAATCAATTTGTGCAGTACTGAATCATGAGTAAGGCTGGGGTTTTTGCAGGTCCAAGAAGGTTACGACTGTTCAGAATGATGATATGATGAGAGGTTATGATTAACATGTTGACTGTTTTATGGATGTGATAGGTAAAGACATTTAGAGTTTAATTCCGCTCTCGTGGTGCCCCAAATCCTACTGAGTGAATTGTTACATGATTAATTTAATCGAGTAACAATTAAACATAGTTGTTGATTAAATAAATAACAGTCATCAGATTAATGAAAGTAACAACTGTGGAAAGTGGAGAAACTGGAAAAGCAGATAATGTAGTCTATCCCTCCATTGGCTTATGATATTTGATCTCTCTGATTCTGCTCAGATCATAGTATGCTATGTTTCTCTTGCATCTCTATCAGGCAAAGTCACATCTATTGTATGCAAGCTAGGCTCTGTGGACACATAAACAGACAGCACTGACTAAATAATATTTTATGTTTGCAGTCCGACACCAAATTACCTCATTACAATAATCCTGATGGTATTCACTCCCTCACACTCACCTCACCGCATACATACTGTACCAGCAATCCCCACTCTGCTCTGCTTACAGCCCTCTTCCCTTCCTCCACCCCCCATACACCACTGGACTCCTAGGACATGTACATACTTATAGTACCTCACTCTACTCCTCTACTCCCCTACCCCTTCGACCCCCCGACTGCTGATATCCATAGAGGTCCTGTCCATATATACAGTATCAGTTTGTTGAAAATACTTTGAGGAGACAGGTAGAACAGAACATCGTTCAGGGGACAGGCAGACCAGGACATCACCCAGGGGACAGGCAGACCAGAACATCACCTAGGTGACAGGCAGAACAGAACATCCCTCAGGGGACAGGCAGAACAGAACAGGCAGGCAGAACAGAACATCACTCAGAGGACAGGCAGACCAGTACATCACCCAAGGGACAGGCAGACCTTTATGAAAACTAACAACCCAAGTCTTTAAGTGTCCCTTCAAGCATCAGCATAATAGCTTCAACCAATGGCTCTGTGTGTTCTGGTCCACCCTTCCTTCACATGCCCTTGAAAGCAAAGATGGCTATTGATATTGACAAATGGAGTGGGGGGTCGGGTAGAGTTAAGGGGGGGCCGGGGCTGTATGTACTCCGGGTAGGATGATGTAAACGTACAGAAAATGCAAGTTTGTGTGTGCACGTGTGTGTGTACACGTGCGTGTGTTCCTCAATTGGATCTGCCAGACACATACTGTAGGTTTTATTTGAACCATAACTCTCAGCCTCCACTTTGTTTTAAATGTATATCATTCATGCTGAACCGTGGACAGTAAATATTTAAGACAGGAGTGTAATACATAGTAATAATATATGTAATTCATGCTTCAGTCATGCTGTCATCCCTTTTAATGGGTGAAGGGTTGCTGACTTCAGAGATGGAACCTGAGAGCAATACCACAAGTACACTGCTGAGACACCATCTTACTGCATATTGCTGGGACACCATCTTACTGCTGAGACACTGTCATACTGCTGGGACATCATCTTACTTCATACTGCTGGGACACCATCTTACTGCTGAGACACTGTCATACTGCTGGGACATCATCTTACTTCATACTGCTGGGACATCATCTTACTGCTGAGACACTGTCATACTGCTGGGACATCATCTTACTTCATACTGCTGGGACACCATCTTATTGCTGAGACACCGTCTTACTGCACACTGCTGAGACACCATCTTACTGCACACTGCTGAGACACCATCTTACTGCACACTGCTGAGACACCATCTTACTGCTGAGACACCATCTTACTGCTGAGACACCATTTTACTGCTGAGACACCATCTTACTGCTGAGACACCATTTTACTGCTGAGACACCATCTTACTGCTGAGACACCATCTTACTTTACTGACTTTATTGTTCCAATGGGGAAATTTTGTTGCAGTGTCATGTACATTTTTAAAGTGGCGTTTAAATACAAAACAAATTGACAATACAACTTTCATAACAGTTACATACCAATAAAAAGAGACTAGCCTGCTGGCCTTACTGAGTCGACAGGAACATTAGCCCAAGCTATTTAGGAGGGATATCACACCTGGCACAAATGATTGTCTAGTTCTGTTTTTCCTGCCGAGGGGTGCCCTATACCTGTGCCCAGAGGGGTGTAGTTCAAAGTCCGGGTAGAGGGGGTGGCTTGGGTCTAAAATGATTTTGTGAGCGGAGGGCCCTGACTTAAAGATCTCATCCAGTCTGACTCCAAGTACCTTGCTTGCTGTGGTGATAATCCCTCTCAGCATATTTCTCTGGCTGACAGTGGTATTGCCAAACCAACAAACAATACAAAAAGTTAAAATACTCTCAATGAAAGATGCACACTGCTGGGACACCATCTCACCCTGATCTCAAATTAAAATGTGGATTAGTAAATAATGGATTGTGCTCCTTTGTGTTCGGTTTTTATCTCCCCAAAGAAGATGTAACAGATAACAACAATTAACACCTCATATTAAACATATCCTGTATTAAACTGCAGAGTTAGAAAGCAGTGGGAGATGCTAACAATTTACAATGCATTATTTCCCTGTTCGTTTGACAAAATTAGATAAAAAGATTGACCATTTTACTCCCACCTCTTCTATATCAAGGAAAACATCATGCAACATCAAGACAAAAGGTGAGACACAGGTATTCACTGACTATGCATAGTATACTGCTGTGTATAAAGTAGCTAATACAGTATGAGGGTTGTGGAAGGAGAGGAGTTGCTGCAGTTGAAAACAACATTATGTTTGTTCATCATCTAGCTACATTGTTTTAACTTGGGTCATGGAGAAGTTATTGTTGTTGCTGAAGGAAAGAGATGATGCCAACAGGCTGAACAAAATCATAAAGAAGGATGTATCTACCACCGGCACCCACCAGGACAATCTAGAGTGCATTCTGGATAAGCAGAACCTCAAGAAACTCATCAACATAGAGACTAACACTAGCCACCCCCTCCACAGTATCTGCTTGGAGCATTGCAGTGCAATGGCAGACATATTTATTTCACCTAGGTGCAAAACATTACTTTTACGCAGATCATTTTTACCCTATGCTAAAACACATTGTTTTTTGGATTCATTGATGAGGTTCTTATAGCATGTTTGTGGTTCTTTTGTGCATTTTGCTTGCAAACGTCATGCATGTCTCCATACAATTTTGGAACATTGAGCCACTGTAGGTAAATCAATGTTTCCTTCAATAATACAGACAATATTATACATGCATTTTGGTTGATTAAAGTGTGTTTGTATGCCGTTTACTTTTCATTGTACATTACACTCTTAGAAAAAAGGTTTCCATAAGGGTTCTTTGGATGTCCCCATAGGATAACCCTTTTTGGTTCCAGGTAGAACCTTCTTTTCTAAGAGCGTAGCTTAGAATTCTAAATTAACATGCCTACACCTTTCTAACCTTCTGCAAAGGCATCACACATGTAAAAGAGCAGTGCCTGTGAGCAGTGTGGTAAAAGATTTGCAGGGAAACAACATTTGAGGTTACACCAACAGAAAAACACCCTAATCTGTGAAGGTAAGGCTAGTTGAGAGCTCCTTGAACACGGTTATGCCTAACATTTTTAGAAGCATTAGACTAGAACCTGGATACTGATAACGTCTAAGTATGAACATTAGTCATGAAGATTAGGCTATGTATTCCCTTGTGACCAAGGACTAGTACGATGAAAGTCCTGAGAATATCCTAAAAAGTTATTGACATGGTCCTCAGTGACGTGCTGGGAACATACAGTGAACTAGAAAAAGGCCCTCCAGAGAATATTCCCTTGGGACCATCACGCACGTTCTTAGAACGTTCTCAGAACATCAATAGGACAATGTTGAGCCAGAACCCTTAAAGGACCTAATGGGAGTGTCGCTGAATGTCCTCAGGATATCTCCTGTTTGCCGGGATGTTTCATATGCACAGCCACATGTTTAACTTCCCTTGACATTGAAATATAAAATGGACATTTATGCAAATATCCAGTACAGCCATAACCATGGTTTGTAATTCAATGCAAGGGAGGGTAAAGATATGCAAAACATCCTCCCAGAAACAAGGAAATTATTTTGAAAAAATGCTTCGCTGTCAGCACAGAACAAGTAGGAATGAAACATGCATAGTACAATGGTGTCATGCTGTTTGTGCTGAGTAGACAACTGGAGGCAAGTCTCTTGATACGTAGGTCATTCACAGTTTGAACAGTGTGACAGTGTTCATGGACAGCACCCACATGTCAGGCATCTAATTCAGTCCCATAGACCAATCAGCATCATGAAATGTTTTTTTATATATAAACCGTCAGTTCAGTACCACGGACAGAGCTGAGACTCCATAGCCAATAGGTGAAGATATCTGAGCAATACAAAATAGACGCTCTGCATATTATCTGCTACCGTTGAACCTCTAGCTACTGGAATATGAACCTCTAGTTCCTGGAAATTAAGACTTAATTACCAACAGTTGGAGATTTTTTTAACATGATCATTTTAAATAAAACATGTCTCTGTTTGATTTGGTTATGGATGCTTCTCTGAATCTGATCTTCCCTCAGATCTTTGGGGTTGTCTCTCTGTTTCACTCTGTCTGTCTGTCTGTCTGTCTGTCTGTCTGTCTGTCTGTGTGTCTCTCTCTGTCTCTGTCTCTGTCTCTGTCTCTGTCTGTCTCTGTCTTTGTCTCTGTCTCTGTCTCTGTCTCTGTCTCTGTCTCTCTCTCTCTCTGTCTGTCTCTGTCTCTCTTTCTCTTTAGACCACAGTTGAATCTAATGTGATTTTCTGACACTAATGCCTTTGCCTGCTCCGCGTGCTCCTTGCTCTGACAGTGTGTGATAGTCGTGATTTATGGGCACGCTTTAATTGGATCTCAGGTTTATCTTAACTTATGAAAGGTCTTTCATTTTTATTGTCAAGAAGCCGCATGCTGGCGAAGTTAACAAAGTTAATGATACTGCCAATACCTGTGTGTAGAAATCGGATCTGATTTGAGACCTTTTTGAGAGAGAGATTGGGAGAAAGAAAAAGAAAGAGAAGAGAGAGTGGGAAGAGGTGGCAAGAGGGAGAGAGAAAGGATGGGATAGAGAGAGGGAGAGAGAGAATAGCTCACATTAGCTGGCTGTTGTCTGTTTACTTATTTTGTTTGTTGTCTCGTTTGCCGGTCAGGGACCTTGTCAGATGGGGTGTGTAAGTGGTGAGACGTGTGATGCATTGTATAAAGATTCTGTCTCCACAACAAACAACAGAGCACAGTTATACCAATACCAAATCATCTTTCAATATTCAAATCTTCAGCCACTATTTGGGCAGTAATACTGGAAAGGAGGATGGAGGCTTTGAGGATGGAGTCAACATTTGATTGTGTAGTTAGCTAGTTACCCTCCACAACAGCTTTCAATGCGTCTACAACAGTGGTCCCCCCCCCAAGAAAATAAGTTTAAAAAAAGTTGCAATAGTAGAATGCACAAGGTGCAATTTCGAAATTGGTGGTAAATCATCAGTTCCTCTTGTCATGGTAGTCATTGCATACCTTAGAGAGCTATTATTTTATTTTATTTCGTTTCTTTAGCCCATAGATATTGTTGCAATTGTTTTGTCTCTCAATTATCACATGAATACACAGTAGACATGGCAAACCTGCTAAATGTTCTCCACCAACAAGAGGGGTGTGAACAGTTTGTGTCATGAACAGCGCTTGTGCCCATAGAAATAGACGTGGCTTATGCTTGTGCGCAGGGGGGTGGGGGGGCACTGGATGTTCCCCAATGCTGGAAGGGGGGCCCCCGAGTGAAAAAGTTTGGGAACCCCTGGTCTACAAGATTAGGGAGACAATGTGAACATCTTTGTCGTGTTTTAATTAATGCCCAATGATTTAATGACACACTCGCATTGTGAGCCAGCATCACACAGAAAAGCTTTCGTATTGAAAGGGTCATCATGTGCAGCTCTTTATTACCTACTCAATGCACTTGATGGGAAAAAAAATATTTCCATTTGAATAAGGATGACTCAGAATGTTTGTGTTGCATTAACATGTAATTACTGGTTACTATGGGACCCCATTCAGATGCGGTCAGGATTATGAGTCCTGCACTACACTGTATGGCTGATGGTCTGTGAATATAATCACTTGAAGTAAAATATTTTTTCAAAATCATGCCTGTATTACAGCCAGCTCCCCCAATACCATAAGTGGTTTCATAATGTAACATTTGATAGAGAGAGTTGGCGAGAGGAAGAGACAGAGTGGGAGGGAGGGAGAGAGAGAGAGAGAGAGAGATAAACTCCCATGTCTATTGACTGAAATACCACAGTGTGCTATCACAGCAGAAATATGTGTGACTTGTTGCCACAAGAAAAGGGCAACCAGTGAAGAACAAACACCATCGTAATTACAACCAATGTTTATGTTTTATTTTCCCTTTTGTACTTTAACTATTTGCACATAATATGACATTTGAAAACTCTTTATTCTTTTGGAACTTATTGTTTTTATCACTTTTGTTTATTATCTATTTCCCTTGCTTAGGTAATGTAAACATATGTTACCCATGCCAATAAAGCCCTTAAATTGAGAGTGAGAGAGAGAGAGAGAGAGAGAGAGAGAGAGAGAGAGAGAGAGAGAGAGGATAAGCCTGCATTCATCTGTGCTTACAATCTTATCCTTGCACTTTTTACTTGCCGAGCTCAAGTGATGTGCCAACAAAGAACCTCACAGCACTTTATGACATCGGCTGATGTAAAAAGGGCTTTATAAATTTGATTTAGATTCTGGCCACTAGATGGCAGCTGTGTATGTGCAAAGTTTTTGACTGATCCAATGAACCATTGCATTTCTGTTCAAAATGTTGTATCAAGACTGCCCAAATGTGCCTAATTGGTTTATTAATACATTTTCAAGTTCATAACTTTGCACTCTCCTCAAACAATAGCATGGTATTATTTGGCTTGTCACCAAAAACACTCACAAACTTCTACAGATGCACAATTGAGAGCATCCTGTCGGGCTGTATCACCGCCTGGTACGGCAACTGCTCTGCCCACAACCGTAAGGCTCTCCAGAGGGTAGTGCGGTCTGCACAACGCATCACCGGGGGCAAACTACCTACCCTCCAGGACACCTACACCACCCGATGTCACAGGAAGGCCAAAAAGATCATCAAGGACAACAACCACCCGAGCCAATGCCTGTTCACCCCGCTATCATCCAGTACAGGAGCATCAAAGCTGGGATTGAGAGACTGAAAAACAGGTTCTACCTCAAGGCCATCAGACTGTTAAACAGCCATCACTAACATTGAGTGGTTGCTGTCAACATACAGACTCAATCTCTAGCCACTTTAATAATTAATAATTGGATGTAATAAATGTATCACTAGTCACTTAACAATGCCACTTTATATAATGTTTACATTACTCATCTCATATGTATATACTGTACTCTATACCATCTACTGCATCTTGCCTATGCCGTCCGGCCATTGCCCATCCATATATTTATATGTGCATATTCTTATTAATTTCTTTACACTTGTGTGTAAGGTAGTTGTGAAATTGTTAGTCTACTTGTTAGATATCACTGCAAGGTCAGAACTAGAAGCACAAGCATTTCGCTACACTCGCATTAACATCTGCTAACCATGTGTATGTGACCAATAAAATGTGATTTGATTTGATTTGATTTCACTGTAATAGCTACTGTAATTTGGACAGTGCAGTAAGATGAACAATTTAAGCTTTCTGCCAATATCAGATATGTCCATGTCCTGGGAAATGTTCTTGTTACTTACAACCTCATGCTAATCACATTAGCCTACTTTAGCTCAACCGTCCCGCGGGGGACCCACTGATCCTGTAGACGTTAAAGGGTCAGCGAAAATAAACTTACATGTGCTATCTACTGGTATCTTTTTGTGTAATGTTTGTATCTCTCAGAGGAAAAATTAAATTAGTCCCACGCACATAAAGTATGCAAAATAGATTGTTTGTCATGTTGCTTTCCAATAAGAGATATACTGAGGGAGGGAATTAGGTCATGGTACAAGGATAGTACATTTTCCACAGACTGGACATTGATTTATGGTTCTGTACATACACTGAGGTGTAGTTGCGTGACAGAAATGCTGTTAATTGTATCATATCAGTGTAATCTATAAATCATGAACAAACAAACAAGAAAACAAACTAAACATTTGAATATGCATACAGTACATGTCTCTGTCTGCACAAGTAGCAACATCAAAGGTAAAACAAAATATTCCTATACAGCACAGTGAAGGTGCCTTTCTTTGGCTTCTATGTGGACATACTGTAAAGATCACATAATTAATTATTTATTGGTTTCTTACAGATCAAACAATGGTGCTAAAATGCAATACAATGATCCCCCTGATGGAGACAGATAGCTCTCTGAGGTGCTCCAGTTTGAAATGGCATGTCAGATAACATCATCCGTCTCAATTAGCCCAAGTTATTTGACCAAAGCGCCAACGTTTAACTGAAAGCTAATTCCTTTAATGTGGACAACATGGTTCTTTGGGACTGGTGGTTATGTGTCTCATTTCAAAAGGGTGTGGAGTGGCCAGAGGGAGAGAGGGAGAGAGGGAGAGAGAGAGTGAGCGAGAGAGAGAGGGATGAAAAGAAAGAAAGAGAAAGAAAGAGAGAGAGGGACGTAGAGAGGGAAAGGGAGAGAGAGGGATGTAGTGAGAGAAAGGGAGAGGGATGTAGAGAGAGAAAGAGAGAGAACGAGAGAAAAACAGAGAGATATGTTCTAGATGAGTGTGGGGGACTAGTAGAGGCCACAAGGAGGTGGACCACATAGTCCCAGAGTTGTTGTTGAGAAGTGATATACATTGTAGCTCTGATGAATTTACAGGCGTTAAGTGTGGTACCCCTGTTCACACGCCTGTATATTCCTCTTCCAGGGGATACAGAATATGGAAAGCCTGAGAGGGCCCTGTAATCCTATTCACTTTGATGAATGGAAAGTCAATTCAGGGATTACCGAGACCCTATTTATTCTCTGGGACATGAATTACAAAAATGTTTTGACAGGGAGGCAGGTTGTTGCACAGGGAAGATGGGAGATGATTGGTGGGAGAGCGTAGACAGGTTGGTCAGTAAATGGAGAGACAGGTCTCGAGAGTCAAGGGCAGGGTTGGGTAAGTTACCTTCTAAATGCAATCCGTTACAGTTACTAGTTACCTGTCCAAAATAGTAGTCAGTATTGTAACTTTTGGATTACCCAAACTCAGTAAAGTACAGTGCCTTGCAAAAGTATTCTTCCCCCTTGGCGTGACATACAACCTGTAATTTAAATGGATTTTTATTTGGATTTCATGTAATGGACAAACACAAAATAGTCCAAATTGGTGAAGTGAAATGAAAAAAATTTAAAAGTGGTGCATGCATACAGTGAGGGAAAAAAGTATTTGATCCCCTGCTGATTTTGTACGTTTGCCCACTGACAAAGAAATGATCAGTCAACAAAAAAATCCAGAAAAACGCATGTGAAAAATTTTATAAATGGATTTGCATTTTAATGAGGGAAATTAGTATTTGACCCCTCTGCAAAACATGACTTAGTGCTTGGTGGCAAAACCGTTGTTGGGCAATCACAGAGGTCAGACGTTTCTTGTAGTTGGCCACCAGGTTTGCACACATCTCAGGAGGGATTTTGTCCACCTCCTCTTTGCAGATCTTCTCCAAGTCATTATGTTTCGAGGCTGACGTTTGGCAACTCGAACCTTCAGCTCCCTCCACAGATTTTTTATGGGATTATGGTCTGAGGACTGGCTAGGCCACTCCAGGACCTTAATGTGCTTCTTCTTGAACCACTCCTTTGTTGCCTTGGCCGTGTGTTTTGGGTCATTGTCATCCTGGAATACACATCCACGACCCATTTCAATGCCCTGGCTGAGGGAAGAAGGTTCTCACCCAAGATTTGACGGTACATGGCCCCGTCCATCGTCCCTTTGATGCGGTGAAGTTGTCCTGTCCCCTTAGCAGAAAAACACCCCCAAAGCATAATGTTTCCACCTCCATGTTTGACGGTGGGGATGGTGTCTTGGGGTCATAGGCAGCATTCCTCCTCCTCCAAACATGGCGAGTTGAGTTGATGCCAAAGAGCTCCATTTTGGTCTCATCTGACCACAACACTTTCACCCAGTTGTTCTCTGAATCATTCAGATGTTCATTGGCAAACTTCAGACGGGCATGTATATGTGCTTTCTTGAGCAGGGGGACCTTGCGGGCGCTGCAGGATTTCAGTCCTTCACGGCGTAATGTGCTACCAATTGTTTTCTTGGTGACTATGGTCCCAGCTGCCTTGAGATCATTGACAAGATCCTCCCGTGTAGTTCTGGGCTGATTACTCACCGTTCTCATAATCATTGCAAGTCCACGAGGTGAGATCCTGCATGGAGCCCCAGGCCGAGGGAGATTGGCAGTTCTTTTGTGTTTCTTCTATTTGCGAATAATCGCACCAACTGTTGTCACCTTCTCACCAAGCTGCTTGGCGATGGTCTTGTAGCCCATTCCAGCCTTGTGTAGGTCTACAATATTGTCCCTGACATCCTTGGAGAGCTTTTTGGTCTTGGCCATGGTGGAGAGTTTGGAATCTGATTGATTGATCGCTTCTGTGGACAGGTGTCTTTTATACAGGTAACAAGCTGAGATTAGGAGCACTCCCTTTAAGAGTGTGCTCCTAATCTCAGCTCATTACCTGTATAAAAGACACCTGGGAGCCAGAAATCTTTCTGATTGAGAGGGGGTCAAATACTTATTTCCCTCATTAAAATGCAAATCAATTTATATCATTCTTCACATGCGTTTTTCTGGATTTTTTTTGTTGTTATTCTGTCTCTCACTTTTCAAATAAACCTACCATTAGAATTATAGACTGATCATTTCTTTGTCAGTGGGCAAACGTACAAAATCAGCAGGGGATCAAATACTTTTTTCCCTCACTGTATGTGTTCACCCCCTTTGCTATGAAGCCCCTAAATAAGATCTGGTGCAACCAATTACCTTCAGAAGTCACATAATTAGTTAAATAAAGTTCACCTGTGTGCAATATAAGTGTCACATGATCTGTCACATAATCTCAGTATATATACACCTGTTCTGAAAGGCCCAGAGTCTGCAACACAACTAAGCAAGGGGCACCACCAAGCAAGCAGCACCATGAAGATGAAGACAAAGTTGTGGAGAAGTACAGATCAGGGTTGGGTTATAATAAAATATAAAAAACTTTGAACATCCCACGGAGCACCAATAAATCCATTATTAAAAAATCAAAAGAATATGGCACCACAACAAACCTTCCAAGAGAGGGCCACCCACCAAAACTCATGGACCAGGCAAGGAGGGCATTAACCAGAGAGGCAACAAAGAGACCAAAGATAACCCTGAAGGAGCTGCAAAGCTCCACAATGGAGATTGGAGTATCTGTCCATAGGACCACTTTAAGCCATACACTCCACAGAGCTAGGCTTTACGGAAGAAAATGAGCAAACACATTTGGTGTTCGCCAAAAGGCATGTGGGAGACTCCCCAAACAAATGGAAGATGGTACTCTGGTCAGATAAGACAAAAATGTAGCTTTTTGGCCATCAAGGAAAACACTATGTCTGGCGCAAACCCAACACCTCTCATCACCCCAAGAACACCATCCCCACAGTGAAGCATGGTGGTGGCAGCATCATGCAGTGTGGATGTTTTTCATCGGCAGGGACTGGGAAACTGGTCAGAATTGAAGCAATGATGGATGGCTCTAAATACAGGGAAATTCTTGAGGGAAACGTGTTTCAGTCTTCCAGAGATTTGAGACTGGGACGGAGGTCCACCTTCCAGCAGGACAATGACCCGAAGCATACTGCTAAAGCAACACTTGAGTGGTTTAAGGGGAAACATTTACACGTCTTGGAATGGCCTAGTCAAAGCCCAGACCTCAATCCAATTGAGAATCTGTGGTATGACTTAAAGATTGCTGTACACCAGCAGAACCCATCCAACGTGAAGGAGCTGGAGCAGTTTTGCCTTGAAGAATGGGCAAAAATCCCAGTGGCAAGATGTGCCAAGCTTATAGAGACATACCCCAAGAGACTTGCAGCTGTAATTTCTGCAAAAGGTGGCTCTACAAAGTATTGACTTTGGGGGGATGAATAGTTATGCATGTTCAAGTTTGCTGTTTTTTTTTGGTCTTATTTCTTGTTTGTTTCACAATAAAACATGTTTAGCATTTTCAAAGTGGTAGGCTTTTTGTGTAAATCAAATGATACAACCCCCACTTTTTTAATTCCAGGTTGTAAGGCAACAAAATAGGAAAAATACCAAGGGGGGTTAATACTTTCGCAAGCCACTGTAATCTGATTACATTCAGTTACTTTTAGATTACTGGAAATATGGAAGAGAAGATTAGCCAAATTATTAACCTGAGCATAACCCCAAAACAAAGGACTTTATAGCCAGCCCTACTCTGTTGTTCAGCACTCCTGAAAAGAGCTATTTTCATGTGAAAAATGTTTGCCATATGCTGCATTTGCTGTAGGCCTATTGTTTACCTTTTTGTTTGTGAGCCTTTAATATTTTCATAATATGCAGCTGTTTAAAGGGCAAATCCACAGATAAAACAATAACAAAACAGGCGCCCCACTTCTGTTTTGGTAAAAAAACAGAGGTATGGCCCTGGAGAAATGTAACATGTCTTATTAATAGACAGAGCTATGGATGTAAGGACTGACCATCCATGATATCAAAATTATTGTTTTAACCATGTTATGAGGCTATACAGTGTTTGTTTACATTTACAATGTTGACATACATTGGAGAAAAACAAGATTGTATTTTGGGTTCTCATGGAGTGTGACAGTTGAACTAATCTCATGAGTCATTTATAAGTTATATTCTTTGAGAATCAATGGATATATACAGTACCAGTCAAACGTTTGGACAAACTTACTCATTCAAGGGTTTTTCTTCATTTTTACTATTTTCTACATTGAAATATCACATATGGATCATGTAGTAACCAAAAGTGATGAACAAATGCTGTTCCCACATTTTTCCCTTCACTCTGCGGTCCAACTCATTCCAAACCATCTCAATTGGGTTGAGGTCGGGTGATTGTGGAGGCTAGGTCATCTGATGCAGCACTCCATCGCTCTCCATCTTGGTCAAATAGCCCTTACACAGCCTGGAGGTTTGTTTTGGGTCATTGTCCTGTTGAAAAATAAATGATAGTCCCACTAAGGGATGGCCTATCACTGCAGAATTCTGTGGTAGCCATTCTGGTTGTGTGCCTTGAATTCTAAATAAATCACAGACAGTGCCACAAGCAAAGCACCCCACACCATCACACCTCCTCCGTGCTTCACGGTGGGAACTACACATGCAGAGATCATCCGTTCACCTACTCTGCGTCTCACAAAGACATGGTGCTTGTAACCAAAATTCTCATATTAAGACTCATCTGACCAAAGGACAGATTTCCACCAGTCTAATGTCCATTGCTCATGTTTCTTGGCCCAAGCAAGTCTCTTCTTCTTATTGATGTCCTTCAGTAGTGGTTTCTTTGCAGCAATTTGACCATGAAGGCCTGATTCACGCAGTCTCCTCTGAACAGTTGATGTTGAGATGTGTCTTTTACTTGAAGTCTGTGAAGCATTTATTTGGGCTGCAATTTCTGAGGCTGGTAACTCTAATGAACTTATCCTCTGCATCAGAGGTAACTCTGGGTCTTCCTTTCCTGTGGTGGTCCTCATGAGAGCCAGTTTCACAATAGTGCTTGATGGTTTTTGCAACTACACTTGAAGAAACTTTCAAAGTTCTTGACATTTTCCGGATTGACTGACATTCCTGCCTTAAAGTAATGATAGACTCTCGTTTCTCTTTGCTGATTTGAGCCGTTCTCGCTTTAATATGGACTTGGTCTTTTACCAAATAGGGCTATCTTCTGTATACCCCCCTACTTTGTCCCAACACAACTGACTGGCTGATACACATTAAGAAGGAAAGAAATTCAACAAATGAACTGTTAATTGTTAACTGTTAATTGAAATGCATTCCAGGTGACTACCTCATGAAGCTGGTTGAGAGAATGCCAAGAGTGTGCAAAGCTGTCATCAAGGCAAAGGGTATCTACTTTGAAGAATCTCAAATATAAAATATATTTCGATTTGTTTAACACTTTTTTGGTTACTACATGCTTTCCATATGTGTTATTTCATAGCTTTTCATAGTGTCTTCACTATTATTCTACAATGTAGAAACCTTGGAATGAGTAGGTGTGTCCACATTTTTTACTGTACTGTATATATATACATATATATAATATATAAGTCCAAAAGTGGATTTGGCAACTACAGATTGCCCTTTTAAGTCTTACAAAAGTGTTCAAGTTTGAGCATGTGTCCTTAAGGCCTATGGATTTTTTTTACAAACATGAATTCGATTGATCAATAAAAGCCCTGCTTTTATTCCATAGGCTGGGATCCGCAATATGCAGCTGTTGCAAGAGCACATTCTTCACTTGCTGGCAGTCCACTGGTTTCAAAAACAATGATTGATAGGCAGCTTAAGTTTCTTGAATTCGACAATTATTGGTTTCAAATACACATTTAGATTTGTGAACAGCCATCCACAACAACCACGATTCGTGAGGCGCAAATAGCTACAGTGGGGCAAAAAAGTATTTAGTCAGCCACCAATTGTGCAAGTTCTCTCACTTAAAAAGATGAGAGAGGCCTGTAATTTTCATCATAGGTACACTTCAACTATGACAGACAAAATGAGGAAAAAAAATCCAGAAAATCACATTGTAGGATTTTTAATGAATTTATTTGCAAATTATGGTGGAAAATAAGTATTTGGTCAATAACAAAAGTTTATCTCAATACTTTGTTATATACCCTTTGTTGGCAATGACAGAGGTCAAACGTTTTCTGTAAGTCTTCACAAGGTTTTCACACACTGTTGCTGGTATTTTGGCCCATTCCTCCATGCAGATCTCCTCTAGAGCAGTGATGTTTTGGGGCTGTCGCTGGGCAACACGGACTTTCAACNGAATGCTGAGTTGCATCCAAAGAACACCATACCTACTGTGAAGCATGGGGGTGGAAACATCATGCTTTGGGGCTGTTTTTCTGCAAAGGGACCAGGACGACTGATCCGTGTAAAGGAAAGAATGAATGGGGCCATGTATCGTGAGATTTTGAGTGAAAACCTCCTTCCATCAGCAAGGGCATTGAAGATGAAACGTGGCTGGGTCTTTCAGCATGACAATGATCCCAAACACACCGCCCGGGCAACGAAGGAGTGGCTTCGTAAGAAGCATTTCAAGGTCCTGGAGTGGCCTAGCCAGTCTCCAGATCTCAACCCCATAGAAAATCTTTGGAGGGAGTTGAAAGTCCGTGTTGCCCAGCGACAGCCCCAAAACATCACTGCTCTAGAGGAGATCTGCATGGAGGAATGGGCCAAAATACCAGCAACAGTGTGTGAAAACCTTGTGAAGACTTACAGAAAACGTTTGACCTCTGTCATTGCCAACAAAGGGTATATAACAAAGTATTGAGATAAACTTTTGTTATTGACCAAATACTTATTTTCCACCATAATTTGCAAATAAAGAAATAAAAAATCCTACAATGTGATTTTCTGGATTTCTTTTTCTCATTTCGTCTGTCATAGTTGAAGTGTACCTATGATGAAAATTACAGGCCTCTCTCATCTTTTTAAGTTGGAGAACTTGCACAATTGGTGGCTGACTAAATACTTTTTTGCCCCACTGTAAATGAGAGAGCAGCAGTGTGATTCACATCAATGGGCAATGTAGAAATCAATAATAAATTATATCCGTATCGCCCAAGACTACACCACTACTGTTATCCTTACCTCCAAGCGTTTATTTAAATTGGATAATCTTTGGATGCCGACAGCTGTCGCAACATTGGAAGACATAGCTTGGACTGTAGCCTACAAAAGCCTATTCCTGCTCTTTTCCCGCAATCCATCAAATACGTTTGGTGTGTCATCATAGTGGTCTCTGACTTGTGGTCAGTCTCGCTCAGGTGGAACAAACTAAAACTTGCGCCTTTTTTTCAATGCTGATTTGAATGTCATTGAGAAAACAGAGAAGTGTCAAAGATTTTATTTCTCAAACATCCTTTCTGAATTTAAAAGTAATCCTCAAAGTAATCATATAGATTTTTCAAAGTAATGTTTGCTGGGGCTCCCGAGTGGTGCAACAGACTAAGGCACTGCATATCAGTGCTACAGTAAAAACGACAATACAGACCCTGGTTTGATTCCAGGCTGTATCACAACCGGTCGTGATTGGGAGTCCCATAGGGCAGAGCACAATTGGCCCAGCGTCGTCCGGGTTAGGGTTTGGCCAGGGTAGGCCGTCAATAATTTGTTCCTAACGGACTTGCCTCGTTAAATAATACATTAAATCTCTAACGTACATTTTTAGTTAAGAAACTATAGTTTTGGCAAGTCTGTTAGAACATATACTTTGTGCACGACACAAGTAATTTTTCCAACAATTGTTTACAGACAGATTATTTCACTTATATTTCACTGTATCACAATTCCAGTGGGTCAGAAGTTTACATACACTAAGTTGACTGTTCCTTTAAACAGCTTGGAAAAGTCCAGAAAATTATGTCATGGCTTTAGAAACTTCTGATATGCTAATTGCCATAATTTGAGTCAATAGGAGGTGTACCTGTGGATGTATTTCAAGGCCTACCTTCAAACTCAGTGCCTCTTTGCTTGACATCATGGGAAAATCAAAAGAAATCAGCCAAGAACTCAGAAAAAAATTGTAGACCTCCACAAGTCTGGCTCATCAATTGGAGCAATTTCCAAACGCCTGAAGGTAGCACATTCATCTGTACAAACAATAGTACGCAAGTATAAACACCATGGGACCACGCAGCCGTTATACCGCTCAGGAAGGAGACGCGTTCTGTCTCCTAGAGATGAATGTACTTTGGTGAGAAAAGTGCAAATCAATCCCAGAACAACAGCAAAGGACCTTGTGAAGATGCTGGAGGAAACAGGTACAAAAGCATCTATATCCACAGTAAAACGAGTCCTATATCGACATAACCTGAAAGGCCATCAGCAAGGAAGAAGCCGCTGCTCCAAAACCACCATAAAAAAGCCAGACTACGGTTTGCAACTGCACATGGGGACAAAGATCGTACTTTTTGGAGAAATGTCCTCCGGTCTGATGAAAGAAAAATAGAACTGTTTGACCATAATGACCATCATTATGTTTGGAGGAAAAAGGGGGAGGCTTGCAAGCCGAAGAACACCATGCCAACCATGAAACACGGGGTAGCAGCATCATGTTGTGGGGTTGCTTGGCTGCAGGAGGGACTGGTGCACTTCACAAAATAGATGGCATCATGAGGTAGGAAAATTATGTGGATATATTGAAGCAACATCTCAAGACATCAGTCAGGGAGTTAAAGCTTGGCCGCAAATGGGTCTTCAAAATGGACAGTGACCCCAAGCATACTTCCAAAGTTGTGGCAAAATGGCTTAAGGACAACAAAGTCAAGGTATTGGAGTGGCCATCACAAACCCCTGACCTCAATACTATGGAAAATGTGTGGGCAGAACTGAAAAAGCATGTGCGAGCAAGGAGGCCTACAAACCTGACTCAGTTACACCAGCTCTGTCAGGGGGAATGGGCCAAAATTCACCCAACCTATTGTGGGAAGCTTGTGGAATGCTTCCCGAAACATTTGACCCATGTTAAACAATTTACAGGCAATGCTACCAAATACTAATTGAGTGCATGTAAACTTCTGACACACTGGGAATGTGATGAAATAAATAAAAGCTGAAATAAATCACTCTCTACTATTATTCTGACATTTCACATTCTTAAAATAAATTGGTGATCCTAACTGACCTAAGAGAGGGAATTTTTACTAGTATTAAATGTCAGGAATTGTGAAAAACTGAGTTTAAATGTATTTGGCTAAGGTGTACGTAAACTTCTGACTTCAACTGTATATTCAGTGGGCTCCAAAATTACTGGCACCCCTGACTGGCAATTCACAAACAATACTTAAATAAATATAAACAATATAATTATAGGGATAAACTCAGAATACCAACATGTGAGAAATACTGTACTTTGTTAATGTTTCAGTGGAACCCACCAAAATCATTTTTTGATTCAATTAAAAATCAATGTCCTCCAAATCAAGGTTTCACAATTAATGGCACCCTTGAATATTTTTGTAAATATCATCTACCAAAATTAAACCAGGAATTAAATTCCACTTATTTAAGTTTATCTGTTACGGAACTATATTGAGCCATTTCATCACTTACTGTTTCACTACGGTATAAAAATGAGGTAAAACGCATGCAATATCCCTTTGTCACCCAACACCATGAAGAAAAGAAAAGAACTGGCAGTTCAAAAGGGACAGATGGTTGTAGACCTTCATAAATCTGGTACTGGCTACAAGAAGATCCACAAACGATTGAATAAACCACTGAGCACTGTCAGGGCAATTATTTAAAAATTCAAAAGATATGGAACAGTTGAAAAGCTCACGGGTAGAGGACGCAAATGCATTTTGCCCCCGCAGGATAGGGAGGAGGATCGTGAGAAAAGCAACAAAATCAATGTTCTGCCTTGGCCATCTCAGTCGCCGGACCTCAATCCAACCGAAAACCTTGAGTTGAAGAGGGCAGTTGATAAGCGCAAACCCAAGAATGTGAAGGATCTTGAAAAGATCTGCATAGAGGAATGGTTTAAAATCCCTCCAAATGTGTTCCTTAACCTTGTCAAACATTACAGGAAAAGACCATGCTGTTATCCTTGCCAGTGGTGGTTGCACTATGTACTAAATGAGGAGTACCAATAATTATGAAACCTTGATTTTGGTGAAATGTATTTTGTATTAAATAATTGTATGATTCTGGTGGGTTCCATTGAAACGTTAATAAAGTACAGTATTTCTCACGTTGGTATTTTGAGTTTATCTCTATAATTATATTGTTTATATTTTTAAAGTATTGTTTGTGCATTGCCAGTCAGGGGTGTAGGTAATTTTGGAGCCCATTGTATATAAACTCAGCAAAAAAAGAAACGTCCCTTTTCCAGGACACTGTCTTTCAAAGATAATTCGTAAAAATCCAAATAACTTCCCATGCTTGTTCAATGAACCATAAACAGTTATTGAACATGCACCTGTGGAAAGGTCGTTAAGACACTAACAGCTGACAGACTATATGCAATTAAGGTCACAGTTATGAAAACTTAGGACACTAGAGGCCTTTCTACTGACTCTGAAAAACACCAAAAGAAAGATGCCCAGGGTCCCTGCTCATCTGCGTGAACATGCCTTAGGCATGCTGCAAGGAGGCATGAGGACTGCAGATGTGGCCAGGGCAATAAATTGCAATGTCCGTACTGTGGGACGCCTATGACAGCGCTACAGAGAGACAGGACGGACAGCTGATCATCCTTGCAGTTGCAGACCACGTGTAACAACACCTGCACAGGATCGGTACATCCGAACATGACACCTGCGGGACAGGTAAAGGATGGCAACAACAACTGCCCGAATTACACCAGGAATGCATGATCGCTCCATCAGTGCTCAGAGTGTCCACAATAGGCTGAGAGAGGCTGGACTGAGGGCTTGTAGGCCTGTTGTAAGGCAGGTCCTCACCAGACATCACCGGCAACAACGTCGCCTATGGGCACAAACCCACCGTCGCTGGACCAGACAGGACTGGCAAAAAGTGCTCTTCACTGACAAGTCGTGGATTTGTCTCGCCAGGGATGATGGTCGGATTCACGTTTTTCGTCAAAGGAATAATCGTTACACCGAGGCCTGTACTGTGGAGCGGGATCGATTTGGAGGTGGAGGGTCCGTCATGGTCTGGGGCGGTGTGTCACTGCATCATCGGACTGAGCTTGTTGTCATTGCAGGCAATCTCAACGCTGTGCGTTACAGGAAAGACACCCTTCCTGCAGGCTCATCCTGACATGACACTCCAGCATGACAATGCCACCAGCCATACTGCTCGTTCTGTGCGTGATTTCCTGCAAGACAGGAATGTCAGTGTTCTGCCATGGCCATGGATCGGAGGGTGAGGGCTAAGGCCATACCCCCCAGAAATGTCAGGGAACTTGCAGGTGCCTTGGTGGAAGAGTGAGGTAACATCTCACAGCATGAACAGGCAAATATGGTGCCGTCCATGAGGAGATGCACTGCAGTACTTAATGCAGCTGGTGGCCACACCAGATACTGACTGTTGACCCCCCCCCCCTTTGTTCAGGGACACGTTATTCCATGTCTGTTAGTCACATGTCTGTGGAACTTGTTCAGTTTATGTCTCAGTTGTTGAATCTTGTTATGTTCACACAAATATTTGCACATGCTAAGTTTGCTGAAAATAAACGCAGTTGACAGTGAGAGGACGTTTCTTTTTTTGCTGAGTTTATAAATAAAGAGTCTGTAATAAATCCCATCTGCTGGGAAAAACTCATACTGATTGGCTGGGCCTTGCTCCCCATTGGTTTAAATAAATTCATTAGGCTCTAATCGCAGCTATGGGTGCAGCTATGGGTGGGCATAGGCCCAACCACTTGGGAGCCTGGCCCACCCATAGCTGCGCACCTGACCAGTCATGTGAAATCCATAGATTAGGGCCTAATGAATTTATTTCAATTGACTGATTACCTTATATGAACCGTAACTCAGTAAAAACTTTGAAATTGATGCATGCGTTAATATATTACGTTTATATATTTTTGTTAGCATATATACTGTACTATGTATGTAAATGGTGTGTATGTACAGTATAGTAATAGAAAAGCTGTGTACAGCAGTAGTTATATAGGATGAGCCAAGCCTAGAATACAGTATGTACTTATAAACTGGATAAAACATTGATACAGCAGCTAGGTTCATATAAAACCTTTTGGCTCAACAGCCGAGTCAAGATCAGTTGGTTAGTTGGTAGTGGAGAGATAGGCATGGTCTTTTCTAGGGAGACACAAAGGCTGTACATACATGTATAGAATATGCAACTGCACTGAAAGGCACTCACAACTTTATTTACCAGTAATGTTTGCTAGTTCATTATGTAGCATCGCTTCACAATGGTTGGTAAGTAAAAAAATATCAAGGAATAGTCTAGGAAAGGTTTAGGTAATGTCTAGAGAGACACAAAGCATTAGAAGGACTCTGATTCGTATTTAGCAGTAATGTTTGCTGGTTCATTATATACAGCATTGGTTCACAATGTCAGTCCTCAAGGACCACTGTAAAGTTACTGACAGCTTTGTTTTGACGAGGAATTGAGATCTGAGGTCATCACATTTCCTACAGACAGACCTTAGAGTTAATGTAGGCAACTAAGGAATGAAGGCTAACCTTTTGTGATCAAAAATATTCACAATTCCTGGTTTCCTTGACATTCCATGAGTTTATGGTAGTTTCTTTGTGTGTGAAACAACTGTATGATTTGTTTTTGTATTATGTATTAATGCAAGTTAAGCAATGTTGAACTATTACTGAATGGAAGTTAAGATTTAAAATCGCTGCATTTTAAGTGGGTAAGTCTTTGTGGGGATTCCACCTTTTAAACAGTCTCTTATTAGTCTCTGAGCACATCTGTCAGACTGCCTCTTCTCCTTAGTTAGGTTGGATCATTAGCATGGATAATAACCATAGCCAAGGAATGGACAGTGATATGCAGAACAAATAATGAGGCATTCGAACCCAAAACAATTATAAAGACATTTCAATGTTTTATATCTCCCCAATGTCATTCATTGCTTGTGTGTTTGTGTAAGTAAATATTCTCAGTTGTTTATTCACTCTATGAAACAGTGAAAACTCGTGGTACAGTAAAAACATTGTTTCCACTGTGGAGAAAACTGTTTATTGATACCTGAGGTTGTGATTGGAGGAAGCCAAGACTGAATTTAATTCTAAATTGCTGCATATGGTAATAATGTTCTAAACGTTTCTGAAGCTGTGGCATCTGTCCTCATTAGCATGCTGTCATTCCCTGCTAATGGTCTAAACCCTTTAAGTGAACTTGCCCACAGGAACGAGCGAAGCCAAGCAAAATTGGATCAAGTTTGTGGTTAAGGAAAAAAATATTGAATGTATTTATAAAATAAATAAAATGTCACCATCACTTGGAAGCAGTGAGGCATAAAGGTTTAATTTGCCCTTGGTTAACTTCATATATAGGCTGACATTTAGAGGGAAGATAACCACTCTGTAATATTTTTCTGCACCAGGCGAAGTACACAGTGCCTTCGGAAAGTATTCAGACCCCTTGACTTTTTCCTAATTGTCTTACGTTACATCCTTATTTTAAAATTGATTAAATTGTTCCCCCCCTCATCAAGCTACACACATTACACCGTAATGACAAAGCAAAAACAGGTTTTTAGAAATGTTTGCAAATGTATTAAAGATTATAATAAATGAAATATTACATTTACATAAGTATTCAAACCCTTTACTCAGTACTTTGTTGAATCACCTTTGGCAGCAATTACAGCATTGAGTCTTCTTGGGTATGATGCTACAAGCTTGGCACACCTGTATTTGGAGAGTTTCTCCCATTCTTCTCTGCAGATCCTCTTAAGCTCTGTCAGGCTGGATGGGGAGCATCGCTGCACAGCTATTTTCAGGTAACTCCAGAGATGTTCGATTGGGTTCAAGTCCAGGCTCTGGTTGGACCACTCAAGGACATTCACAGACTTGTCCCGAAGCCACTCCTGCATTGCCTTGGCTGTGTGCATAGGTTCATTGTCCTGTTGGAAGGTGAACCTTCTCCCCAGTCTGAGGTCGAGTGCTCTGGACCAGGTTTTTATCAAGGATCTCTCTGTACTTTTTTCCAATCATCTTTGCCTCGATCCTGACTAGTCTCCCAGTCCCTGCCGCTGAAAAACATCACCACAGCATGATGCTGCAACCACCGTGCTTCATCGTAGGGATGGTGCCAAGTTTCCTCCAGACGTGACGCTTGGCCATCAGGCCAAAGAGTTCAATATTGGTTATATCAGACCAGATCATCTTGTTTCTCACGGTCTGAGAGTCTTTAGGTGCCTTTTGGCAAACTCCAAGTGGGCTTTTACTGAGGAGGGGCTTCCGTCTGGCCACTCTACCATAAAGGCCTGATTGGTGGAGTGCTGCAGAGATGGTTGTCCTTCTGGAAAGTTCTCCCATCTCCACAGAGGAACTCTATAGCTCTGTCAGAGTGACCATCAGCCCTTCTCCCCGATTGCTCAGTTTGGCCAGTTCTAGGAGAGTCTTCGTTGTTCCGAACTTCATACATTTAAGAACGATGGAGGCCACTGTGTTCTTGGTGACCTTCAATGCTGCAGAAATGTTTTGGTACCCTTCTCCAGATCTGTGCCTCGACACAATTCTGTCTCGGATCTCTACGGACAATTCATTTGACCTCATGGCTTGATTTTTGCTTTGACATGCACTGTCAAGTGTGGGACCTTATATAGACTTTCCAAATCATGTCCAATGAATAGAATTTACCACAGGTGGACTCCAATCAAGTTGAAGAAACATCTAAAGGATGATCAATGGAAACAAGATGCATCTGAGATACACTTTGAGTCTCAAAGAAAAGGGTCTGAATACTTATGTAAATAGGGTATTTCAGTTTTTTTTCAATAGGTGTTGAAAGCGTTCCACAGAGATGCTGGCCCATGTTGACTCCAATGCTTCCCACAGTTGTATCAAGTTGACAGGATGTATTTAGGGTGGTGGACCATTTTTAATACACAAACTGTGTGAAAAACCCAGCAGCGTTGCAGTTCTTGACACAAACTGGTCCGCCTGGCACCTACTACAGTACCATACCCCGTTAAAAGGCACTTACATATTTTGTCTTCCCAGTCACTCTCTGAATGGCACACATACACAATCAATGTCTCAATTGTATCAAGGCTTAAAAATTCTTATTTAACCTGCCTCCTTCCCTTTATATACAAGTGACATCAATAAGGGATCATAGCTCTCACCTGGATTAATCTGGTCAGTCTATGTCATGGAAAGAGCAGGTGTCCTTAATGTTTTGAATACTCAGTGTATATAAAGTATATATAAAGTTGAAGTCAGAAGTTTACATACACTTAAGTTGGAGTCATTAAAACTCGTTTTTCAACCACTCCACAAATTTCTTGTTAACGAACTATAGTTTTGGCAAGTCGGTTAGGACATCTACTTTGTGCATGACAAGTAATTTTTCCAACAATTGTTTACAGACAAATTATTTCACTTATAATTCACTGTATCACAATTCCAGTGGGTCAGAAGTGTACATACACTAAGTTGACTGTGCCTTTAAACAGCTTGGAAAATTCTAGAAAATGATGTCATGGCTTTAGCTGCTTCTGATAGGCTAATTGACATCATTTGAGTAAATTGGAGGTGTACCTGTGGATGTATTTCAAGGCCTACCTTCAAACTAAGTGCCTCTTTACTTGACATCATGGGAAAATCAAAAGAAATCAGCCAAGATCTCAGAAGAAAATTGTATACCTCCACAAGTCTGGTTCAACCTTGGGAGCAATTTCCAAATGTCTGAATGTACCACGTTCTTCTGTACAAACAATAGTAGCAAGTATAAACACCATGGGACCACGCAGCCGTCATACCGCTCAGCAAGGAAGAAGCCACTGCTCCAAAACCGCCATAAGAAAGCCAGACTATGGTTTGCAACTGCACATGGGGACAAAGATTGTACGTTTTGGAGAAATGTCCTCTGGTCTGATGAAACATAAATAGAACTGCTTGGCCATGAGGACCGTCGTTATGTTTGGAGGAAAAAGGGGGAGGCTTGCAAGCCGAAGAACACCATCCCAACCGTGAAGCACGGGGGTGGCAGCATCATGTTGTGGGGGTGCTTTGCTGCAGGAGGGACTGGTGCACTTCACAAAATAGATGGCATCATGAGGAAGATGTGGCTATATTGAAGCAACATCTCAAGACATCAATCAGGAAGTTTTAATCTGGTGGGGTATTTGTTGGACATGGTCCATGTCAAATGAAACTAATAATATTAGATGTCTATATCACTCTGTCTGCAGCTTGAATAGCATCCTTAATTACTGCCAATTCTATGTTCTGGTTTGTTTCCTGGATGGCTTCATCATTCATTAAATATGTACAGTATTTCTTGGTGAAGATATTGGCTGCTAGGGCAATGTTTGGAAGACATCTTTGAGTCTGAAAAAATGCAAGACATGGACTTAACTACCTGTTGACCTTGATTATACACTGTTTTATGAGATTAGCTTCATTTGACACAATTCAGTTCCAGTTGAACCAGTTAAGCCGAATGTCTTGAATCACTACAATTGCTCAGTCAGTGATAACATTCTAATCAAGTTGAGGGAAAGTCAATCGTGGTAAGATGGGAGCTGTGCAACATTCTTAGGAAGGTTTGGAGACATATTAGTCTCATGACAGTGGTTGAGGACACTGTAGATACAACATAATTGCTGATTGGTTGTTGCCTGGTGCTTAAATGACCTGTGACATAAAATGACTATTTATATGACTGCAACCTTACTAACGTTAACAACAAAGGTTGATGATAGAGGTTGTTCTGTCAATCAGGTTGACATATATAGTTCCTTGGTTTCTTGGTGGTTTGCTTGCTGTATGCTGTTAATTAGATTAGTTGTTCTCAGTGAGGTTGTTGTGTCAGGTCATGGTTTCTCTGTGGTTCCTTGACTTGCTGTGTGTTATTAAGCTGTTAGTGGAACAAACATTCCTGGGTTTCTTGGTGGTTGACTTCCTGTATGATATTAAAGTATGTTAATGAGATAAGTTGTTCTGTGATGGAGGTTGTTGTGCAAGGTCTTGGTTGTTGTGCCAGGTCTTATTATAAGCCTTATAATTGAGTCATCCTGACGATCATGTTAACAAGCAGAAGAAGCTGAGGTTAAATCCACTTAATGAGCCTTGCAAAACAGCATGGAGGAACACACACACACACACTGCAGCAGCTCAGCTTCTTTGATGCTCTGTGGGATTCATTAGAACAGGTCATGAACCTAATCACTGGAACCTCACTGTAATATCTCTCAATTACACCAGATCAAAAAGGACTTTTCTCTACAACTAAACCTCAGCTTAAGTTACCATTTAATTGAGTACCTTACAATCATATAAATGACAAGGTGGTAACATGTTGATTAGCATTTTTACGGCACCATGGTTCCCTCAGGAGAATGTTATAGTCATATCCAAAATGTGAATCAGTTATGTTGTTTAAATCTGGTGGGCTATTTGTTGGACATGGTCCCTAGCAAATTAAACTAAAAATATTAGATGTCTATGTCACTCTGTCTGCAGCCTGAAAAACATCCTTAATAACTGCCAATTCTATGTTCTGGTTTTCTTCCTGGCTGGCTTGTTTGGTTAAAGTGACCTGCTGTTTGCCTATCATAAATAGCAACTGTGTTGTGTTTAGTGTGTTGTTGTGCCACAGGCTGGTGCAAAACAGCTGTCCAGGGATAGGATGACATTTGATCCAGATATGCCAAGTAGGCTATAACCTGTCCAAACAACAGAGATGAGGAGGAGGGCCATTGATGGGTATGAAACTATATTAACAGCATGATAATGCTGTCTCCAACTTTAAAAGATGGTTGGTATTACCATAGGTGGTGCTTGTGAGGATTTTCTATATCAACAGATCATCTTTAAGTGCCTCTCTCCAGGGATTGTGGTTCCAGGTGTGTGATAGTGTCATACAAACGAGAAATGGCCATCAGGGTTGAATAGGTTACTTTCTAAATGTAATCCATTACAGTTACTAGTTACCTGTCCAAAATTGTAGTCAGTAATGTAACTTTTGGATTACCCAAACTCATTAACGTCAACTATCCTCTCAAGAGGCATTAGAACACAGGATGTTGGTGGTACCTTAATTGGGGAAAACGTGCCCGAGTTGATGACTGCAGCGGAATAAGTGTAATGGTATCAAATACATCAAACACATGGTTTCCATGTGTTTGATACCATTACATTTGTGCAGTTCCAGCCATTATTATGAGACATTCTCCACTCAGCAGCCTCCTGTGAATCAGAAGAAGACAAAAAGTTATATTACCATTTGAATAACGTCTATTGCAGGACAAATTAATGTTAGAGTTTACATAGGTTGCCATAAATGGATGTTGCATTTTACTTTATGGGTTGGTTATGTAGTCTTTTTCTAACCCATTGCTTTCTACTACAGATAATAATACAATCAGGTTATATCTTTAAATTAAAAACCAATGTCTGTCAGATTTCCAGTCATTCCTATTAATTTAATACCCCTTATCTTCAAGAATAGGACTTGGAATTATGGAAGCATAGATTAGCCAAATTGTTTAACCTGAGCATAACCCCAAAACTAAGGACTAATTAGCCTATTCTGTTGATTATAATATTGTTGTCTTAGAAGATTGGGCTCATTGCTTCGAGTTGAAAAATAAATGCTGCTCTCATGGAATGGCATGCTTTGAGCACTGCCAAAAGTGCTGTTTATATGTGAAAAACTCATGCCATATGTAGCATTTACTATGTTGTTTACATTTTGTTGGTGACACTTAGCAGCCGTTTAAAGGGCAAATCCACAGTTGAAACAATAACAAAGTGGTCACCCCACATTTTAGCCAGCAGCATACCACCCTGCATCCCACTGCTTACTTGCCTCTGAAGCTAAGCAGGGTTGGTCCTGGTCAGTCCCTGCATGAGAGACCAGATGCTGCTGGAAGTGGTTTTGGATGGCCAAAACCACTTCCAGCAAACAAATATATTGGGAATATTGCCTTGTGTAGGGTGCTGTCTTTTGGATGGGACATTAAACGGGTATCCTAAATCTCTGTGGTCACTAAAGATCCCATGGCACTTATTGTAAGAGTAGGGGTGTTAACCAGGGTGTCCTGGCTAAATTTACAATCTGGCCCTCATACCACTATGGCCACTTACTCATCCTCAGCTTCCAATTGGCTCATTCATCTCCCCTGTAACTATTTCCCAGGATGTTGCTATAAATGAGACTGTGTTTACAGTCAATTTACCCAGTGAAAAAATGAAGTGGGCCTGGAGAAGTGTAATCAATCTCAGAACAATGATGCGTCATGACATTGACAAAATTATACTGATTGGCCAGATGGTGGTGCTATAACAAGAGATTGAAAATGCGAACTTTGAAAGGTCACGCCCCTCAACCGGTTTGACCTAAAGTCATCAAATTCGGTGCAAATTCCTCTCCTCACAAAGAACAAATTTGCCTCAGGGAAGCATACGGTCCGCCATGATGGATTTGTCACAATTTAGAATTTTGTGAAAAAAAATTAAATACTACTTTTCTGGCACCAAATGACTGGCACAAAACTTGATATGTGGTATCTATGGACAAAGGTTTCTCAACACAATATTTTCCAAATTAGTATCTAAAACAACATGTTGACCAATAAAGACTCATGTGGGCATGGTGTGGCACATACATGCATATAAATCAGTCAAGGATATTCGTATTGTAACACAATTTGGCACACGTTGCAAACACTGTCAAGACTCAACATATGCAAGAACAATACAATCAACCACAAGGTGGCGCTATAATGGGCACATGTTCATATCTCTTGATCTGTTTGACTCAGAGTAATGAAATATGGGACACATGCTCAGAAATGTTTGCAAAATGTCATAACCTATCAAAGAAAATCTTAGAATGACAGGAAAACATTTATCTCATCCTCATGGCAAAATGTGTAGAATAGCAGGAAATTAGCTCAGATTCTTTCAAGTCGGGACAATCCTTTTATAGTAACCCGGAAGACACTGGGCCGATTGTGCACCACCTTATGGGTCACCTGGTTGCGGCCGGCTGCTGGGTCTGTAGTGACGCCTCTAGCACAGGGATGCAGTGCCTTAGACCGCTGTGCCACTCAGGAGGCCCAACTTGCGCCTTTTTTTAATGCTGATTTGAATGTCATTGAGAAAACAGAAATATTAAAAAATATATATATAATTGCTCAAACGTTCTTTCTCAATGTAGCCATTTCCTGCAGTCAAATTACCAAATCGCCCTCTAGTGGCCTCATGGTTGGAATGTTATTCATATTTGTTTTTACATTTCATAAGTAACAAAGATTGTTTAAAAACTTGCCTAAAATCTGATTTTTAAATGTCAAACGGTTTTGTTATATTTCAGTCTTCTGTGATTTATATACAGTGAGGGAAAAAAGTATTTGATCCCCTGCTGATTTTATACGTTTGCCCACTGACAAAGAAATGATCAGTCTATAATTTTAATGGTAGGTTTATTTGAACAGTGAGAGACAGAATAACAACAAAAAAATCCAGAAAAACGCATGTGAAAAATGTTATAAATTGATTTGCATTTTAATGAGGGAAATAAGTATTTGACCCCCTCTCAATCAGAAAGATTTCTGGCTCCCAGGTGTCTTTTATACAGGTAACGAGCTGAGATTAGGAGCACACTCTTAAAGGGAGTGCTCCTAATCTCAGTTTGTTACCTGTATAAAAGACACCTGTCCACAGAAGCAATCAATCAATCAACTGGGTGAAAGTGTTGTGGTCAGATGAGACCAAAATGGAGCTCTTTGGCATCAACTCAACTCGCCGTGTTTGGAGGAGGAGGAATGCTGCCTATGACCCCAAGAACACCATCCTTACCGTCAAACATGGAGGTGGAAACATTATGCTTTGGGGGTGTTTTTCTGCTAAGGGGACAGGACAACTTCACCATATCAAAGGGACGATGGATGGGGCCATGTACCATTAAATCTAGAGTGAGAACTTCCTTCCCTCAGCCAGGGCATTGAAAATGGGTCGTGGATGGGTATTCCAGCATGACAATGACCCAAAACACACGGCCAAGGCAACAAATTAGTGACTCAAGAAGAAGCACATTTAGGTCCTGCAGTGGCCAAGCCAGTCTCCAGACCTTAATCTCATAGAAAANGGGGTCAAATACTTATTTCCCTCATTAAAATGCAAATCAATTTATAACATTTTTCACATGCGTTTTTCTGGATTTTTTTGTTGTTATTCTGTCTCTCACTGTTCAAATAAACCTACCATTAAAATTATAGACTGATAATTTCTTTGTCAGTGGGCAAATGTACAAAATCAGCAGGGGATCAAATACTTTTTTCCCTCACTGTACATGTCTTCTTTTTTAAAGCCCATAACCATGTACTGTATGTGAGATGTATACTTTTGTTTAAAAGTAGATTTGTTTAAGACTACCAAGAAACACTCTGTGTGATCCTGATTCAGCCCACTGCAGTAAAAGGTTTAAAGTATCCTAGCAGGAAGGGGAGGACGGTTTTTCAAAAGTATCTGTAATCTGATGACAATATTTTTGATGGTAAAGTAACGGATTACAGTTAAAAATATATTGTAATCAGTTACATACAACAGATTACATATAATCCGTAACTCCCCAACCACAGGAGGTTGGTGGCACCTTAATTGGGAAAAGGGAAAGAGGGATACCTAGTCAGTTGTCCAACTGAACGTATTCAACTGAAATGTGTCTTCGGCGTTTAACCCAACGTCTCCAGGATGGGCTCGTGGGAATGGCTAGAGTGGAATTAGTGGAATGGTATCAAATACAGAGAACACATGGGTTTCTGGTGTTTAATGCCATTCCATTGGCTCCGTTCCAGACATTACTATGAGCCTCCTGTGTCCCCAACCCTGATGGCCATTTCCATGTAAAAGGACCCATGAGCACCATGTGTAGTTCATAAGAGCACATCAAATTTGGTGTCAAATGAAAGGTAAGAGTATGTACATATATTTTAAACTAATGCATATATACATTTCGAACCATCTTCTATCCTAAAATTTGGAATAAGCAAAAGATTTGATTTCTGATCAGATGTAAAGGGGTCTTAGAAAACTACCAGAAAATGTCTTAAGGGTTATTAGAAATACTTTAAAACATAATAATGTTGAAGTTAAGACCCTTGCCAACTAATATCAACATTTATATTTAGCTGAAATGTTTGCCTTCTGTAGATGTAAGAAATCTTGTCTAGTGTCTTGACATTCTGTTACAAAAGCCTTCACATCTTCAAGATATTTCAACATTTCTCTCCTACATGAGGAGAGAGGATAAAGCAAGTTAACAGAAGTAACAAGTAAAGGTACACCACTCATCTGTTATAGTGTTTTTACTGATAAAATTTTGTTTATGATTTATTAAGTGATTAAAATGAAATCACAAACAGAATGACACATCAAATCTGTCACATAATGACTTCAATTGAATTGGCTAAAATGGGAAATGATAGTGGTCACAAACCACAGTCTGTCCTCCCACTGGCATGCTGTTGTGTCCAGTTCATAATTATGAAAACAGGTTGGACAACCCCTCCCTATGTCTCCCCTGTCTCTCTCCCTGTCTCTCTCTCTCCTCTCTCCAGTTAATGTAATCTCTCCCGGCTCTTAATGACACTTACCCATGAGCCCACTCTCTTTCCATTTACTTTAACCAGCATCCTTACCCACTGAGCACCAAATGACACCGGACGTCCATGGACATTGAAAAGTAGTTGAAATTTGTCTAGTCCAAATCAGAAACCAATCATTGACGTCTATGTTGCACAAGATTGGACAGCACATTACAGTAGAGTACAGTAAAGACAAGTAGAGAAGTGTATATGTCAGTACAGTACAGTACTGTACAGTAGAGTAGATTTTAGTACAGTACAGTACAGTAAGGAAATGTAGTGTAGAGTATACAGTAGGTCAGTACAGTACTGTACAGTAGAGAAGAGTTTAGTTCAGTACTGTACAGTAGAGCACACTAGAGTAGAGTACAGTATAATTAATTGTATTATACCATACCCAGCGCCAGAGCGAATCAGTTGGACGGGCCTTTGATTTCCAAAGGGGGGAACGTTTTTTTACAGGACCTCTTATGTGTGCACAAGCTAGTTCACATTTTTTTAAATGGCTGTATAATAGTAATCTAAAATAATGTTTTCGTTTCTCAAAATCATTGTCACGTGGTGAAAAGTGTCTGCTACAAAAATGTAATGTATTATAGCTCTAGTGGCCAATGCAATGTTAGTAAAGCAGTGTGAACCCCCCTCCCCCCAATAATTTTTTTGGGATGTATAATGGATGCATTTGTTACATACATACAGTTGAAGTTGGAAGTTAACATACACCTTAGCCAAATACATTTAAACTCAGTTTTTCACAATTACTGACATTTAATCCTAGTAAAATATCCCTGTCTTGGGTCAGTTAGGATCACCACTTTATTTTAAGAATGTGAAATGTCAGAGTAATAGTAGAGAGGATGATTTATTTCAGCTTTAATTTCTTTCATCACATTCCCAGTGGATCAGAAGTTTTCATACACTCAAATAGTATTTGGTAGCATTACCTGTAAATTGTTTAACTTGGGTCAAACGTTTCGGGTAGCCTTCCACAAGCTTCCCACAATAAGTTGGGTGAATTTTGGCCCATCCCTCCTTACAGAGCTGGTGTAACTGAGTCAGGTTTGTAGGCCTCCTTGCTCACACATGCTTTTTCAGTTCTGCCCACACATTTTCCATAGGACTGAGGTCAGGGCTTTGTGATGGCCACTCCAATAACTTGACTTTGTTGTCCTTAAGCCATTTTGCCACAACTTGGAAGTATGCTTGGGGTCATTGTCCATTTGGAAGACCCATTTGCAACCAAGTTTTAACTTCCTGACTGATGTCTTGAGATGTTGCTTCAATATATCCACATAATTTCCCTTCCACATGATGCCATCTATTTTGTGAAGTGCACCAGTCCCTCCTGCAGCCAAGCAACCCCACAACATGATGCTGCCACCCCTGTGCTTTACAGTTGCAATGGTGTTCTTCGGCTTGCAAGCCTCCCCCTTTTTCCTCCAAACATAACGATGGTCATTTTGGCCAAACAGTTGTATTTTTGTTTCATCAGACCGGAGGACATTTCTCCAAAAAGTATGATCTTTGTCCCCATGTACAGTTGCAAACCGTAGTGTGGCTTTTATATGGCCGATTTGGAGCAGTGGCTTCTTCCTTGTTGAGCGGCCTTTCAGGTCATGTCGATATAGGACTCGTTTACTGTGGATATAGATACTTTTGTACCTGTTTCCTCCAGCATCTTCACAAGGTCCTTTGCAGTTGTTCTGTGATTGTTTTGCACTTTTCGCACCAAAGTACGTTCATCTCTAGGAGACAGAACGCGTCTCCTTCCTGAGCGGTATGACGGCTGCGTGGTCCCATGATGTTTATACTTGCGTACTATTGTTTGTACAGATGAACGTGGTACCTTCAGGCATTTGGAAATTGCTCCCATGGATGAACCAGACTTGTGGAGGTCTACAATTTTTTTCTGAGGTCTTGGCTGATTTCTTTTGATTTTCCCATTATGTCAAGCAAAGAGGCACTGAGTTTGAAGGTAGGCCTTGAAATACATCCACAAGTACACCTCCTATTGACTCAAATGATGTCAATTAGCCTATCAGAAGCTTCTAATGCCATGACATAATTTTCTGGAATTTTCCAAGCTGTTTAAAGGCACAGTCAACTTAGTGTATGTAAACTTCTGACCCACTGGAAGTGTGATACAGTGAATGATAAGTGAAATAATCTGGCTGTAAACAATTGCTGGAAAAATTACTTGTGTCGTGCACAAAGTACAGTGGGGGAAAAAAGTATTTGATCCCCTGCTGATTTTGTACGTTTTCCCACTGACAGAAAGTGGGCCCAGAAAGTGGGCCCAGAAAGTGGGCCCAGAAAGTGGGCCCAGAAAGTGGGAAGAAATGATCAGTCTATAATTTGAATGGCAGGTTTATTTGAACAGTGAGAGACAGAATAACAACAAAACAATCCAGAATAACGCATGTGAAAAATGTTATAAATTGATTTGCATTTTAATGAGGGAAATAAGTATTTGACCCCCTCTCAATCAGAAAGATTTCTGGCTCCCAGGTGTCTTTTATACAGGTAACGAGCTGAGATTAGGAGCACACTCTTAACTTCTTAGGGAGCGGCTCCTGAGGTGACGGTTTTGGAGAGTCTGGCGAGCCCAAAGTAAAATGCCTCCCACTCAGGCCCAGAAAATAGTATTATTGGATAGGAAACACTCTGAAGTTTCTATGAGTGTTAAAATATTGTCTGTGAGTATAACAGAACTGATATAACAGGCGTGAACCAGAGGAATTTCTGTCCTGGAAAAAGTGTTTTTGACACATTGCCTCATTTTGAACTCCTCCCTATTGAAAACAGACATATGTGGGAGTAAGATTGCAGTACCTATTGCTTCCCCTGGATGTCAACAGTCTCTAGACAGTGTTTAATGATGTTTAGTTGCTCTGGATGGTAATAGAAGAAGAATTTCGAACTGGTCATCGGATGTAAACAGAAGAGGATGCGCGTTCATGGGCTCGCGCGCACCGTGTTTTTTTCCTTTCCTATCGTCCAGTTTATAATCCGGTTGAAATATTATAGTAAATATACATAAAAGTGTTCCTAAGCATACATTATCAATGATGTTTGATTGTTCTTGGACCAGTGTATAGGTATAGGTTTAACGCGTTCTCTTCACGGTTCAATGTGCGAGTGGACGCTGTATTTTATGAACATAATGCGCCAACCAAACAGAGATTTATGGATATAATAAATGACTTTTTCTAACAAAAGAACCATTGGATGTCTTCGTTGGACAGTTGGGAAGCCCTCAGCAGAAGTTCTTCAAAAGGTAAGGGATTTGTTTAGCGACACTTTACACAAAACACACTTGGCGCTACCAAATACTTAAATACGATTACCCTTTTTATAACCTCCACGATGGGAGTTTGTTAGTTTACAACACGAAAGCGGCATTTCGGAAAAACTTTAGACTGTTGCGACACTATAACGGTTCTTCGTCTCGATTTGATGACTATGCAACACTTGTATATTGATGAATGTTTAATAATTCAACTTTTGGATTTTGAATTTGGCGCCTTGCATTTCACCGGGTAGTATCAGAACTGATATAGCAGGCGAAAACCAGAGGAAAATCCATCCGGAATTGCAGTTTTCTGTGACCTTTGCTCTGTTTGAGACTCTCCCCATTGACTTCAATGCAATCCAGCTCCGAGATTGCATTACCTATGGCTTCCACTAGATGTCAACAGTCTTTATACAAAGCCTGGAAGTTGTAGCCGTGAGCAGAACGGATAGGAAGAGGAAATGGTCAATGGAGCTCAGATGTCAACAAGATTTCTCGGGCGCGAGACTGGGTGACTTTTAGAAACTTCAGAGTGTTAAAATGTACATATATTTCCACAAACATTTCGTTAGATAGTTTTTCAGAATTCACCTATAAATTGGCCCACATGGAAAACTAAAGGCATAGGAACCGTAAATGACATGGTAATAGGAAATACAATTTTTTCCATGACAGAATTAAAAAGCAATGTTGGACTGACCAATATAGACATTTAAAAATATTGCGATATAATTTTTCAACTTAAAAGTTTTATATCACAAAATTTTGACCTGAAAGCTTTTGTACATCAGAGCAATGTTGAGGGAATCCTATGTGAGTCAGAAAAAGATACTCATATGATAGGTAAGATATACAAAACCTTGCAGATTCAACTGACAATCTCCAACTATTGGAACCAAGACTTAAAAATAGCTGATATTGGTACAAGATGGAGGGGGTGTTCGAACAAAACGAGCAAAATTACAGTTAACTAAAATGTGCGCTTAATAAAGTATAAACAAATGTATTTAATTTATTATACAAGAGACAAAATTCCCAAATTCTACAGCATAACAGCAGAGTCAATGACTCAATAATTCATGCCTTCTGGGACTGCTATAAAGTCCAAAAGCTATGGGCAGAGTTAAAAAGCTGTCTGTCAGAAGTTTTACAATGTAAATTTACTTTTAATCCTATCTGCATATTTCAAGACATGGCATATAGGGGAGCAGTGAGATACCCAATGGGATGGACAATAATATTTTTGTCACTTATATTGAAGAAGTTATTTCTTAAATACTATAAGTCAAATGTTAAGAGAATGGAAGAGAATGGAAGAATCAGATGCTTTATTAATTAAATATTGAAAAATACATCTGTCAATTTGAAGTCATATGAGGAAGAATCTTACAAGCATTAGAGGGAACATTGGGTGTGAATACGGTGGGAACACGTGGATCTGAGCAACTGTGATCTTGCTCATTGGGTATATCATTGCTGGGATATGCTTAACTTCTTTGGGAGCAGCGCACGAGGTGACCGTTTTGGAGAGCCTGGCGTGCCCAAAGTAAAATGCCTCCCATTCAGGCCCAGAAAATAGGATATGCACATATTTAGAACCATTGGATAGGAAACACTCTGAATTTTCTAAAAGTGTTAACATTTTGTCTGTGAGTATAACAGAACGGATATGGCAGGCAAAAACCCGAGGAATTTCTGTCCTGGAAAAAGTGGTTTTGACACATTGCCTCATTTAGAACCCCTCCCTTATGATTATGCCCATATAACGGCATATGAATGCAGTACCTATTGCTTCCTCTGGATGTCAACAGTCTCGAGAAAGTGTTCTGATTCTTTTTAGCTGCTTTTAGATTGTAGAAGAAGACGAAGAAGGAAGTGGCCACACAGATGTCAATAGAAGAAAACGCACGTTCCCGGCTGGCGCGCTCTTTGGTTTTTTCCTTTCTTATCACCCAGTTTATATTCCGGTTGAAATATTATACTATTTATACATAAAAGTGTTCCTAAGGATACATTTAAAATTATGTTTGATTGTTCTTCGACAAGTTTATAGGTATAAGTTGAACGAGTTCTCTTCATGTTTCAATGGAGGAGTCGACGCTGTATTTTCTCATTATAACGCGCCAACCAAACGGAGATTTATGGATATAATACATTACTTTTTCTAACAAAAGAACCATGGATTGTCTTCGTTGGACACTTGGGAAGCCCTCAGCAGAAGTTCTTCAAAAGGTAATTGATTTGTTTTTGCTGTGAAATGTGTTTTCTGTGAACCGTGAAGGCTTATGAATTTATGGTAATGGGAAAAATATGTGGGGTGCTATCCTCAAACAATCAAATGTGGTGCTTTCGCCGTAAAGCCTTTTTGAAATATGACAACGCTGTGATATTGCCAAGAAGCAGAGCTTTTGATGACTATGAAACACTTGTATATTGAATCAGGTTTAATAATTCAACTTTTGGATTTTGAATTTGGCGCCTTGCATTTCACCTGGTAGTATCAGAACTGATATAGCAGGCGAAAACCAGAGGAAAATCCATCCGGAATTGCAGTTTTTTGTGACCTTTGCTCTGTTTGAGACTCTCCCCATTGACTTCAATGCAATCCAGCTCCGAGATTGCATTACCTATGGCTTCCACTAGATGTCAACAGTCTTTATACAAAGCACTACCAGCGCCCCACTGCTCCCTAAGAAGTTAACACCCCGGCAGTCCTACAATCTAAGCTAGATGCACTCAATCTCACACAAATCATCAAGGAACCCACCAGGTACAATCCTAAATCTTTAAACATGGGCACCCTCATAGATATTATCCTGACCAACTTGCCCTCCAAATATACCTCTGCTGTTTTCAATCAGGATCTCAGCAACCATTGCCTTATTGCCTGCATCTGCTATGGGCCCGCAGTCAAACGACCACCCCTTATCACTGTCAAACACTCCCTAAAACACTTCTGCGAGCAGGCCTTTCTAATCGACCTGGCCCGGGTATCCTGGCAGGATATTGACCTCATTCCGTCAGTCGAGGATGCCTGGTCGTTCTTTAAAAGCAACTTCCTCACCATCTTAAATAAGCCTGCCCCTTTCAAAAAATTTAGAACTAATAACAGATACAGCCCTTGGTTCACTCCAGACCTGACTGCCCTTGACCAGCACAAAAACATCCTGTGACGGACTGCTATAGCATCGAATAGTCCCCGCGATATGCAACTGTTCAGGGAAGTCAGGAACCAATACACGCAGTCAGTCTGGAAAGCAAAGGCCAGCTTTTTCAAACAGAAATTTGCATTCTGTAGCTCTAACTCCAAAAGGTTTTGGGATACTGTCAAGTCCATGGAGAACAATAGCACCTCCTCCCAGATGCCCACTGCACTGAGGCTAGGTAACATGGTAACCACCGATAAATCCAAAATTTCAACAAGCATTTCTCTACGGCTGGCCATGCTTTCCTCCTGGCTACCCCAACCCCGGCCAACAGCTCCACCCCCCCGCAGCTACTTGTCCGAGCCTCCCTAGCTTCTCCTTCACCCAAATCCAGATAGCAGATGTTCTGAAAGAGCTGCAAAACCTGGACCCGTACAAATCAGCTGGGCTAGACAATCTGGACCCTCTCTTTCTAAAACTATCCCCCCCATTGTTGCAACTCCTATTACCAGTCTGCTCAACATCTCTTTCGTGTCGTCCGAGATCCCTAAAGATTGGAAAGCTGCCGCGGTCATCCCCCTCTTCAAAGGGGGTGACATTCTAGACCCAAATTGCTATAGACCTATATCCATCCTGCCCTGTCTCTAAAGTCTTCGAAAGCCTAGTTAATATACAGATCATTGACCACTTCGAATCCCACCATACCTTCTCCACTGTGCAATCCGGTTTCCAAGCTGGTCACGGGTGCACCTCAGCCACGCTCAAGGTACTAAACGATATCATAACCGCCATCGATAAAAGACAGTACTGTGCAGCCGTCTTCATCGACCTGGCCAAGGCCTTCGACTCTGTCAATGACCGTATTCTTATTGGCAGACTCAACAGCCTTGGTTTCTCAGATGACTGCCTCGCCAGGTTCACCAACTACTTTGCAGACAGAGTTCAGTGTGTTAAGTCTGAGGGGCTGTTGTCCGGACCTCTGGCAGTCTCTATGGGGGTTCCACAGGGTTCAATTCTCGGGCCGACTCTTTTCTCTGTATATATCAATGATGTCGCTCTTGCTGCGGGTGATTCCCTGATCCACCTCTATGCAGACGACAACATTCTGTATACTTCTAGCCCTTCCTTGGACACTGTGTTAACTAACCTCCAAACGAGCTTCAGTGCCGTACAACACTCCTTCCGTGGCCTCCAACTGCTCTTAAACGCTAGTAAAACCAAAGGCATGATTTTCAACCGTTCGCTGCCTGCACCCGCCCGCCCGACCAGCATCACTACCCTGGACGGCTCTGATCTAGAATATGTGGACAACTACAAATACATGGGTGTCTGGTTAGACTGTAAACTCTCCTTCCAGACTCACATTAAACATCTCCAATCCAAAATCAAATCTAGAATCGGCTTTCTATTTCGCAACAAAGCCTCCTTCACTCACGCTGCCAAACTTGCCCTTGTAAAACTGACTATCCTTCCGAGCCTCGACTTTGGCGAACAGTAGATGTTTTGTCGAAGGTTATGAGATGAGTCGTTTGACCTACGTCAGATAGTGTCACGGTAGGCGAAACAGTGGTTTCGGGGAATATGGTGGGTGGTGACGCTGGACATACGAGATCAGCCGACCGGGAGCGATGTATGAGCAGCGGTCTGGGTGACCGAGGTCCAGTAGATGTTCAGGGACGATCCTAAAGCCCCGCCATATCTCACTGGCTGGTAACCATAGCAGCACCCACCCGTAGCACGCGCTCCAGCAGGTATATCTCACTGGTCACCCCCAAAGCCAATTCCTCTTTTGGCCGCCTTTCCTTCCAGTTCTCTGCTGCCAATGACTGGAACGAACTACAAAAAACACTGAAATTGGAGACACTTATCTTTAAGCACCAGCTGTCAGAGCAGCTCACAGATCACTGCACCTGTACATACCCCATCTGTTAATTCCAACCAACTACCTCATCCCCTACCATATTCATTTATTTATCTTGCTCCTTTGCACCCCAGTATTTCTACTTTGCACATTCATCTACTGCACATCTACCATTCCAGTGTTAAATTGCTATATTGTAATTACTTCGCCACCATGGCCTATTTATTGCCTTACGTTCCTAATCTTACCTCATTTGCACACATTGTATATAGATTAGTTTTTTTCCTACTGTATTATTGACTGTATGTTTGTTTACTCCAATGTGTAACTCTGTGTTGTTGTATGTGTCAAACTGCTTTGCTTTATCTTGGCCAGGTCACAGTTGTAAATGAGAACTTGTTCTCAACTTGCCTACCTGGTTAAATAAAGGTGAAATAAAATAAAATAAAAATAAAAATGTCAATGGCAAGTAATTTATATGAACGTACGGGATTTTCATCTGTCCCTTTCAAGATGATTCAATACATATCTAGACAGATGGAATCTGATACGATACAGGAACGATATGTTTTAGTTTAAAACAATTTGGTGTTATTCATTTTGATATATGCGACACGATCAAATTCACTAACATTTGTTGCATAAACACATTAATTTTCCATTCTCAATTCAAAACTGCTGCTGATGCGTCTCATAAGCTGGTTGTCTCTGTGATACATCTGTCTGAGCTTAGCCATAAGGGAGACTAGGTATCTACCACTATCAAGATTAGGAGGGGCAATCTTTTTTTGGTGAAATCACCATTACCCACTAATTAACTTGTCGTTTTTGCAGATTAAGTGTTTGAGCTTGTTACAGGCATAGCTTTTTCCATTTACGAGAGTTATAGAAACGTATGTGATTTGACCCGTTTCTCACAACTTCTGATTTTTAGGCAGCTATAGAAATAAAATAACAAAAAAAGAAAAAATAAGATGTACACGGTAGACACCATGTTTATATTGGAAAAAGCAACACATTTAAAGCGACACATCTAAGTTGTTTATGTTATGAAATGGAAGTTGTTTTCTGTTGGTGAGCAAACTTGTCCAACCAAAATGTAGGATATATGTGTTGTCTTAAGGGGGGATTTGTTTCAGGCTTTGGTTTTTCCATTTATATTTCGAGGATAGCACGTTAGCACGTAGGGCACACAGATTGGTGTCACCTCGCTAGTCAGTATGTGTTACACTTGTGTTGGCTTGTACATCTTGTTAGTCGGAAGGTGTTTCAACAGTGCTGGTCCAGGTGATATTTAAGAGTGTTTGGCCCAGTGCTCCAGCTGTCTTGAGACATGTGGAAAGTTAACACCTTTAGTTGGCTGTCTTTAGAAAAACACTCCTTTATCTGATCTTTCCTGTTTTAGTTTTGCTCCTCTTTTTGGTTTGCTGAGGAACGTAACAGAGCTAGTAATGTATTAATATTTATAATTTACAAATGAGCTATGACATAGCTAATGGAAATATACTAGCACAACTTTGGATTTTCCCATCTCAAAATAGAATGGTTTTGACCTATTGGAAGAGTGATCTCCTCTCGCTTCAGCCATGCGGTGCGACTCGCAAAAGTGTTTGCTGTCCTCATTATGAAATTATCAACTTTACGCTGTATATCTTAAAATGACCAAATACACTGATTGTTATCAGCAAAACTACCAAACACATTGCTGCTGGTAAACCTGAACAATCCAAATAAAATGTACTGTAAGCCCCGTTCAGCAGGTATAGCCAGATGAGAGTTGTGTCACCATTAGCTTACTTTTATTTTGGTTAAACTATTTTGGTCAAACATTTTCAACTGTGCATAGATAACAATAATGCAGGAAATGACATACGTTGTCACTCAACTAATAAAGCCTAATATCAAGCAAGACATTTTAGCATTTAAATGCTGAAGGTGCTTCACAGATGTGCAAGATCAAAAACAGGCCGCCTACCTTGTGTTGGTCAACTCACGAAGCTGGACACAAGTTCATCTGACTTTGGGAAAGTAGATAAAGGGCCTCATTGCCAAAATTCCGAAGTATCCCTTTAGGAGTTTTGAAAATGTACCACATACTTGTGAAACTTGCAACAAAGCGATTGAAAAAAAATGTAATCATAACTCATCCCCTATTTGAGGTATAATCATGCAACTTTGTAAACATGCTTAAAGGTTTGGCCCTTGCCCTTTGCATTGCCATGGTGCCCAGCAGGTGACTAGGTGGTGCTGTTTGTATGGGTGTTAGGACCCTGTTTTTCTGCTCACAGCTATATTTGATTGTTTTCTTTTATCAAATTGACCACTAAATCCAGTGTGGGAAGTCTGATAATTATTATTAATTCAGAGATTGATATCATCTGTTGAACAACATTGAACAATATGCTGGACTGAATAATATAACCTCAATTTCCCATACATATAGGGTGCCTTGGTGAGGACATTTTCCTTGTTCCTTGTTTTGTATTGAATCCCTGAGATGGATGCTCAGACAGTCTGAGGTAGGTGTAGATAACGCAGAGTCTGACTATAACACCATAACCAATGGGGGCAGGCCAGACTGACGATAACACAATAACCAATGGGGGCAAGCTGGACTGACGATAACACCATAACCAATGGGGGCAGGCCAGACTGATATTATACCCAGTGGAGTTGGTAGATTATCACTCACTCTAACTCTTACTGTACCTTCTCCCTCAAATCTAGTTTTGTTTAAGAGGTTAGATATCAACATTCAAATACAGAAAAGTGAAATAGAAGTGGTGGTGCTATGAGAAATAGTATGTTTAATACCAAAACCACACAAAAACACACAGACACACACACACACACAACCCATTCCCATTATAATTGCTTCTGTTAAGGTTTACTCAATAGTTTTTATTTCACAACAAATCAACATCCATCGCTGTATCATTCCATCTCAATTACATGTAATTTTCTTCCCCGATTGAAGTATTAATAGAAATACATGAACAAAATGACACCGTGTTTGTTTTTAAGATTTGATATAATGTGAGTTGATACCGATATCTCCAAGGTGTTATTTTTGGACTGCACACAGTTTCTTAAAGTGGAGTAGTTTTGAATAACATCACATTTATGACGGTCTTGCTTTGTTGTTCTGGAGAATAGCGTTGATCAAATTTCAGCAATCAATCAATGTTCCTCTGCATTATCCTTACGCCTCTCAAATATATTGTAACTGCTCATTATGGTTTCAATAAAATGAAGGAGAAATAGATTATTGAAGTTACTTTACATCCAGAGATATCTGTTTAACAGCTGTAAAGTCAGCCTTAAAGCGACAATCTGCAATTTGTACAGTGCCTTGCAAAAGTATTCACCCCCCTTGGCGTTTTTCCTATTTTGTTGCATTACAACCTGTAATTTAAATAGATTTTTATTTGGATTTCATATAAAAAAATTGTCAAAATTGGTGAAGTTAAATGAAAATAATTACTTGTTTAAAAAAATGTATATATATTAAAAACTGAAAAGTGGTGGGTGCATATGTATTCACCCCCTTTGCTATGAAGCCCCTAAGTAAGATCTGGTTTAACCAATTACCTTCAGAAGACACATAATTAGTTAAATAAAGTCCACCAGTGTGCAATCTAAGTGTCACATGATCTGTCACATGATCTCAGTATATATACACCTGTTCTGAATGGCCCCAGAGTCTGCAACAACACTATGCAAGGGGAACCACCAAGCAAGCGGCACTATGAGGACCAAGGAACTCTCCAAACAGGTCAAGGACAAAGTTGTGGAGAACAGATCAGGGTTGGGTTATGAAACAATATTGTCAACTTTGAACATCCCACGGAGCACCATTAAATCCATTATAATTTTTTTTAAAGAATATAGCACCACAACAAACCTGCCAAGAGAGGGCCGCCCACCAAAACTCATGGACCAGGCAAGGAGGGCATTAATCAGACAGGCAACAAAGAGACCAAAGATAACCCCGAATAAGCTGCAAAGCTCCACAATGGAGATTGGAGTATCTGTCCATAGGACCACTTTAAGCCGTACACTGCACAGAGCTGGGCTTTACAGAAGAGTGACCAGAAAAAAGCCATTGCTTAAAGAAAAAATATAAGCAAACACTTTTGGTGTTTGCCAAAAGGCATGTGGGAGACTCCCCAAACATATGTAAGAAGGTACTCTAGTCAGATGAGACTAACATTGAGCTTTTTGGCCATCAAGGAAAACGCTATGTCTGGCGCAAACCCAACACCTCTCATCACCCTGAGAACACCATCCCCACAGTGAAGCATGGTGGTGGCAGCATCATGCTGTGGGGATGTTTTTCATCGGCAGGGACTGGGAAGCTGGTCAGAATTAAAGGAATGATGAATGGCGCTAAATACGGGGAAATTCTTGAGGGAAACGTGTTTCAGTCTTCCAGAGATTTGAGACTGGGACGGAGGTTCACCTTCCAGCAGGACAATGACCCGAGGCATACTGCTAAAGCCACACTCGAGTGGTTTAAGGGGAAACATTTAAATGTCTTGGAATGACCTCGTCAAAGCCCAGACCTCAATCCAATTGAGAATCTGTGGTATGACTTAAAGATTGCTGTACACCAGCGGAACCCATCCAACTTGAAGGAGCTGGAGCAGTTTTGCCTTGAAGAATGGGCAAAAATCCCAGTGGCTAGATGTGCCAAGCTGATAGAGACATACCTCAAGAGACTTGCAGCTGTAATTGTTGCAAAAGGTGGCTCTACAAAGTATTGACTTTGGGGGGGGTGAATAGTTATGCACGCTCAATTTTCTGTTTTTTTTGTCTTATTTCTTGTTTGTTTCACACAAAATATTTAACATCTTCAAAGTGGTAGGCATGTTGTGTAAATCAAATGATACAACCCCCCCCCCAAATAAATTTTTATTCCAGGTTGTAAGGCAACAAAATAGGAAAAATGCCAACGGGGGTGAATACTTTCGCAAGCCACTGTACATACATTTTTGGACTTTTAAATTAATGATATATACCCATTTGTTCTTTAAGTTCAACTGTCGTACCCCATCAGAACCCGAAATATAAGCTTGTTTTAGTCCATTGTTAGTAAACAATGTAAACCATCACTGTAGAGCCTCAAAACATGGGTAAAACTATAAGGTTGGTCAGTCCTTGCATCCATATCTCTGTCTATAATGTGAGAGTTACATTTCTCCAGCCCCATTCCTCAGCTGTTAACCAAACAGTGGCAGGGTGAAAGATTTGTAAATGTTTGAAGTACAGATTGCCTCCTTTAAACTTATAACAATCTTGTTGTACTCACCTTGTTGTAGTCACCTTGATGTAGACATCGTTACATTTCTCACAACCTTTTGAGGTGTTTCTTGTTTCTTTATCTTTTCCTTAGAGAGTAAAGAATGAAAGGATGTGAAATCAAATTAGATCTCTGTAAAAACTTGTCTTTATGCATGTGAGTCACGGCCTGCCAAACATGCAATCAGAGCTGAGTAATAAAGAACATGTCAGAGGGCCACTAAAGTCATTCTATAATGGCTTTGCTCATAATGAGGAGTTTAGAAGCAAAGAGATACTGTGTGCTGGTATGTCAGGGCTTTTCTAGGCAAACGTGAATATTCTGTAAAACATTTTGTATTCAACATGTTGACCCCTCCAATCGAAACCAGGAATGAAGGTAGAATGTTTCTGATCGGAACCAAAAATCTAAACTTTTGAATTCCTTGTTTTCTGTTGCGCTGAATACCAACGTAAGTATTTACTGCAATTCTACCTGCGGTGATATTTTAAAAAGCATTTTTAAAACAAAGAAACAACCCCTGTTATCGTATGGGTCCATAGTGCCTCTGAAGGAAAGGATTAATTGTTAAAAAGGATGATGCAATTACAGATCAAAGTTAGAGCTGAAGAGGAACTTGCCAGCTTTCATTGAAGGTTAGAAAACACCCACCGGCTTCATAGTTTACCAGCTAATCATAATTTAATTTGGAATTTAATTAATCACAGAATACAGACTTGAGGATCCTTACTTGTCATCTCCCTATGAGGCTCTGGCACTAGGCTCTGTGTACACTCTTAGAAGAAAAATATATATTTTAGAAGCTAAAAGGTTTAAACTACTTTGTAACATGGGATTTGTTAAAACTTGTAACACGGTTGCATGAACTTCTAACGCAGCTGCATGGCATTGTCAGATATAAAGTCGGGTGTCGTTTTGTTGCGTCCAATGGCATTGTCCATGAGGTAATGCAAGGAGCCGTTTGTGGATTTGACAGCTCTAACGCATTTCCAACTCTGACATTGCCAAAACAACCGCTACGCGGATGTCTGCTAGCGCGGACCTGATAGAATCTAGCCCTAAAATGTTTCCTCTACCCTTTGGCCAACATATCCCATGAGAGAATATTTATGAAGCTGTCTCCTAAACTAAAGCGTGGTACTTTCTGTCTTCTAGTGGTTCGATAGCAGATAATGGACAATAAATCTGTGACACTGTTCAGTCTGCTCTGCTGATGTGTTCTTGCTCCAAGTCTTTGTTAGTGTAATAAAATCTGTGCTATTTTCAGTGGGATGCTATATATCTCACAGCTCTCTCAAAGGCAATACAGAATCTCCTCCAATAAAATAATAATTCCAATAGATTTTAGAAGTTGAATATGAATATGAATATTCATTACATTCTTTCCTCGTGCTATCGAAGGACACCCATCTGTTAGTTAACACAATAAAGTTTCATAGAATTTTAGACACGTTTAAAGCCCAGCTGCTGTTCCAAATCAAATATGAGCAGAGCCAATAGAGGTCTGAAAATCTTCTTGTCTGTTTAAACTATGCCTGGAATGTACTACCAAACAATATACACACACTAATTCACAGCTACATATTGTAAACACGTTCGTTACACAACAGCATGTATTGCAGACAGGTAATACAGAGCTGCTGGGGAAACAGTCATAAATCCAGGCTATCCTTTAAAACATTCACAAATCACTGTGGCCTCAGTTAGTTACTCTGTCATTACTCACAAGGCGGTGGTTCAATTCCAGCATGGTGAGTCTCCCCTACCCCCCTCTCTCATTACCCTCTATTGACAGGCAGGGAGAAGCAGCAGAAATGGGGGATAACCAGCGTCTTCTCTTCCCCTTCTAACACACTTTATTTTATGGGACAGAAATTAAAAGATACTTAAAAAAAAATTACAAAGTAAATGTATTATTACATAATACCAGTTGAACCATTACTGTAAAATTAAGCCCTATCTCTACTTCTCTAATGGACAGATTTACTGTTGTGACAGATTTCCAAACAAGGAGAGGAGAGCAACACCAGGGACAGAACTTGCAGCGGCACCCGTACCCTGGTCTCCTCACTCCTACCTGAAAAACACAGCTAGGCTGTGCAGAGAAAGTGGAGGGTATTACAAAGGATTTCAATTTCAGTGCAGTCCACACAGTATATTTTATTTAAAAAATATACACTATCGTTCAAAAGATTGGGGTCACATAGAAATGTCCTTGTTTTTGGAAGAAAAGCACATTTGTAGTCCATTAAAATAACATAAAATTTATCAGAAATACAGTGTAGACATTGTTAATGTTGTAAATGACTATTGTAGCTGGAAAAGGCAGATTTTTTATGGAATATCTACGTAGACGTACAGAGGCCCATTATCAGAAACCATCACTCCTGTGTTCCAATGGCACGTTGTGTTAGTTAATCCAAGTGTATCATTTTAAAAGGCTAATTGATCATTAGAAAACCCTTTTGCAATTATGTTAGCACAGCTGAAAACTGTTGTGCTATGTAAGAAGCAATAAAACTGGCCTTCTTTAGACTAGTTGAGTATCTGGAGCATCATCATTTGTGGGTTCGATTATAGGATCAAAATGGCCAGAAACAATCTTTCTTCTGAAACAAGATAGTCTATTCTTGTTCTGAGAAATGAAGACTATTCCATGCGAGAAATTGCAAGGAAACTGAAGATCCCGTACAACGTTGTGTACTACTCCCTCTACAGAACAGCGCAAACTGTCTCTAACCAGAATAGAAAGAGGAGTGGGAGGCCCCGGTGCACAACTGAGCAAGAGGTAAGGTACATTAGAGTGTCTAGTTTGAGAAACAGATGCCTCACAAGTCGTCAACTGGCAGCTTCATTAAATAGGACCCGCAAAACACCAGTCTCAATGTCAACAGTGAAGAGGCGACTCCAGTATACTGGCCTTTGAACGCTACTGAATATATATGTTTATTTTCAATGCTTTGCATTGTTTAGTTGTTTGATTGAAACACAATGATACAGAAGCACATAGAAGACCATATCATTTTGATTACACATTCCAGAATTTCACGCATGCACATACACACAAACACACACACATGCATGAGGGACAGTGTAATTTGGTTGAGATTACATGATGTTAAATGTAAAGTCTGCTCCACAACCCAATACTCCCCTAGGCATGTGGTGATTAGTTGAGAAGACATGATGTAAAGTCTGAGACGCTGCAGCTGTGAGCGTACAATACCCCAGGCATGTGATGCTTCGTCATGGCCAACCATCTGAGGATCCGATCAGCATTGACTTAGCCAAATCCGCATTGGACAGTATGATGAGCATGGAGCTACATTCTACACAGTCCCAGGGCATGGTTGGCTGAGGGACCGTCTGCACCAATACACTGAGCTATAGACATGGTGTGCCTCCCAAATGACATCCTATTCCTTATATAGTGCACTACTTTTGACCAGTGCCCATAGAGCTCTGGGCAAAAGTATAGGGAATAGGGTGATATTTGGGAGGCACATCATGTACTCATCTACTGTACTGTATGAAGAGCCACAAAGCTAGGCTTTACAACATCATACAATAAGTGTGCTGAAGTACATTAGCAGGCTCTCTAACTGTCCTCCCAAGACAAGGATCATTTCATTTTTGTAAACCTGCCCACATAGACATTTACATAGCCTGGAGCTTGGCTTTAGAACATCACACAACATGTGTGGCAATGTACACTGAGTGTACAAAACAATAAGAACACCTTCTTAATATTGAGTTGCCCTCAGAACAGCCTAGATTTTTCAGAGCATGATCTCTACAAGGTGTCCATGCCAAGAGGATACACACAGGAAACTGTTGAGCGTGAAAAACCCAGCAGTATTGCAATTCTTGTCACCTACTACCAAACCCTGTTCAAAGGCACTTAAATATTTTGTCTTGCCCACTCACCCTCTGAATGGCACACATACACAATACATGTGGTTGGGCTATGCACCTGTACATAGCCCAAACAACTACCTCATCCCCTACCGTATTCATTTATTTATCTTGCTCCTTTGCACCCCAGTATTTTTACTTTGCACATTCATCTACTGCACATTTACCATTCCAGTGTTAAATTGCTATACTGTAATTACTTCGCCACCATGACCAATTTATTGCCTTTATGTTCCTTATCTTACCTCATTTGTACACATTGTATATAGATTAGTTTTTTTTCTACTGTATTATTGACTGTGTGTTTGTTTACTCCAATGTGTTGTTGTATGTGTTGAACTGCTTTGCTTTATCTTGGCCAGGTCGCAATTGTAAATGAGAACTTGTTCTCAACTTGCCTACCTGGTTAAATAAAGGTGAAATAAAAAAATAAATACAATAAAGAAATGTCTTAAAAATCCTTCTTTACCTTGTCTTCTCAGCTTCATCTACACTGATTGATATATAGGTACAAAAAGCTCCTTAACAGCTTCTACTTCAAAGCCATAAGACTGCTGAACAATTCGAACAAATGGCCACCCGTTTGCATAGTCACTTTACCCCTATCTACATGTACAAATTACCTCAATTACCTCAACTAACCTGTACCCCCGCACATTGACTCGATACCGGTACCCCCTGTATATAGCCTCGTTATTTTATTGTATTCTTTTTTTAACTTTAGTTTATTTAGTAAATATTTTTTAACTCTGTTTTCTTAAAACTGCTTTGTTGATTAAGGGCTTGTACGTAAGAATTTCACGGTGAGGTCTAGACCTGTTGTACTCGGTCTACACCTGATAAGGGATCATAGCTTTCACCTGGATTCACCTGGTCAGTCTATGTCATGCAAAGAGCAGGTGTCCTTAATGTTTTGTATACTCAGTGTATATAGGCTCCCTGTCCTCTCTGTTCAAGGACGATTTCATTGTATCCTGTTTGTGATATGAATTTCTTCTTCAAGTATTTCTTTATTCTTCAAGTTCCAATTGAATCTCGTATGGTAAAGAATGTCCCAGATGAATTCTAAGAAGCCACTGAGCCAAAGGGATTAGAGATTGAGTCTCTGTATGAGTTCTCTCTCACTTTCACTGTTCTGATGAAGTCAGTCTCCAAGTCCCACCTCACATTGGTTTGTGAAAATTTTTCAGGGTATATTTGTAGTGCTAGTGGAAAGTTGTGTGTAATTTGTTGTGTGTAATGTCAATGGAAAGTTGTGTGTAATTTGGGGCTGTAGGAAGGAATCCAAAAACACACACACACTCACAAACAAACACACACACACACAAGAACCCTGTGGAGTAGTAGGCACCACGTCTCATTAAAACTCTTCTGTTCATGACCATGGTTGGTGCTGTGATGATGATTGCTCATCTGGCTGTCGCCGTAGCCACAAGCAGGAGGACTCGATTAGTGGGGGGATTTTTTAAAAAGCAGTCCTGTCTCCTCAAGCACCCCGCCCACACACAGACATCACACACACTTACACACAACATGTCCTCCTAATGATTAGACTGGTACATGGAGAAGTTCTGTCATTTAGAATGCTGCTGTACTAGTACCACTACTGACACAGGAAGAAATCCCTGTTTTTATTGTCATTGTTTTCTTATTTCAGCAGTGGTGTATTGTACATGTTCACTCATTTGACTGTCAGACTAATTGTAAAGCATTTCCCATTCCAGCGAACACATACTGTAGCTGTTCTGGAAAGAGCCAAGAACTTGAGAGGAACGTATATCTTCCTCAACAAGGACTATCCGGATGCTGTATGCCAGAAGAGGAAAGAACTTATTACAGCCATGAAAGCTGCCAGAGTGCGTGTGAACATTGCTTACATCCGATATGTCAGGCTCATTGTCTACCCTCCCTCCCAAAAGCCTGGAAGTGATGAGAGAGCCAAGCCTATGTGTTCGTAGCTTCAACACCGCAACACACACTTACACACACCAACCGATTATTGGACTGTGGAATGTGTCACACCCTGATCTGTTTCACCTGTCTTTGTGCTTGTCTCCACCCCCCTCCAGGTGTCGCCCATCTTCCTCATTTTCCCCAGTGTATTTATACCTGTGTTCTCTGTTTGTCTGTTGCCAGTTCGTTTTGTTTCGTCAAGCATACCAGCTGTTGTTCCTGTGCTCCTTTCTGTCCCTAGTTCCTGTTTTCTAGCTTTCCCAGGTTTTTGACCATTCTGCCTGCCCTGACCCTGAGCTTGCCTGTCGTTCTGTACCTTGTCACACCACCCTGGATTACTGACCTCTGCCTGACCTGACCCTGAGCCTGCCGTTCTGTACCATTCGGACTCTGATCTGGACTACTGACCTCTGCTTGCCCTTGACCTGTATGGTTAAAAACTGTATGGTTGAAAGAGATGGGGCAAAAAAAAGAGTGGCTAATAAGTCTGGCTACACATCTGACTGGCTGACTTACTGCAAATTGAGAAATTATGTTTTTTTATTTAACTTCTTAGGGATGAGCACACGAAGTGACCGTTTTGGAGAGCCTGGCGTGCCCAAAGTAAAATGCCTCCCATTCAGGCCCAGAAAATAGGATATGCACATATTTGGTACCATTGGATAGGAACCACTCTGAATTTTCCAAAACTGTTAACCATTTGTCTGTGAGTAAAACAGAACGGATATGGCAGGCAAAACCCCGAGGAATTTCTGTCCTGGAAAAAGTGGTTTTCACAGAGTGCCTCAATTGGAACCCCTCCCTCATGAAAATGCCCATAAAAGGGCATATGAATGCAGTACCTATCACTTCCTCTGGATGTCCACAGTCTCGAGACAGTGTTTTGATTCTGTTCAGATGCTTTAGAGCAGAGAAGAAGATGAATAAGGAAGTGCCTCTGGAACTCTATAGGAGTGGATGCGTGCTCTCGGGAAGCGCGCACTGTGTTTTTTACCGTCTTTAGAGCTCAGTTTATATTCCGGTTGATTTATTCTAGTAAATATACGTAAAAGTGTTCCTAAGGATACATTTAAAATGATGTTTGATTGTTCTTGGACAAGTTTATAGGTATAAGATGAACGAGTTCTAGTCACGTTTCAATGGAGTAGTGGACGCTGTAGTTTCTGATTATAACGCGCGAACCAAATGGAGATTTATGGATAAAATACATGACTTTTTCTAACAAAAGAACCATGGATTGTCTTCGTTGGACACTTAGGAAGACCTCAGCAGAAGTTCTTCAACAGGTAATTGATTTGTTTTCGCTGTGAAATGTGTTATGTGTGTGCCGTGATGGCTAATCGATTCATGGCTATGGGAAAAATATGTGAGGTGCTACCCTCAAACAATCAAATGTAGTGCTTTCGCCGTAAAGCCTTTTTGAAATCTGACAACGCTGTGATATTGCCAAGAAACAGAGCTTTTGATGAGTATGGAACACTTGTATATTGATGCATGTTTAATAATTCAACTTTTGGATTTTGAATTTGGCGCCTCACATTTCACCGGGTAGTGTCGGGAGTGGGGTGCTAGCGCCCCAGCAATCCCCCTAGGCAAGTCAGCTAAGAACATATTCTTAATTACAATGGCGGTCTACACAGGCCAAACCCAGACGATGCTGGGCCAATTGTGCGCCGTCCTATGGAAATCCCAATCACGGCCGGCTGTGAAACAGCCTGGAATCGAACCAGGGTGTCTGCAGTGACACCTCTAGCACTGAGATGCAGTGCCGTAGACCGCTGCACCACTCGGGAGCTCAGTGACTAAACTCAACAAAAAGAAGAAGACACCATCTTCTATCGAATCAGATGGCTTATTCAGCACAAAACCATTTGATGTTGCCAATTATTTGAATGATTACTTCATTGGCAAAGTGGGAAAACTTAGGCAGGAAATGCCAGCAACAAACAGTGAGCCTTTGTCCTAATAAAAAAATGAATAATTGAAGAAAAGCATTACAAGTTTGTATTTTGCAAAGTTAGTTTGGGAGAGGAAGAACAATTATTGTTATCAATCAATAATGACAAATCTCCTGTCATTGACAACTTAGATGGAAAGCTACTGAGGATGGTAGCTGACTCTACAGCCACTCCTATCTGTCATATCTTTAATCTGAGCCTAGAAGAAATTATTTGTCCTCAGGCCTGGAGGGAAGCCAAAGTTATTCCGCTACCCAAGAGTGGTAAAGCAACCATTACTGGTTCTAACAGCAGACCTATCAGCTTGCTGCCAGCTCTTAGAAAACTGTAACATCTCACAGCAAGAACAGGCAAATCTGGGGCAGTCCATGAGGAAGAGATGCACAGCAGTACTTAATGCAGCTGGTGGCCACACCAGATACTGACTGACCCCCCCCCCCTTGTTCGGGGACACATTATTCCATTTCTGTTAGTCACATGTCTGTGGAACTTGTTCGGTTTATGTCTCAGTTGTTGAATCTTGTTATGTTCATACAAATATTTACACATGTTAAGTTTGCTGAAAATAAACGCAGTTGACAGTGAGAGGACGTTTCTTTTTTTGCTGAGTTTATATGCATCAGCAACCACAGCTAATGCAGTCATTGAAACCTGTAACAGAGAGTTGCAGTCTGTTTTGGAATGGGTGGCCAGGAATAAACTGGCCCTGAACACCTCTAAAACTAAGTGCATTGTATTTGGAACAAATCATTCCCTAAGTTATAGATCTCAGCTGAATCTGGCAATGAATGGTGTGGCTGTTGAACAAGTAGAGGAGACTAAATGACTTGGAGTTATCTTAGATTGTAAACTGTCGTGGTCAAAACATATAGATTCAATGGTTTTAAAGATGGGGAGAGGTCTGTCCGTAATAAAGAGATGCTCTGCTTTTATGACATTGCTTTCCAAAAAGCAAGTCCTGCAGAATCTACTTTTGTCTTATCTTGATTATTGTCCAGTCGTGTGGTCGAGTGCTCCAATGAAAGACCAGTTAAGCTGCAGGTGGCCCAAAACAAAGCGACACATCTTGCTCCTCATTGTAATCAGGGGGCTAATATAAGTACTATGCATGCCAGTCTGTTTTGGCTAAGAGTTGAGGAGAGAGATACTGCATCATTTGTTGTTTTTATAAGAAACAACGTGTTGAAATTTGTTTGCACAGTCAACTTACACACAGTTCTGACACACACACTTACCCCACCAGACATGCCACCAGGGGTCTTTTCAGAGTCCCCAAATCAAGAACAAATTCAAGAAAGCGTACAGTATTATATAGAGCCTATTATTATATGGAACTCCCATCTCATATTGCTCAAATGAACAGTAAAACGTGTTTCAAAAAACAGAAAAAGCAGCACCTCATGGAATAACGCCTCTCCTCTATTTAACCTATATAGTTTGTGTGTATGTATTGGTATGTATGCTATGTGTGCCATTTTAAATAGATGTGGTTCTGTCCTTGAGCTGTTCTTGTCTATTAAAGTTCTGTGCTATGTCATGTTTCATGTTTTGTGTGTACCCCAGGAAAAGTAGCTGCTGCTTTCCCAACAGCTCATGGGGATCCTAATAAAATACCAAAATCTGGTGTAAAGGAGTATCCAAATCCATCGGATGAAGTGATTACAATATGGTAACCATAGCTAGGAAAACCAAAGTTCCAAAGGGGGGAACTAATATTGTATATACGAGGTCCCACAATATGTTTTGTAGTGATTCCTATGTTGATGATGTAAAGAATATTTGCTGGTCTATGGTATGTAATAAGGAGCAACCAGATGCTGCACTTGACACATTTATGAAATTGCTTACTCCAGTTACTAATAAGCATGCACCCATTAAGAAAATTACTGTAAAAACTATTAAATCCCCATGGATTGATGAGGAATTAAAACATGGTATAGCTAAGAGGGATGAGGCAAATGGAATGGCAAATAAGTCTGGCTACATAACCGATTGGCAAACCTACTGCAAATTGAGAAATCATGTGACTAAACAGAACAAAAAACAAGAAGAAACGGTAATATGAAACAAATATAAATTATATAAAAAGCCGTGGAGCACCTTAAATTACATTTTGGGAAAAAAGGCAAACTCAGCTCCATCATTCATTGATTCAGACGGCTCATTTATCACCAAACCCACTGATATTGCAAATGTTTTAATTGGAAGATTAGCAAACTTAGGCATGACATGCCAGCAACAAACAACAAACCTAAACATCCTACTATAACTGACCAAATTATGAAAGACAAGAATTCTGTAAAGTGCGTGTGGAAGAGGTGAAAAAAGTGTTGTTGTCTATCAACAATGAAAAGACACCTGGGTCTGACAACTTACTGAGGATGATAGTGGACGCTATTGCCACTCCTATTTGCCACATCTTCAATCTAAGCTTACAAACAAGTGTGTGCCCTCAGGCCTGGAGGGAAGCAAAAGTCACTCTGCTAGCCAAGTATAGAAAAGCATCCTTAACTGGCTCAAATAGCTGACCAATCAGCCTGTTACCAACTGGCTGACTAAACTTTTGGAAAAAATGGTGTTTGACCAGATACAATGCTATTTTACAGTAAATAAATTAACAACAGACTTTCAGCACACTTATAGGGAAGGACACTCAACAAGCACAGCACTTACACAAATGACTGATGATTGGCTGAGAGAAATGTATAATAAAAAGATTGTGGGAGCTGTTTTGTTAGACTTCAGTGCTGCTTTTGACATTATTGATCATAGTATATTGCTGGAAAAACATATATATTATGGCTTTACACCTCTGCTATACTGTGGATTGAGAGTTATTGTCTAACATAACACAGAGGGTGTTCTTTAACTACTGGTAGTCATAATCCAGGAAGAATCAGGCATTCCCCAGAACAGCTGTCTAGGCCCCTTACTTTTTAAAATCTTTACTAATGTTACTAATGACCTGCCACTGGCTCTGAGTAAAGCCTGTGTGTCTATGTATGTGGATGACTCAACACTATACACGTCAGCTAATAAAGTGAGTGAAATCACTGCAACACTTAACTACTTAGGGAGCAGTGGGGCGCTAGCACCCCACTCCCGACACTACCCGGTGAAATGCAAGGCGCCAAATTCAAAATCCAAAAGTTGAATTATTAAACATTCATCAATATACAAGTGTTGCATAGTCATCAAAAGCTCTGCTTCTTGGCAATATCACAGCATTGTCAGATTTCAAAAAGGCTTTACGGCGAAAGCACAACATTTGATTGTTTGAGGGTAGCACCTCCATTATTTTTCCATTAGCGTAAATTCATAAACCATCACAGTTCACACAAAACACATTTCACAGCGAAAACAAATCCCTTACCTTTTGAAGAACTTCTGCTGAGGGCTTCCCAACTGTCCAACGAAGACATCCAATGGTTCTTTTGTTAGAAAAAGTAATTTATTATATCCATAAATCTCCGTTTGGTTGGCGCATTATGTTCATAAAATACAGCGTCCACTCGCCCATTGAACCGTGAAGAGAACGCGTTCAACCTATACCTATACACTTGTCCAAGAACAATCAAACATCATTGATAATGTATCCTTAGGAACACTTTTATGTATATTTACTATAATATTT
>QNTS01001047.1:29199-47936 GCA_003317085.1 Hucho hucho | reverse complement strand
TGACCAAATACTTATTTTCCACCATAATTTGCAAATAAATTCATAAAAAATCCTACAATGTGATTTTCTGGATTTCTTTCCCTCATTTTGTCTGTCATAGTTGAAGTGTACCTATGATGAAAATTACAGGCCTCTCTCATCTTTTTAAGTGAGAGAACTTGCACAATTGGTGGCTGACTAAATACTTTTTTGCCCCACTGTATATGTCTGTTTTCAATAGGGAGGGGTTCAAAATGAGGCAATGTGTCAAAAAACACTTTTCCAGGACAGAAATTCCTCGGGTTTTCGCCTGCTATATCAGTTCTTTTATACTCACAGACATTATGTTAACACTTTTAGAAACTTCAGAGTGTTTCCTATCCAATAGTACTAATTATGTGCATATCCTATTTTCTGGGCCTGAGTGGGAGGCATTTTACTTTTGGCACGCCAGACTCTCCAAAACCGTCACCTCGGGAGCCGCTCCCTAAGAAGTTAAGAAAGCGTTGTAGTCAGATTCAGAATGGGTGGCATGAAATAAGTTAGCCCTAAATATTTCAAAAACTGAAAGCATTGTTTTTGGGACAAATCATTCACTAAACCCTGAACCTCAACTAAATATTGTAATGCATAATGTAGAAATTGAGCAATTGAGCAAACTCTAGATTGTAAACTGTTATGGTCAAAACATATTGCTGCAACAGTAGCTAAGATGGGGAGAGGTCTGTCCATAATAAATCACTTCTCTGCCTTCTTAACAACAATATCAACAAGGCACCTGCCTACAGGCCCTAGTTTTGTCGCACCTGGACTACTGCCCATTCGTGTGGTCAGATGTCACAAAGAGTGAAAGAGTGAAAATTCTAACTGGCCCAGAACAGGGCAGCACGGCTGGCCCTTAAATGTACACGTAGAGCTAACATTAATAATATGCTAGTCAATCTCTCATGGCTCCAAGCAAAGGAGAGAATGACTTCATCACTACTTGTTTTTGTAAAAAGTATTGACATGCTGAATGCACCGAGCTGTCTGTTTAAACTACTAGCACACAGCTCGGACACCCATGCACACCCCACAAGACATGCCACCAGAGGTCTCTTCACAGTCCCCAAGTCCAGAACAGACTATGGGAGGTGCACAGTAGTAGATAGAGCCACTGCTACATGGACCTCTATTCCACATCAAGTAACTCACGCAAGCAGTAAAATCAGATAAAAAAAACTAACAGATAAAGTACATATTATGGAAAAGTGAGGACTGTGAAGAGTCACACACACACAGGTACAAACACACATAACATACACACTATACACACATGTACACCTGGATTGTGTGTTGTAATAAAATTTATATTTTAATGTTTGAAAATGGTATTATAATGTATATTACTGCCTTAATTTTCGCTGGACCCCAGGATGGGGATCCATAATAAATACAAATAATAATACAACAGATAGCATGACCCATAGATTGCCTGTAGGTCTCATTACCATTTCTCAAAAGTCAGGTTTTTTGTTTTATTTAGTTTTATGCTTTCCCAAAACCATAGCCCTCACCTTAAGCCTTTGGAATTAATACCTAAACTTAAACATAATCTTTAAACATCTTTTTTAAACATCCTCTTATCCAACGGTATTATTATTTGAAATCCTGATATTTTCTCTCATACTGTGGGCTTATAGTCTTTCAGTGCAAATGAGCCAAAGAAAAGTCTTTCCACAGAGAGCAGATAAGATAACCATCATTAGCTGTCCTATCTCTGACTCACCACAGCAACCCACACTGATGACTGTCAGAACAGAACCAGGCAGTGTCCCAAATGGCACCTTATTCCCTTTATAGTGCACTACATTTGACCAGATCCATATGGACTAGTGCACTGCAAAGGGAATAGGATGCCAATTGGGACACAGACCTAGCCTTTGAAAGTTAGCAATTATCATTAGCGATGGACTTTCCACTAATGACCAGTAGGGGTTGTATTATTTTGTACTTCTCCAAGTGACAGTTCTACACTGGGTTAGGTTAGCTCAGAGCTGGCAGCGCAGCAGCATTCTACTGTAGCTACATGGGCCAGTTCAGAGGTTCTGGGATCAGAGGTGACAGCCATGCTGACAGCATGCCAAGATGCAGCACGCACACACACACTGCTGTTGAGTGTACAGATTGACCCCAAATGCCCCCAGCCTCTTCCCTCAGAGCGGGGGCATGGTGTCACCCAACAACCAACCGCTGCCAGTGAAACAGCCCAGACCGCTGCTGCTGAGTCACCATAGCTGTGTCTAGAATGCCAACCAACAGAGCAGCCTCTGATAAATGACGAGTTGGTGAGCAGATAGAGCTCTTTTTGCACCTGAGTTATTTTCCTCTGCAGACAGAACGAAGAAACATAATGAGAACGAAGAGAGTGAGACAGTAAAGTAATGAGCGAGAGAGAGAGAGAGCAAAATACAGTGGAAAAAGAGAGAGAGAAAAGAGAGTGATAGAGAGAGAGAAAGGAGAGAGAGCGAGAGAACAGCATGGAGGAATATAATTAGATTGTAGTTCAAACTGCTTATACCGTTCACCATAGATCATATCACTGATGCTTAACTGTAGGTTAATGCATACTGTATATCGCCCATAGATTACCAGCAACTTGTTCTCATAGTTTTCAATTTTTTATCCATTGATACAGGGTTCGTGCCGCATGGTTACAGGGTTTAAACAGAAACAACTCAAAGGGTTAAAGAGGAAAAAAACTAAGACCCTTGCCTTGTTTGCACAATCAAACGCACTTGTCTTTTCTTACTAGCACTGACTTTGGATATAGCGATATGTGGTTGTCTCACTAAGCTATCTTAAGATGGATGCACAAACTGTAAGTCACTCTGGATGAGAGCGTCTGCTTAATGACTAAAATGTCAAATGTAATTCCTCAAGTTAAGTTAAAATGATTGATGACAAGCTGATATTTTCCCAAGAGAATGTTTGACGTACATATCTGATGGTAAGCCGTTTATGAGATAGCTTCTTGGTGAATGAGATAAGCTAGTTATTTGCTATGCAAAATCTTACTGATTCCATACCTGAATCTAAAATTAGGCTTGGATTATTCATAGAGGCTTTCCCTTTTATCTCCATAAAAAACACTAATCTCCTATTGTATTATGCAGCACAATATATTTTATGCATGACCACATATCAATAAATTACTTAATGACTTGTATGCCTCAAACACACCAAATGTCCCCCCAACACCCATGCACATATACACTCTCACACACACGCACTCACTCACACACACACACATTTTATATAATTCAACCAATACTGCATTTTGAAAGAGAAAATAGAAATTCCCTTCTTACTTTCAATAATTAGACACATGCCTGTGTCCCAAATGGCACCCATAGGGCTCTAGTCAAATGAAGTACACTGTGTAGGGAATAGGGTGCCATTTAGGACGCAGTCTTATGCCAGATGCTGAGGTGTTAACAGAATGACGCTGAGACTAAATTATATGCCAAACAAAAACCATTGATTGCAAAGTTAAACAAACCATACAACTCTAAGCACAATAACTACTTTCAAAAATGTCCACAGATTTTTTTTCAAAAACTCATATACTCGAAGAACAGTGCAGAACGACTGTAAAATCTCCCTCAGTTTTTTATGTGACGAAATTTTCCAAAAACTGTCTCCCACCCAAACAAGAACACATTTTGTTGGTACAGACCGGATCAAATCTGAACCAATCATAGACTATCATCTATGTTTCACAAGTTTGGACACAGTAAAGCACAGAAGAGTAGAGTAGTGTAAAGTTCAGTACAGTACAGTTCAGAACAGTTCAGTACAGTACAGTACAATACAGGGCTGGTGTTATGGGCGGGCCTTAGGGGGCCTGGCCTACCCTACCATACCTCCTTGCCCGTTCAAATAAAATACTGAAATATTGATCATTTATTTGACCGAGACAAGCGGTGACAGAAAGACTAATCAATCTCAGTTAAAGCATCCAAGCGAGCGAATCAGCGCTCCTCTCTCTCAGTATGTGTAGACCATGTATCCGATGCTGTATGGACCAATAGAGTATGGCTTGTCATACTTTTTCTGTCCAGACAGCATCAGATATATTGGTTACATATAGAGGGGCGCTGTTTCGCTCCGGCGAATGCTTTCTCCGGTGATATTGCTTCAGCAGAGAGGAAGAGCTCCCTCTCGCCAAAATCTGTCTAGTATAAGCCAAAAGCTTATACTAGAATAATATGCAGAGAGCTTGTCACCTGCCTTCCCGCCTTTAGGACAAAGACTCACATTTTTAAGGCAGAGACATTAAAATCATATTATATACAGATCTCTGGTTTCAGCCTCTTGCGAATTGGAAAGGAAAGTTGGCGGGTGCACAGTGCACTTTTAGGATGCTGGATTTCCCTAAAGTAAATGCCCTAAAGTTTCCTCAAAATTATATAATTGCTACTGTCTAAATAAAGTAATTCAAAATACACTACATGACCAAAAGTATGTGGACACCTGCTCGTCGAACATCTCATTCCAAAATCATGGGCATAAATATGGAGTTGGTCCCCCCTTTGCTGCTATAACAGCCTCCACTCTTCTAGGAAGGCTTTCCACTAGATGTTGGAACATTGCTGCGGGCACTTGCTTCCATTCAGCCACACTCGCAGTCTGCGTTCCAATTCATCCCAAAGGTGTTCATTGGGGTTGAGATCAGGGCTCTCTGCAGGTCAAGGGCACCGATCTTGACAAACCATTTCTGTGTGGACCTCGCTTTGTGCACGGGGGGCATTGTCATGCTGAAACAGGAAAGGGCCTTCCCCAAACTTTTGCCACAAAGTTGGAAGCACAGAATTGTCTAGAATGTCATTGTATGCTGTAGCGTTCAGATTTCCCTTCACTGGAAATAAGGAGCCTAGCCTGAACCATGGGGCTCTGAACCATGGGGCTCTGAACCATGGGGCTCTGAACCATGGGGCTCTGAACCATGAAAAACAGCCCCAGACCATTATTATTCCTCCACCAAACTTGTTGGCACTATGCATTGGGGCAGGAAGTGTTCTCCTGGCATCCGCCAAACTCAGATTCGTCCTTCAGACTGCCAGACGGTGAAGCGTGATTTATCACTCCAGAGAATGCATTTCCACTGCTCCAGAGTCCAATGGCGGCGAGCTTTACACTACCCCAGCCAACGCTTGAGTAGTGTAACTCACCACGTACATCCATTGCAAATTATAGTTCCTCAGTATTCCTCAGTAAAAATCTTTCCAACACACCCGGCCTCGATAATCACCATGCCTCGGTGTGAAAGAGCAAAATATCATCATCTGATGATCCCATACATATAGTGGAAATGTCATAAAAAAACACTTTCTGCCCCAAGCTCACTGGCGCAGGAACCTCTGAGGGCCCGGAATAGGCTAGTTGATACAATGTTGCAAGTTCGCTAGTGACAGCTTCAGACCATAGCAAGTGATGATTTGATACAATGTTGCACTTCACTAGCAATATCTGAAGTCAAGACAGATAGAGAGGGAGGCAGACAGGTGCAGTAGAGAGATGAATGTGATTGAAATAACCAGAATTTTTATCAGGATATTTTCTATATTTTATTTGTTGTCTTTAGGCCTAGGTATTTTACTTAGTTGACAATGGAAGTTATAGGTCTACTGCTGCATTTATGCTCTTGTTTCTTTAGCTGCCTTTAGGCCTAGGTATTTTACTTAGTTGACAATGGAAGTTATAGGTCTACTGCTGCATCTATGCTCTTGTTTCTTCAGCTGCCTTTAGGCCTAGGTATTTTACTTAGTTGACAATGGAAGTTATAGGTCTACTGCTGTATCTATGCTGTTGTTTCTTTAGCTGCCAATGGATCACAGTGTATCCACATGGCAGAGGCTAGTGGTCTTTTGCCATAGTTGAATTTACATTTTTTGATTTGTGTCATTTTACTTCAGATTTTTATGATTAAGTGATAACAGTAGGTCTATACCTTTTGGTATATGACCCCAGTGGGAATCAAACCCACAACGCTGGTGTTGCTAGTGCATTGCTTTTACTAACTGAGCCACACAAGACCACTACGATACATACGATACATATGGGTACGATTCATGTAGAATACATGTATTGTACATAAGTACAATATAATCGATGAGAACCAAAAGCTCAAGACAGGCATGATGCGAACTAGTACCTGCTAAACATTATGTTTCTTTCTTTCATTCCTTTCATTTGTTTCTTTCATATGCAACATTTGATTACAGTACAGCTGCTGTATGTTGTAATTTCATCTGAACATTACATTTTTGTGGAATATGTCTTCTTTGATCACACATGGGATAAAAATGATGGACATTTTGATGGATAGTGCTAGTGTATAACCTACTGTAACGTGAACACAGTGTAATGTACTGTAATTTACAGTACTGTAGTATATTGCTTTCAGCACTTCTGAAACATTTATCTTGATTTGACAGCTAAATTGACAGCTAAATTGAGAAGATATCATTTTATGTTATGTTTTTATTATATTTCACAGTAAACATATGTTGTATCTCTGGTTTTGTGGTGAAAGATGTCTTCAAACAAAATGTATGCACAATGAATGGTTTTAAATGTAAGACTGGCTGCGTTACAAGTGTTACCAGTTTTGCACTAAGAGTTTTTTAAAACCGCCACATACTTGTGAAAATAGTACCAAAGCAATTGAAAAAAACTGTATTACATTTATCTATCTATGTTACATACAAACTTATGGACCCAATTGAGATAGATAGCACATGGTGTGTGCCACTGTGTGTGGGCACACACATATGTGTTTGTGTGTGTGTGTGCCTGTAGCACAAGATTTTCTGATATATTCATTATAATTAAGCAGTATCTAGAGCAGGCAGAGTGAATAGGATGAAGAGGACACTGTGGACAACAATCAATTCATAACTGACCACAATAGTTTATTGGATGATCCCAAAATGACATGTCATCCAAAAGGGAGGGTCAACCATACAACATTGCCGTCATTGATTGATTGATTGATAGTGATGACATCACAGATGATGGGTGATTCCATATGGAGACTGTAGAGAGGACCATCAGTTTCCCCATTCTGGCTACTCCTCAGCTTTTGCTTTCTAAAAGTAAATATAAAAATATATACAATGGTTAGTTCCACAATCGATTGGTTGAGAGGCATTCGAAGTCGCGTAAAGTGGAAATAACCTCACGGCTACCTTATTATTTTCACTCGTACATATCAATTTTGTTGTCTCATTTTTATCAAGACTGTCAGGATGGGGTCGGTTGTAACAAGCGTTAGACTCCACATTCAATTCAAGTCGATGTTGACAATAAATATCAAATCAAATATAGCTTTTTTATCTAAAGTTAGTACTGACATGACATCCTATGTATTCTATCTGTTAAAGCGGAAATCTGTGAAGAAAACATTAACAAAACGGACACCCTGCCACTTCTTTGGTAAACAGCTGAGGGATGGGGCTGGAGAAATGTAACCACTCTCAAATTAATTGACGCAGCTATGACTGCAAGGCTTGAAGTTATATTTCTCAAGAATAAATGTCTATACATCACTCATTTAGAAGTCCAAAAATGAATATACCAATCCCAGATTGCCCCTTTCATAATCCACATATTCAGGTTTGAATAAGTATACCATTTTAGGCCACTTTGATTAGCTGTAGAACTATCTATTATGCTAGGTAGCGAGAGACAAAGCTAATTTGTTTGATGCTAATGTGATGGAAAAAAGATGAGGTCATGGGGTACGGAAGTCCTCGGGCTGAGATTGATTCCAGATCAGATCTCAGTTACATGAGAAACATGCCTTAAAGTGTATTGATTGAGAGAACTCCGAAAGAAAGAGCTTGCTAGACCAGAGATCTAGCTATAAGCAATGCCCTTCTCCCCTGTGCCCTGTCCTTTTCTGATGACATCATGGTTGTGCCCCAAATGGCACCTTATTCCCTTTACAGTACACATCTTTTGACCAGGGCCCATATGGCTCTGGTCAAAAGAAGTGAATAGGGTGCCATGGCTGCTGGTGAGGGTTACCTGCCCTTACTCAACTTGCCATTAATGGAAATTAAACATCATGTCTGAAGGTGTTTTAATTAATAGCTGCATATCTTACCTGTACTTGATTTCAAACACACAAATCCATGAGTAGACTGTGTTATAATATAGTACATGATACAATCAGTGTTTGATTGCTGATATACTTTACAGTATACACAGTACTATAGAAACAAATATTACTAGGAAGACTGGACTGAGTAGGCACAGCAATGTTTTACACTTTTCAGGGTCACTGAAATGGAAATAAATTATTTAAATGGATAGTGTGTTGCTCAGAGCAGTATGAATACTTTGCAGTACTGTATGAGAGGCCTATCGATAAACTGACAGTATCTCTGCATGGTGCGTCATTCCCCGCGTCTAAACCCTTTTCTTGCTATCCAGTAGCATTTCCTTTCAGTTCATATTGTAGATAAACATTGTGCCATGCAGACTGTAGCTTCCACACAGACAGGAGCATTGTGAGTGCTGCTAAGAAACAGGGAACCGCCAGTGTCAGTTTCAGTCCAGGAGGAGAACATGCTCAACTCTAAATTCACTTGTGTAAACAGGTAAATCAATCAATCAATCAAAGTTATTTATAAAGCCATTTTTACATCAGCCGATGTCACAAAGTGCTGTACAGAAACCCAGCCTACAACCCCAAACAGCTAGCAATGCAGATGTAGAAGCACAGTGGCTAGGGAAAACTCCCTAAAAAGGCTGGAACCTAGGAAGAAGGTTAGGTTCCTGCTGGCTGTGCTGGGTAGAGATTATAACAGTACTTGACCAAGATGTTCAAACGTTCATAGATGACCAGCAGGGTCAAATAATAATAATCACAGGGGTTTTAGAGGGTGCAACAGGTCAGCACCTCAGGAGTAAATGTCAGTTGGCTTTTCATAGCCGAGCATTCAGAGTTAGAGCAGGTGCGGTAGAGAGAGAGTGTCGAAAGCAGGTCCAGGACAAGGTAGCATGTCCGGTGAACAGGTCAGGGTTCCATAGCCGCTGGCAGAACAGTTGAAACTGGAGCAGCAGCATGACCACGTGGACTGGGGACAGCAAGGAGTCATCAGGCCAGGTAGTCCTGAGGCATGATCCCAGGGCTGAGGTCCTCCGGGAGGGGAGGGAGAGGGAGAGAGAATTAGAGGGAGTACACTTAAATTCACACAGACCCCAGCCCCCCGACACATAAATCATTGCAGCATAAATACTGGAGGCTGAGACAGGAGGGGTCGGGAGACACTGTGGCCCCATCCGATGATACCCCTGGACAAGGTCAACCAGGTAGGATATAACCCCACCCACTTTGCCCACACTTACTACCCTGAAACAAGGCTGAGTATAGCCCACAAAGATCTCCCCCACGGCACGAACCCAAGGGTGGAGCCAACCCAGACAGGAATATCAATTTCAGTGACTCAATCCACTCAAATGACGCACCCCTCCTAAGGACGGCATGGAAGAGCACCAGTACGCCGGTGACTCAGCCCCCGTAATAGGGTTAGAGGCAGAGAATCCCAGTGGAGAGAGGGGAACCGGCCAGGCAGAGACAGCAAGGGCAGTTCATTGCTCCAGTGCCTTTCCGTTCACCTTCATACCCCTGGGCCAGACGACACTCAATCATAGGACCTACTGACAAGATGAGTCTTCAATAAAGACTTAAAGGTCAAGACCGAGTCTGCGTATCTCTCACATGGATAGGCAGACCATTCCATAAAAATTGAGCTCTATAGGAGAAAGCCCTGCCTCCAGCTGTTTGCTTAGAAATTCTACGGATAATAAGGAGGCCTGCATCTTGTGACCATAGCGTACGTGTAGGTATGTATGGCAGTACCACATCGGAGAGATAGGTTGGAGCAAGACCATGTAATGCTTTGTAGGTTAGCAGAAAAACCTTGAAATCAACCATAGCCTTAACATGAAGTCAGTGTAGATAGGCTAGCACTGGAATAAAATGCTCAAATATTTTGGTTCTAGTCAAAGTTCTAGCAGCCGTGTTTAGCACTAACTGAAGTTTATTTAGTGCTTTATCTGGTTAGCCGGTAAGTAGAGCATTGCAGCAGTCTAATCTAGAAGTGACAAAAGCACGGATTAACTTTTCATGTTTGGACAGAAAATGGGTGGACAATTTTGGGGCTTCACCATGTTTCATCGAAATGTACAGCTGTGTATCATCAAAATAGCAGTGAAAGTTAACATTATGTTTCCGAATGACATCACCAGGAGGTAAAATATATAGTGAAAACAATAGTGGTCCTAAAACGGAACCTTGAGGAACACCGAAACGTACAAACCATCCACAGAGACAAACTGATATCTTTCCTACAGAAAATATCTAAAGATTTAAATAGGGTGCGTTGGGAAAAAACTGGGTTATGATTCGCATCTTTGTTTTGAGTTGAAAAGGTGTGTTACATTTTTATATAAAGAACTTTTAAAAGCTTAATGGAACTACTTTGCATCTTTGTTTTGAGTTGCAGTTTTAACATGAGCCCACCGCTATTTTATTGTTGCTGCTTAGAAACATTTATTTAACTCCCTTGATGTCATGAAAGTCAAATGTACATGCACGGGCTGAACTATTCTAATGAATTCAAATGAATTCAAATCTATTTCAATGAGCAAGTACACCATAAAAGTGATTTAATCATATGGCATTTTCTTGAGTGTGATTATATGTGAACCATACCACAACTTTGTTGAGAATCATGTCATGGGTTCCTCATCAAAGTGAACATTATTGTTTTTATTATAATAGGTGAAAACGATGCTATATACTGTAATGATATTTGTCAGTTTCTGATCATGTTCTGATCTATATACAGTAGAGCAGATCTAATCTGGACGTCTAAACCAGTGCCACTGCTCATATTAATCTGGGACACCAGGTTGGTGCAACAGAAAAGCAGCGGCACTCCAGACCTTCAGGCTCATATTTCAATATCTTGCTGTAGAGTAAAGTAAAGCTAAATGACAGTTGAATTCTCAGACAGGCACTGGTTACCATAAAGGCTCCCTGGGTGGGTTACCTTCTGTGTGGTGATCATTTTGGGGCTGGAGGCACACACACATATTCCCTATATAGCGCATGTTTGACCAGGGCCCAATAGTGCATTATAAAGGGATCAGGGTGCCATTTGGTACGGACCCCATTCCTCCTCTGAATAACAAATAGAGGACATGGTTATGGTGACGGAGGAAATCAATGTGAATCACTACATACTGAAGGACAAAACAACTCGGCATCTCACTCTCCTCACTCACAGCCAGACTGAGATTAAAGGACCTGTCTTCCACCCTCCACCCTCCACCTTCCTTCCCCATTCTCAATCCCAATCTGCATTTAGATACATCATTGATTACGCCTGTGGAAATCAGAGAGATTGACAGAGAGATGTGGGGGAATTCTATCCTGCGTTGCAGTGGAGAGAGAGAAAGAAAGACGGCACAAACAAGATTAATAATAGCTGGTGGTGTTCATCCCTGGGGCCTGACAGCTAACAACTCTTGACAAAAACAGGGTTGAGAGAGGCAGATGGATTGTCCGTAGACATGAAGGAGAATGTGAATTGGGACTGTAATGAGGAGGAGAGAAGGTAGGATGAGCAGGGCGAGCAGGGGGCTGGACAAACCCTAAACCCCTCTGAGGGACTGTGGCTGCCTGGCTGGCATTACGGTGTATGGAAATTAAATCAGCCCTGTGACAGTTACCATCTACTCCCTGCCTGTTTGTGTGTGGGTATGTGTGTGTGTGTATGTGTGTGTGTGCATGTGTGTCTGTGATAACAGCACACTGAGCATGGCTGTGGATAAGCATTAATCAGCCTTAGATATTTAAATAATTTTATCATCAGGAACAACACTCTTTAGTGAAAATAGATTATTAGTAGAAACATTTTTTTCCCCCCTCGATCTGGATACTAGGGTGTATATACACAATACAAGCTTTCAGAGACTCCAAAACAAAACTACACAATGTTCTCATCTTAGGGAAGCTACAGTATTTTTGTAAAAATAGATGCAAAAACATACATTTTCCCTGATCTGGGTACTCAGACTAGCTGTAGTTATAGGCTAACAAACACACTTTAACAGAGTCAAAAACTATTTCTACACAATGTTCTCAGACTAGGGAAGCTTGATGAAGACAAAGAGTTGTGAATGCTACACTTTGTTGAGCACCTTAGGGAGAAAGAAGAGAGTATCATTGTGCACAAGGGTATAGAAAACAAATTGAATTAGAATGGTACAGACATTGGTTCCTAACTGTTTAGGTGAGGGACACATCAGTGAAAGTTTGGCGTTGTTGCATCTAATGTCAGAGATTAACAGCAGATGAAGGAAGGAGAATGATGTTGGTCAATATTGATAAACAGTTAAAAAACTTCAAGGTCATAAATGCCCACAGTGAAGTTTGGAGACCTGGACATCTAACTTCCAATAGACTGAATTGAAGCAGCTTCTTGTAAAAGCAGAGTATGAAAGGAGAAGTTGTTGTGAGGAAGAAACTGGGCAAGCGTATCCCACTAAATCATATCAAAGCAACAGGCATGACCACTAGACTGATTGAAGCCAACAGACAACTCCAAATAAGCAGAGAGGGGCAGTATTTCTGTTACATGCATTTTAAATATGTATTTCAATTACTTCTGAGTATTTTGTTATTTGTGTTACACTGGGCTGAACTACACTCCTATGTATTTTGTTACAAGATACTTTTGAAAGCTGTACATTTGTATTTTGTAAACACTAAATACATTTCTATACCATTAGTTTTATTTTTTATACCGACTCACATTTTGTTGCTCCCTTTCACCCTGCTTTGGCGTCAGAAGTCTGATGGCACTATGGTGTGATAAAAGCGTTTGCTAAATGAACTAAGTATGAATGTATGTATACGTAAAAATGAACAACTGCAAAGCATGCTGAAAATGATTCTAATGAGCTCTGCCCCAAAATAAGGCCAATAATAATACCCGGTGTGATTTGCATTTTGGTATGTTCATTTTCACATACAATACATGTACATTTTGGACATGTAGCAGACATGATCCAGAGTGACTTACAGTCAGTGCATTCAACTAAAGTAATAAACAACAACATATCACAGTCGTAGTAAGGAAAAGGTTTCAGTAAACGTTACTGTGAATGTTCTTGCGATTCGGGCTGACTACTTGCAAATATGTATTTAAATGTTTGATACATTGATCTTTATGGCATTTTGTAATTGCATTTTGTAATTTTTTCCCATTCCTGCAATTAAGAAGTTTGAAACTGAAAGACCTGAGCCAAGTAAGGACTAGTGAGAAATCAACTCCTCAAGAAACAAGAAAAGAAAGTTCCGAAAAATGCCAAATGATACCCATACTTAGGTTGTTTTTACTCCTCTGTTGTAATAGAGTGCTCTCACCCAACTGTCCTGTATGTCTGGTACATGTATCTCAGTGACTCACTATGTCTCAGTTTGAGTGTGCCATGATGGTGACACATGTAGACAGAGGAAACAAAAGGCAATACCTTTCAGCCCCCATGGATCCAGGTCAGTAATAAAGGCTATGCACCTCTAAGATGAAATAAACCAGGGGTTTTGTTGGTCTGCTATTGGCAAGAAGCTCAGTGGAAGAAGGATGACCTGATATTTGGTCGATTCAAAGCATCTCAACCTGATCACAACAGGGCCTCTGTCCGTCCGTCTGACTGTCACTCTCCCTCCCTATGTCTTGTAATACAGCACACAGCCTTTGCTGGTGTATTGTTATGCTTAGACATCCATACACCATAAACCATACTCCATAAACCATACACCATAAACGATAACACTCAATATTCTAGTGGTGGGGATGGCATCCCTTTCGTATTCCCCAGACCAGTTATTGGTGGATGACCTCTGATCTTTTGGCAACAAATGTTATTTGTCCAAATTTTCCTTGTTTTACTATCCTTGTGAGGACAGGTAAACAAAAACAGGACAGGTAAACAAAAACAGACAGACACACACACACAATAGTGTATTACTATCCTTGTGTGGACCAAATAATTGATTCCCATCCAAAATCATATTTTCCCTAACCCCTAACTCTAACCTCAACCCTTAACCTAACCATAGCCCTAACTTTAACCCTAACCCTAAGCCTGACCTTAACCCTTAACCCTAACCTTTATTCTAACCCTAATCCTAATTCTAACACCTTAGCACAGGCCCCACGACCAGCCCGCAGACTTGGAGCAATTAAAAAAGTACCAACTTCAGCTCCTAGGTCCGTCCGTAGCAAACAAGCCTCACCTCCAACCTTGGCTTGGTACTCTAGGTCCTCACCTGGCACTGCTACCATACCAGGAGCTTCGTAGACACTGGCTAAGACCTCAGATAACATACCACAGTTTGTTTCCCCAACTCCTAATAGGGGTCCCCTTCCCTACCCCCAATTAATTACCTCCCCACTACCTGACACTGATGAATTTGTGATAGATTTTGAGCTGAGAGGAGGAATTTCCAACTCTCCAGTCCATCATGGTGCAGGCATAACACACCACGACCCAGACTAAGACCATTATGGTCCAGGAGCAGGTGATCCACAGACCCTGCAGTCAACTTGATTCCCGGAATTCCCCCGCATTGACTGCGGCCCTAGAGACAGCACAACCACCCCAAACACCAATTATTAGTAATGTAGCCATTCATTCTGATCTAAACATTTCAGACTTTTTTAGCTCGAACACTAACATCTCCACTTTTGTTCCCACAGAGGCCCAACCCAATACACCCCAAAACTCCTCTGAGGTGGTGATTATGGAGAAAGGATTAAAGGTGGAAAAAGTTGTGATGAGGTGAGAAAACAAAGGGAAAACCAATCCCAACAGTTTCCCTTCTGTTCTGAACCTTCCCCAATACTAACCTCTCCACACACCAGATACCTCCTACCCACCCCACTTAGTCTTTGTCCAGAAAATAGGGTTCTTCCAGAGCCTACTGTGAGACTCTCCCCCTTGCCTTCACCCAGACACTCCACCCCAACATTCCCAGCCATCCCCCCACTCTTGTACCGGCCCACTAGACATGATATGACAAACAGAAACATGTATTGCCATCATTGGAGATTCAAACATGAGCAGAATACCTTAATATCCATACAAACACATCCAAATTTATAGCTATCCTGGAGCACATTACTGGGGTCTTGGCAAAGTCTACCCCAAATCACAACACCAAGGTGGTTGTGCTGTCCCTGTCCCTGAACAACAAAGATCAAACACAGAAACAAACACCCATAGGACTGCAATCACTTCACAGTAAAGCAACAGCGATGTACCCTAATGCAACTATTTACTTCCCCATCATCAATTACTCACCCCACCTGTCAGAGAAACAACAAACCATGCTGAAATATATTAACTCATACAACGCCACACACTACAACCCCTACTAGAAATCCACCATTCAGATTTCCACACAGAGAAAGACAATATACATTCATTGGACACCTGATACAGAGGAGAAAATACATTGGGTGGAACAGCTAAAATAGTGGGGGAGGGTATGCAGACATCACAGTCCCTCCACCAAGACGCAAACCCTTAACTTTTCATCCACATTTCACCTTTATCCCCACACCACTGCAATCTGACAATAGGGACCTCCAGAAGGACATCCACAGGTACATAGAACTCTAAAACTATTGGATCACTTTGATTATACATCTGACTACCTAACGCTACAGTACCATTCACAGCTCCATCAAGATAGGAACCTGAATCACAGACAATATCAGCACCCATTAGGAAACTTAAAACCAACACACAAATCATCAGAGAATTCCATACCTCCACAACAGAACATCACACTAGAAGAACAACAAGCCATTGCTAAATTAAGGAAACACAAACATATAACCATAAAACCAGCAGACAAAAGCTCAAAGATAATTATTATGGACAACGAACAGTATCTCTTTGAAGCCCACCATCAACTCTCTAATACACAACACTATACTCCTATCCCTGGTTCTACACAGATCCAGACACCAATACAAATCTGACAGATAATATCAGACCTCTATGGAAAGAAATACATTACACATAGACAAAAGGAATATCTAGATGGGACTAGACTTACCCAGAGAAAGACTCTTCTATCTCCTACCGAAGGGAAGACCTATTGTGTCAGACTGTGGGAGTGAGTCCTCGCCAGCAGCCAGATTTTCATTGACTACTTCCTCAATCCCATCTCACAAAGGCACACTAGCTACTATAAGTACACATACCATTTCATAGACACACTTCACACCATTCCAGTCCCAGCACATGCATACCTATTCACTATAGATATAGATTCTCTCTACACCAACATAGATATCTTGTCAGGTTGACAGCCGTCGAATCTACACTCCGGAGATATCCAGATCCAGATAGACCAAACTTACACCTCCTACAGCTTCTAGAACTTGGCTTACGAAACAGTGATTTCTCTTTTAATAACAAACCTACAGATTCATGGGATGGCGATGGGTAGTAAAAAGTTTCCCTCGGCCTATGCTAATATTTATATGGCAGACTGGGAGTTGACCGCCTTGGCTAAATGCCCATTGCGTCCCATGTTTTATAGACAATACCTGGATGATATCTTTGGAGTGTGGGAACATGATCTGGTACATTTCACAACATTCATTGATATAACAGTTAAATATGTCATCCGCCCACATACAATCAACTTCTTGGACATAACCATTTTTCTCTCCAGATGCTGACACAGACATAGTCTCCTTACAAAGAAAAGTATATTTCAAGGACACAGACACACACGTCCTACTCCACAAGTCCAGTTATCACCCAAAACATACATTCATTGGCATTTTCAAATCACAACTCATTCAATTCCATAGACTATGTACACAACAGAAAAACTTTCATTCAGCCACACAGACCCTCTTTAGTGCACTGGGGAAGAGGGGATACTCAAAGCGTTAACTGAGGTACATAAAGGCAAACACACTGGCAGGCCTTACCTAGAACAGAATGCTTGATCCCCCCAACCCTAACACACTGGCGGGCCTCACCCAGAACAGATTGCCTGATCCCCCTAACCCTAACCTCCATAACTTTCCCTGCAGTACTCTGGACCAGGCACTGACTCATGACCTGGGCGAACAGCCCACACCTATTCTTAACTTTACCGATTCTGGGTCCGTATCCCTATCCCACCCATCCTATCCCTGTCCTCCACCCTCAGATCTTTCCCAGACCCCTTCTTCCTATACCCCCAACAGATACAGAACCCCAGATTATACCCCTCATCAGCACCTTCTCAGACATAAACAGACACCTTCATTCCAGACTTAAAGCCGCATTCACCCAAACACAACATGCATTTCCCCAGAATGTTTACAGCACCACCTATTGAACAACAGTACTATAGATAACAAACTCCCACACATTCAAAATCGACATGCACAAACCTCCAGTCCTATCCCACAACTCATGACCATTCAGAGCACCAACAATGTCTATGGTAAAACACTTTCAAAACCACCCTACAATCTCCCTCCGCATCACCAGTCTGAAGATGAAAGCCTCCTGGACAATAGGCTAGAGAAGAGCAGCTGAATCCAGGTGGAAAGCAAAACTTAACACCTTGGCTCTAATTGGTATGAATGGTAAAGAGTAGGATAAAGCATTGACCATGGTAGTTAGAGAGGGCCTAATTCAGAGAGCCAGAAGGGCCAGCAACACAAGGAGAAATGTATTTATTTGCTCAATCTGGTTTTGTCTTTTTTATTTTTTATTGTATTATATCAAGCACTTTAACATAGCACTTATCTCTGTAGCACTTCATCCCTTTATCCCTTGGTGGGATTTCCAATTATGTACTTACTTATTTAATTATTTATCTATTAATTTATTGATCCAGTTTTCATATTTTATTATGATTTTCTTATATAAAAAAAATGTTTTATTAAACTTTATCAACAAGTGCAAAATGCGGTCAGAGACTTCTAGAGCAGCACCGCCCACTCAAGATTCTGAGCCTGCCTGGCAGGGTTGGTCCTGCAAAGCCCCTGACGGGAGATCATAATATACAAGGAAATTCCCAAAGCTGCTAATGGGAACCTTGACAACCTTGTCCCTATCCGGTGGGGATTCCGGTGGGGTGCCCCCACCCAGGCAGTGGCAGTGCTGGCAAAACTTGTTGCAGTAACCCATGGGAAGAGGGTCACACTCGGACATTCAGAGAGGGGGCATATTATTGTGGCCCTGGTGGCACAAAATCAAAGGATTTGACTGCATGGAGATGCTTGGGAATATGGTCACAACAGGGCACCATGTGTGGGTGTTTCAGGGGAAGGGGGTATATCTGACCTCCATCACCTAGGACGTGACAATGGTTAATCAAATCTCCCCATTTCTGCCCATTTTTGCTCAGTTTTGCAGGCCTTCTCATACAGCTGCAACTGTACTCTATATACATTTGTAAATCACAACCTTTCTTGTGTTGGGCTCTGGGATGGTGCAACTCTTGAGAATCTGAGTCTATGGTTGTTGTAGGGGAAAGGGGTTGAGTGTGTATGAGTGTCTGTGTGTGTGTGTGTGTGTGTGTGTGTGTGTGTGTGTGTGTGTGTGTGTGTGTGTGTGTGTGTGTGTGTGTGTGTGTGTGTGTGTGTGTGTGTGTGTGTGTGAGTGTGTGT
>QNTS01001047.1:5296-24938 GCA_003317085.1 Hucho hucho | reverse complement strand
AGAGATTCACGTCTGCCCCTATTCTGAAGCACCCAGACCCCGACCTACCCTTTATAGTAGAGGTGGATGCTTCCGACTGTGGAATCGGGGCAGTGTTATCGCAGCGCACCGGCCAACCAGGTAAACTCCATCCATGTGCATTCTTCTCAAGGAAACTAACCGCCGCGGAACGTAACTATGATGTGGGAAACAAGGAGCTACTCTCTATGAAAGCAGCCATCGAGGAGTGGCGACACTGGTTAGAGGGAGCTGTACATCCTTTCCAAATTATCACAGACCACAAGAATTTGGAGTACATTCAAAACGCTAAACGCCTTAACCCACGTCAAGCCCGTTGGGCTCTCTTCTTCACGCGGTTCCAATTTACAGTGACCTATCGTCCCGGCAGCAAGAACTGTAAAGCCGATGCCCTCTCCAGACGGTATGACTTACCCTCCGCACACTGCTCTTCAGGATCTATCCTCCCCCGCTCGGTTATCCTCGCTCCTGTATCTTGGGATATTATGGAAGAGCTACACCAAGAACAGGAACGTGAACCTCCACCAGCTCATTGCCCCCCTGATAAACAGTACGTACCCATAGGTCTACGCCAACGAATCATGCAATGGATCCACACCTCCATTAGTGCAGGCCATCCCGGCATTTCACGCACGTTACATCTCCTACAGAATTCGTTTTGGTGGCCTGCAATGGCTAAAGACGTCACTGCTTATGTCAAGTCTTGTTCAGTCTGTGCACAATCCAAAACACCCAAGGAATTGCCATCTGGTCTCCTGAAACCACTACCCATCCCACAACGACCATGGTCCCACCTGTCCATAGACTTTGTCACAGATCTACCCCCCCTCCGACCACTATACTGGTTATTATTGACCGTTTCTCCAAATCCTGTCGTTTAGTTCCATTAAAGGGACTACCTACTGCCATGGAAACTGCCCAAGCCCTGTTTCACCATGTCTTCCGAGTATACGGTCTCCCTGAAGATATCGTCAGCGATCGAGGAACGCAATTCACCTCTCAAGTATGGAGAGCTTTCTGCAAGAAATTGGATATCAATGTGAGTCTTACGTCAGGATATCACCCACAAGCTAACGGCCAAGTTGAACGCCTCAATCAGGAAATTGGAAGATATCTACGGTCCTACTGCAGTCGAGAGCAACACCGATGGTCCGAGTTCCTCCCCTGGGCCGAATATGCTCAGAACTCTCTCACACACACCCCCACAGGCATGACCCCCTTCCAGTGCGTCCTGGGGTTCCAACCTCCCTTGTTCCCGTGGTCGGGTTGAACCTTCCTCAGTCCCAGCAGTGGATGACTGGATTCGTCGCAGCGAGAGGGTGTGGGAAAGTGCACGCATCCATCTCCAGCGAGCCGTGAGAACACAGGAATTCCAGGCCAACAGACGACGTCGCCCACATCCTCTCTACCAACCAGGACAACGGGTCTGGCTCTCAACCAAGGACATCAAGCTCAGGCTACCAAGCAGGAAGCTCAGCCCAAGGTATGTTGGCCCTTTTAAAATGTTAAAAAGAATCAATGAGGTCACTTACCAATTGGAGCTTCCTGCTAATTACCGTATCTCTCCCTCCTTCCATGTATCCCTCCTCAAACCGGTCCATACGCACACTGACCCTAACCATGAGACACCAGAACCACCTCCCCCATTGGACTTTGAGGGAACTCCTGCTTATTTGGTAAAGGAGTTGCTAGACTCAAGACGAAGAGGGGGCCGGCTCCAATATCTGGTGCATTGGGAGGGTTATGGACCGGAGGAGAGATCATGGGTCGCTGCCCAGGACGTTCTGAACCCATCTCTCATCGAGGACTTTCATAGAGCCAGACCTGATCGACCAGCACCACGACCATGGGGACGCCCACGTCGAGTGCCAGGAGTCGCTCTTAGAGAGGGGGGTTCTGTAAGGCCAAACCAGCAGAGGGAGCCATCACCTGAGTACTGACTGTGCTCCACTCCCCCTGGCTTCCTCTGCACCAATTTCCTGTTTGGTTAACTATTTAAACCTGTACTATGCCTAGACTCTTTGCGAAGTATTGCCAGTTACCCTGCCTTACCGAGCGTTCTGATCACCTGTTTGACTGATGTTTATGCTACGATTTCTTGCCTGCCTACTGACCTATGCCTATTGGATTGCCCCTTTGGATGACGACAGATCTGACTGCTTCTCTGGTTTTGACCCTCTGCCTGCCTTCTCGTATATGTTCCCGCAACCTGCCCTGAATAAACTTCCGCATATGGATTTTAACTCTGCCTCAGCGTATTCGTTACACTCATTAACTTTTACGGAACAAATAATGATGATCCACGTTTCTTAAATATAAGAATTTATCAACTGTACAACCAACACTAGACTATATTATTATGGTGGGAGATTTTAATACGATTTTAAATACCTCTATGGACCGTAAAGGAAATCACACTACACACCATCACCCTCAAGCACTTAAGGAAATAATTAATGTCATGGATATATTGGAATTATTGGATATATGGAGGCTTAAATATCCTGACCTAGTGAGATATACAGTTGAAGTTGGAAGTTTACATACACCTTAGACAAATACATTTAAACTCAGTTTTTCACAATTCCTGACATTTAATCCTAGTAAAAAATTCCCTGTCTTAGGTCAGTTAGGATCACCACTTTATTTTAAGAATGTGAAATGTCAGAATAATAGTAGAGAGAATGATTTATTTCATCACATTCCCAGTGGGTCAGAAGTTTACATACACTCAATTAGTATTTGGTAGCATTGCCTTTAAATTGTTTAACTTGGGTCAAACGTTTCAGGTAGCATTCCACAAGCTTCCCACAATAAGTTGGGTGAATTTTGTCCCATTCCTCCTGACAGAGCTGGTGTAACTGAGTCAGGTTTGTAGGCCTCCTTGCTCGCACACGCTTTTTTAGTTCTACCCACACATTTTCTATAGGATTGAGGTCAAGGCTTGTGATGGCCACTCCAATACCTTGACTTTGTTGTCCTTAAGCCATTTTGCCACAACTTTGGAAGTATGCTTGGGTCATTGTCCATTTGGAAGACCCATTTGCGACCAAGCTTTAACTTCCTGACTGATGTCTGAGATGTTGCTTCAATATATCCACATCATTTTCTTTCCTCATGATGCCATCTATTTTGTGAAGTGCACCAGTCCCTCCTGCAGCAAAGCACCGCCACAACATGATGCTGCCACCCCCGTGCTTCACGGTTGGATGGTGTTCTTCGGCTTGGAAGCCTCCCCCTTTTTCCTCCAAACATAACAATGGTTGACTTCTTTCTTATGTCATTCTCTCTGGCACTAAAAGTTTAAAAAGTGTTGATAAGGGACCATCACATAATTGGCTAATACAGTTGAAGTCGGAAGTTTACATACACTTAGGTTGGAGTCATTAAAACTCATTTTTGGTCACAGGTCCAGGAATGGCTGAAGAATTGCAACATTTACCCAGAACTATTGCTGCAGATAGCAGTACTGGGTGATTTGAAAAGTCATAGTCAATCGATCAATAATATAATAATTATGTTAGAAAAAAATGGTATCTTTAATTTACAATCTGTAAGAACTATGAGAATAGAAAGGTTCAGTACTTTTGTGAAGCATCACAGCACAAATATATGAAATATATGGCTAATAGAAATCCAAAATGGATGTTGTTAGGAGATAGATGGGAGGGATTGAAAGGAGCTGAAGGGTGGGTCTAATAACAACAACATAACAAATGTAAAACATACGGGGTCTGTAAAATGTATATAATTCAGAACTTTTGTGAAATAGCGCAGTTACAAATAGAAATCAAACTAGATGGACTTCAGAAATAGAGGAAGGCCAGGACTAAAAACAAACAAAATATAACTATCGTAAAATAGATTGTGTCTGTAAAATGTGTATATTATGTATAAACTGAAGGTAGAAGCCTAAGTGTTATTGTTTATTAGTTTACTCCAATTGGGGGAGGGGTGGTAGGGTTTGCGGGGAATATAATTAAAAAAAAATATTATTTAACCTTTATTTAACCAGGTAGGCAAGTTGAGAACAAGTTCTCATTTACAACTGCGACCTGGCCAAGATAAAGCAAAGCAGTTCAACACATACAACAACACAGAGTTACACATTGGAGTAAACAAACATACAGTCAATAATACAGTAGAAAAAAAATACAAGATGTGCAAATGAGGTAAGATAAGGAAAGTAAGGCAATAAATAGGCCATGGTGGTGAAGTAATTACAGTATAGCAATTTAACACTGGAATGGTAAATGTGCAGTAGATGAATTTGCAAAGTAAAAATACTGGGGTGCAAAGGAGCAAGATAAATAAATGAATACGGTAGGGGAAGAGGTAGTTGGTTGGGCTATTAACAGATGGGCTATGTACAGGTGCAGTGATCTGTGAGCTGCTCTGACAGATGGTGCTTAAAGCTAGTGAGGGAGATAAGTGTCTCCAGTTTCAGTGATTTTTGTAGTTCGTTCCAGCCATTGGCAGCAGAGAACTGGAAGGAAAAGCGGCCAAAGGAGGAATTGGCTTTGGGGGTGACCAGTGAGATACACCTGCTGGAGCGCGTGCTACGGGTGGGTGCTGCTATGGTTACCAGCGAGCTGAGATAAGGCGGGGCTTTACCTAGCAGGGACTTGTAGATGACCTGGAGCCAGTGGGTCTGGCGACGAGTATGTAGCGAGGGCCAGCCGACTAGAGCATACAGGTCGCAGTGGTGGGTGGTATAAGGGGCTTTGGTGACAAAGCGGATGGCACTGTGATAGACTGCATCCAGTTTGGCAGCATGAGTGAAGGAGGCTTTGTTGCGAAATAGAAAGCTGATTCTAGATTTGATTTTGGATTGGAGATGTTTAATGTGAGTCTGGAAGGAGAGTTTACAGTCTAGCCAGACACCTAGGCATTTGTAGTTGCCGACATATTCTAGGTCAGAGCCATCCAGGGTAGTGATGCTAGTCGGGCGGGCGGGTGCAGGCAGCAAACGGTTGAAAAGCATGCATTTGGTTTTACTAGCGTTTAAGAGCAGTTGGAGGCCACGGAAGGAGTGCTGTATGGCATTGAAACTCGTTTGGAGGGTAGTTAACACAGTGTCCAAAGAAGGGCCAGAAGTACACAGAATGGTGTCGTCTGCATAGGAGGTGGATCAGAGAATCACCGGCAGCAAGAGCGACATCATTGATGTATACAGAGAAGAGAGTCGGCCCAAGAATTGAACCCTGTGGCACCCCCATAGAGACTGCCAGAGGCCCGGACAACAGGCCCTCCGATTTAACACACTGAACTCTGTCTGCAAAGTAATTGGTGAACCAGGCGAGGCAATCATTTGAGAAACCAAGGCTGTTGAGTCTGCTGATAAGGATGTGGTGATTGACAGAGTCAAAAGCCTTGGCCAGGTCAATGAATATGGCTGCACAGTACTGTCTCTTATCGATGGCGGTTATGATATCGTTTAGTACCTTGATCGTGGCTGAGGTGCACCCGTGACCAGCACTGAAACCGGATTGCACAGCGGAGAAGGTACGGTGGGATTAAAGGTATATTAAAAAAAAAAGTGTGTATGTACTGTATATTTATGTGTATATGTACAAATGTTTATTTATATATATATGTATATGGGTATGTGTAGGTATATATATATATATATATATTTTCCCCAAAATTATATGGGGGATTGGAAATTATGCAGACAATTACATTGATGGAAGCAACAATCTATCCTCAATATTAAAGCTGATCCACCCCCTAAAGAAAAAAAATGAAAAAATAAAATAAAATAAATTGTCTTCCTCCTGTTGTTAAACTGTTATGGGTGACCCTTCGGAGCTCTCTGCCTTTCATGTTCTCTCACCCTCTGTCACGCCCTGACCTGTATGTGCCTGTTTGTCTCATTTTGGTTTGGTCAGGGTGTGAGTTGAGGTGGGCATTCTATGTTTTCTATTTCTTTGTTTTGGCTGAGTATGGCTCTCAATCAGGGACAGCTGTCTATCGTTGTCTCTGATTGGGAACCATACTTAAGCAGCCCTTTTTCCCTCCAGTGTTTGTGGGAAGTTGACTCTGTTAGGGTGTATGTTGCTGTTGGCGTGACACCATTTGAGCTTCGTTTGTTGTTTTTGTTTAAGTAATAAACATGTTTTTCTCAACCCGGCACGCTGCGCCTTGGTCGATTAATGAAGATCGTGACACCCTCTCCAGAACGGTCTAATGTACAATATAGAAACAGGGCAGAAAGTTGCAATAGGCCCATGCAACCCAAGGTTTGATACCAGCATTAACAGAAACCCTCTTAAACCTAACCCTAAACCTCTAAGCCTAATATTGCATTTTTCCTTGTGGGGACAGGCAAAACGTCACCACCTGTCCGAATGTTCCTTGTTTTACCGCTGGTACCTACAAGGATAGATAAACAAACATACACACACACATATGCATGCTTTCCCTTTCAGAATGAACATCTCTAGAAGCTAGGCGAAGAGTGGTGCAAGATTTAAGTGGACCTACAAAACAAATCCTATCACTCCCAGCCAAGTTCAGGTGTTGGAGAAGGAGTGGCGATATCTTAAATTTGCCTCAGAGAGAAGCAATCAAACGATTGAAAAAAACAAACCCTATCCTGAAGTGATGCTTCTGGACACCTTCTCCAGCCCTCAAGTTAATTAGAGATGTGGGCAACAACAATAGAAAAGAATTTACTTTTAATGACACATTAGTCATAATAAGCTACATAAAAAGCTATTGATGCAGAGAGTCTTTGAGTCTTTGAGGCAAATATTTATCTTTGTTTACATTTTCATCGAAGATTAGAGACAATAATTAAACCTCAAGAGAATAAATGATGTGCTTCTGTCTCCTTGACCTCTGAGCCAAACATTTGAAATAAACTTGAGTTGATGCATTTACAGATATAGGATCTTAATAGATCCTTAGTAGTGTATTCAAAGTTTAAAAATGCTTCTAAAAAGTTTAATTTTCACTTGATTTGCCATTTAAAAAATGTCTCAACCCCTAAAAAATTTCCATTTAATACGATCCACACAATAATTCACATTTCCTGTTGCTGCAGGATTATTTTCCTGCTTTTATAAAATTATAAAATGAAGATCCTACATCTGTAGGAGCTGTAAGCTCTTTTTCCTGCAATTTGTTTTGTCGCTCTTCCTTTGTCATTTTCCCTGAGCCTAAGATGTCCTTGAGCTTGCGGACATACTCCGAAATGAAATAGATTAGATTTACTCAAACTAAAAAGTTAATTCATTCATTCAATGACCTGCATGACTAAATACATGTGGTATCTGAGAAAATACACTATATAAACAAAAGTATGTGGGCACCCCTTCAAATTAGTGGTTTCGGCTATTTCAGATCAAATCAAATCAAATGTTATTGGTCACATACACATGGTTAGCAGATGTTATTGCGAGTGGAGCGAAATGCTTGTGCTTCAAGTTGACAGTGCAGCAATATCTAACAAGTAATCTAACAATTCCACAACAACTACCTAATACACACAAATCTAAGTAAAGGGATGGAATAAGAATATGCACACATAAATATATGGATGGCTCATGGCCAACCGGCATAGACGAGATGCAATAGAAGGTATAAAATACCTTATATACATCTGGGATGAGTAGTGCAAGATATGTAAACATCATAAATCCTGTTAGGGAGCGGCATCAGTGTTCGGAGTTTTGGAGAATCTGGCGTGCCCAAAGTAAAATGCCTGGTACTCAGGCCCAGAAACTAGGATATGCACACAATTAGTAGTATTGGATAGAAAACACTCTAAAGTTTCTAAAACTGTTAAAATAATGTCTGTGAGTATAACAGAACTGATATGGCAGGAGAAAACCCGAGGGAAATCCATCCGAGAAAATGTGATTCTGTGAGCTGCCTCCTTTTCCAATGAGTTGCTATTGGAAATGATTAAATCCAGCTCCCAGGTTGCAGTACCTATGGCTTCCACTAGATGTCAACAGTCTTTAGACAAGGTTTCATGCGTTTATCTTGAAAAATGAAGGAGTAGAATAAGATTATCCAAGGAGAGTGAGGAAGTGCCTTTGGGGTTTGGCGCGTTGGACCGGGAGCGCGCGCCTCGGTTTTTTCCTTTTCTATCGCCCAGGTTATTATCCGTGTGAAATATTATAGTTAATATACATAATAGTGTACCTAAGGATTGATTCGAAAAGTTGTTTGATTTGTTTGGACAAAGTTTATAGGTATATTTTTAACGCTCTGTATGTCTTGTATAATGGACGAGTGGACGCTGGATTTTCTGAACAGAACGCTCCAACCAAACGCAGCTTTATGGATATAAAGAGGGACTTTCTCGAACAAAAGGAACATTGATTGTCTGGCTAGGACACTTCGGATTGCCATCAGCAGAAGATCTTTAAAGGTAAGCGATTTATTTTAGCTCTTTTTATGTGTTTTGTGACACCAGCGCTGGTTATGTTTTTATGCTAATGAGGGAAGTACACAGGGTGCTGTCCACAGACAATCAAGTGTTATGCTTTCGCCGTAAGGCCTTTTTGAAATCTGACAACGCTGTGAGATTGTCAAGATTCTAAGCTTTTGAAGAGTGTGCAACACCTGTATTTTCATGAATGTTTTATATTACTATATTTGTCATTTGAATTTGGCGCTCTGACTTTTTCCGGAGGTTGTCGTAGGTGGGTCAATAGCGCCCCACTGATCCCAAAAAAGTTTTAAAGTGGCATTAATAAAGTGACTAGTGATACATTTGTTAGAGTGGCAAATGATTTCAAGTCTGTATGTAGGCAGCAGCCTCTCTGTGTTAGTGATGGCTGTTTACCAGTCTGATGGACTTGAGATAGAAGCTATTTTTCAGTCTCTCGGTCCCAGCTTTGATGCACCTGTACTGACCTCGCCTTCTGGATGGTAACGGGGTGAAAAGGCAGTAGCTCGGATGGTTGTTTTCCTTGATGATCTTTTTGGCCTTCCTGTGACATGTAGGTGTCCTGGAGGGTGCTGTAGGTGTCCTGGAGGGCAGGTAGTTTTCACCCAGTGATGCGTTATGCAGACCGCACCACCCTCTTGAGAGCCCTGCGGTTGTGGTTGGTGCAGTTGCCATACCAGGCGGTGATACAGCCCGACAGGATGCCCTCAATTGTGCATCTGTAGAAGTGTCTGAGGGTTTTTGGTGACAGGCCTCCTGAGGTTGAATAGGCACTGTTGCGCCTTCTTAACCACACTGTCTGTGTGGGTGGACCATTTCAGTTTGTCCGTGATGTGTACGCCGAGGAACTTTCTACCTTCTCCACTGCTCTCCTATCGATGTGGATAGGGGGGGTGCTCCTTCTGCTGTTTCCTGAAGTCCACGATCATCTCCTTTGTTTTGTTGACGTTTAGTGAGAGGTTATTTTCCTGACACCACTCTCCGAGTGCCATCACCTCCTTCCTATAGGCTGTCTCGTCATTTTGGTGATCAAGCCTACTACTATTGTGTCATCTGCAAACTTGATGATTGAGTTGGAGGCGTGCATGGCCACACATACATGGGTGAACAGGGAATACAGGAGGGGGCTGAGCATGCACCCTTATGGGGCCCCAGTGTTGAGGATCAGCGAAGTGGAGATGTTGCTTCCTACCTTCACCACCTAAAAGTGGCCGTCAGGAAGTCCAGGACCCAATCGCACAGGGTGGGGTTGAGACCCAGGGCCTCAAGCTTAATGATGAGCTTGGAGGGTACTATGGTGTTGAATGCTGAGCTGTAGTCAATGAACAGCATTTTTACATAGGTATTCCTCTTGTCCAGATGGGATACGGCAGTGTGCAGTGTGATGGCGATTGCATCGTCTGTGGACCTATTGGGGCGGTACGCAAATTGCAGTGCATCTAGGGTGACTGGTAAGGTGGAGGTGATATGATCCTTGAATAGTCTCAAAGCACTTCATGATAGAAGTGAGTACTACGGGGAGAAAGTCATTCAGTTCAGTTACCTTTGCCTTCCTGGGTACAGTAACAACGGTGGCCATCTAGAAGCATGTGGGGACAGCAGACTGGGATAGGGAGAGATTGAATATGTCCGTAAACACACCAGCCAGCTGGTCTGCGCATGCTCTGAGGACGCGGCTAGGGATGCCGTCTGGGTCGGCAGCCTTGCGAGGGTTAACACGTTTAGATGTCTTACTCATGTCGGCCACGGAGAAGGAGAGGGGGGGCCCGCAGTCCTTGATAGCGGGCCGCGTTGGTGGCACTGTATTATCCTCAAAACTTAAAAAAGCGTAGAAAATCTAGCAGACAGCCATGCAATCTCCATATACACATTGGCAGTAGAATGGCCTTAATGAAGAGCTCAGTGACTTTCAAAGTGGCACCGTCATAGTATGCCACCTTTCTAACAAGTCAGTTGGTCAAATTTCTGCACTGCTATAGCTGCCCTAGTCAATTGTAAGTGCTGTTATTGTGAAGTGGAAACGTCTAGGAGCAACAACGGCTCCGCCGTGAAGCGATAGGCCACACAAGCTCACAGAACGGGACCGCTGAGTGCTGAAGCATGAAGCGTATAAAAATAGTCTGTCCGTGGTTGCACACTCACTACCGAGTTCCAAACTGCCTCCTGAAGAAAAGTCAGCAAAATAGCTATTCGTCGGGAGCTTCATGAAATGGTTTTCCATGGCCGAGCAGCCACACACAAGCCTAAGATCACCATGCGCAATGAAAAGCATTGGATGGAGTGGTGTAAAGTTCGCCACCATCGGACTCTGGAGCAGTAGAAACGTGTTCTCCGGAGTGATGAATCACGCTTAACCACCCGGCAGTCCGACGGATGAATCTGGGTTTGGCGGATGCCAGGAGAACGCTACCTTTCCAAATGCATAGTGTAAACTGTAAAGTTTGATGGAGGAGGAATAACGTTCTGGGAGTCCCATAGGACGGCACACAATTGGCCCAGCGTCGTCCGGGTTTTGCCGGGGTAGGCCGTCATTGTAAAGAATTTGTTCTTAACTGACTTGCCTAGTTAAATAAAGGTTACATTAAAAAGGATATGACATTCTAGACGATTCTGTGTTTCCAACTTTGTGGAAACAGTTTGGGGAAGGACCTTTCCTGTTTCAGCATGACAATTTCCCCGTGCACAAAGCAAAGTCCATACAGAAATGGTTTGTCGAGATCGGTGTGGAAGAACTTGACTGGCCTGCACAGAGCCCTGGCCACAACCCCATTGAACACCTTTGAGATAAATTAGAACGCCGACTGCGAGCCAGGCCTAATCGCCCAACATCATACTCAGAATGGATCTTTACTGTGGATGACATGAGACACCTAATCATGAGTTTATGTGTATTTTACTTTCCTTGCTACAGAACTGGTAGTTAATGGACATAATAAGAGGGTTAAGCTGTTCTGTTCATGTTGTGTGTATGTGGTGGTGATAATGTGTGTATATAATGCATGTGGTGGTGATAATGTGTGTATATACTGTATGTGGTGGTGAACAGAGCAGCCAGTAGCCAGAATCAAATTAATTCTGACGTTGATGTGCATTTTCCTTTGCTTGACACCACACTAGCAGCTATTGGACATACTGTACATGCTTGTGTGTAGCCTATGTGATGATGAACATAGCAGCTGCAGATCGAGCTCCATTCTACTGTCAGACAGACATACTAAACCAGAAGGGAAGAGGCGAAGCGAGAGGGTCCACTCCCCTCAAAATATGTCCAGCAATAAGCAGACTGATAAGCAGACCTGCCTTCCGGTCTTTGGGACAATAACTCCCGTTGGGGCAGAGACAAGACCATCTCGTCATTATATACAGCATCTCTGACGAAATCAACCCAGAGTAGAGGCCCCTAGGGTAGTGGAATCACTGTGAGGGCCGGGTTACTGCCTGACACATAAGGAGATGATCGTGGACTTCAGGAAACAGCAGAGGGAGCACCCCCCTATCCACATCGATGGGACAGCAGTGGAGAAGGTGGAAAGTTCCTTCAGCGTACACATCATGGACAAACTGAAATGGTCCACCCACACAGACAGCGTGGTGAAGAAGGCGCAATAGCGCCTCTTCAACCTCAGTAGGCTGAAGAAATTCGGCTTGTCACCAAAAACACTCACAAACTTCTACAGATGCACAATCGAGAGCATCCTGTCGGGCTGTATCACCACCTGGTATGGCAACTGCTCCGCCCACAACCGTAAGGCTCTCCAGAGGGTAGTGGGTAGGGTAGGACTGCACAACGCATCACCAGGGGGTAAACTACCTGCCCTCCAGGACACCTACACCACCCGATGTCACAGGAAGGCCAAAAAGATCATCGAGGACAACAACCACCCGAGCTACTGCCTGTTCACCCCGCTATCATCCAGAAGGCGAGGTCAGTACAGGTGCATCAAAGCTGGGACCGAGAGACTGAAAAACAGCTTCTATCTCAAGTCCATCAGACTGTAAACAGCCACCACTAACATTGAGTGGCTGCTGCCAACGTACTGACTTAAATCTCTAGCCACTTTAAATAATAGAAAATTGGATGTAACAAATGTATCACTAGCCACTTTAAACAATTTTGTATATAATGTTTACATATCCGACATTACTCATATCAAATGTATACACTGTACTCTATACCATGTACTGAATCTTGCCTATGCCGTTCGGCCATCGACTCAAATCTCTAGCCACTTTAATAATTAAAAAGTGGATGTAATAAATGTATCACTAGCCACTTAAAACGATGCCATTTATATAATGTTTACATATCCTACACTACTCATCTCACATGTATATACTGTACTATATACCATCTACTGCATCTTGCCTATCGCTCATCCATATATTTATATGTACATACTCGTATTCATTCCTTTACACTGTGTGTATAAAGGTAGTTGTTGTGAAATTGTTAGATTGCTTAGATACTACTGCATGGTCGGAACTAGAAGCACAAGCATTTCACTACAATCGCATTAACATCTGCTGACCATGTGTATGTGACAAATAAAATTTGATTTGGATTTGGTTTTATCTTCTAACTTAGATCGTATTCATAATAACATTTTATACATTTAAGTGTTTCGAACAATTAAACAAAAAATTCTTAATAAACTATTCAAATCATAATTTTTTATATCACAGTAATTCATCACTAATTTAAACCAGAATAAAATTGTTTTCAACTGCCAGGGCATGTATTGTCTTAATACACAACACATTATTAATCTGCTGAGTTTCATATTTAATCATATCAGACATTTGTTCATGCTTGTTGCACACAAATCACCCCCCTGTTCCATAGTGTCATCAAAATGTGAATATGAGGAGCAATAGAATAATATTTTGCACTGGGGAGTTTCTCAGTTTAATAATTAGTAAGCCATATGATTTCAATCATGCTGATCACAGTGACAGGGGAAACGGGAGGTTTAGTCTAGAGCACTAAAGATGAGGGAAGACAGGTTTTTTTGTTGTTGCAGTTTTTAGAAGTGCTTTAGTACATGCCACAGACTAAATACTGTAGTTCTGTTGACTAACCTCTAACATAAGTTGGCAGACCTGTGCAGCAAGGAGGGTAACTTTGCTCCCTTGGCTGGCCCAACAACGGTGTGTGGTTTTGCTGAGGCAGGGAGGTAGAGGAGGGTCGGGGAAACAACAATGATTGTTCTATCACTAATTAACATTGCTACCGTTTGGGCTGTGGTTGTTGTTCCTCCAGTGTGGACTAATAGGGGCACCGCTGTTCAGGACAAAATGCATTTTTCAGCCTGTGTTAATAGATTTGCCCTCAACTATACAAATAGTAGAGTATCTCTTCTCTTGGGTCTACCTGCTTGATTTTAGTACTTTCATGATATTTCTGTGAGGTCATTTGTCTACTCACAGTTGATGTTAGGAATAGCACAGTTTGCTGTTTGTAGGACTTGGTTTGTATTTTTTCCATTACAAAAGTGTGGACAGGGCTTATGAACAAACAAATGATCTGGCAAGTCTGAATTAATTCTTACAAAGGAGTGCCTTACTGGAAGCCATCAAGGGAAGCATAGAATTTGGGGATAAGGTTTGACAGTGTCCGTGAGTAATTTGACTGCAGTGTTGTGCTCAGAGCATAGAGGAGTAAATCATTATCTAGCAGTAAAGTAAATAACAATGTTTCCTCTCTCAGCAAGCAGTGCCTTGTCACACATATAATAATTATAATGTGGATTGAGCTACAGACTAATTTCGAACAGACAGAGAGCGAGAGAGAGAGAACGAGATAGAGACAGAGAAAGAGAGAAAGATAAAAAGAAAGAGAGAGCGAGAGAGAGAAACAGATCAGCTACTGAAGTAGATCATTATAACACTGTACATAGCCATAATATGACATTTTGAAATGTGTCTATGCCATTGAGTGTAATGTTTACTGTTAAGTTGTATTGTTTATTTCAGAGAGGGGGTTCAGAGAGAGAAAGAGAGAGAGAGAAGCTACTGAAGTAGAGCCAACCCACCGGGCACAGACGTCAGTTCAACATCTAGTTTTGATTTACATTTGGTTGAGCTGTCAACTAACGTGAATTTGAAGTGAAATCAACAAAACATTTCACCATGTCATTAGATTTAGGTAAAAAATGTGATAAAAAAATAGAAAAATGTCCTTACGTTGATTACTTTTTTCAAATCCAATTAGTTTTCCTCGTTGATTTAACGTAATCACATTGAATTTTTGAGTTGAAGTCTCCGACAATGGGAAGTCAGTGGGAAGTCCATTATCCAAACCACCTCGGAGATTCAGAGATCAGCTTGAACTCAATCATCAGTGACTGGTACCGCCGAGCATATTAGTAGAAAAATTGCCAAACTAACTAGACATTCAACTATGTTATTTACTGTTGCTTGTTTGCCAAGATTGGAGTCAAATTGGAAAATCTTTTTGTACGAATCAGCATGTAATTATAAATATATTATGCTCCTTACATTGGAGGACTGGGTACAGAGGGAAGCCCTGTCTCTGTATTTGGGTGTATCAATCTGCAATATCTCTCTCCTCCTCTCACACACTTTCTCCACCCTGTCCCTTCCTTTTTGTCTCTCTCTACACCTTATTTTTCTCTCTCTCCACCCCCTCTGTCCCCCCCTTTCCTCTTTTTCTCTATTTCTCTCTCTCTCGCTTTCTCTCACGAATGACTGAGTTTCGTTTCATTAACAAAATTGTATCAGTGTTAGAGGATGATTTCTGCAATTGAGAGAATGTCTATATTCTAATACAGAGGTCAACTCTAGTTCACATTCTGCATGTTTCACACTGTTCTATTCTGTGTGCTCCTGAAACGAGAGAGCTGATTTAAAGCTGATTGAAAGCTTCAACACAATTGCTTCCACAGTACAAGGTCCCTGCAACTCAGCTGGAGAATCGCTTAATTTGTTCACAGTGTCTATACCTTTTCAATTGATAGACACTTTGGATAAAAACATGTTATATTTTCTAACGGCCCTGTGGGATATACATGTGCAATGTGTCAGCTGTGAAAAGAAGACACTTCCTTTCTATGGGTCTTTCTTGCTCTATGCCTTTCTCTCTCTCCTCCCCCCGTTTCTGTGTGTAACCTCAGTCGCTTTATTCAAATCTTCTTCAAGCACTTTGTACTACAGTACATGCTGTTCAGTACTTGTATACTCAGTATTCCGTCACAGAGAGACAGAAAGGTGTTTACTTGTTTTGGTTGACAACCAGTTTGTAATACAATCCAAATAAATGACAGAACCAGGACATTTGAATCTGAATGTTATTTAAGTTTTCTCCTAACACTACAGTGGCTTGCGAAAGCATTCACCCCCCTATTTTGTTGCCTTACAATTTAAAAATATTTTTTTGAGGGTTTGTGTCATTTGATTTACACAACATGCCTACCACTTTGAAGATGCAAAATATTTTTTATTTTGAAAGAAACAAGAAATAAGACAAGTATGTCTCTATAAGCTTGGCATATCTAGCCACTGGGATTTTTGCCCATTCTTCAAAGCAAAACTGCTCCAGCTCCTTCAAGTTGGATGGTGTCTGTAATTATGTGACTTCTGAAGGTAATTGGTTGCACCAGATCTTATTTAGGGGCTTCATAGCAAAGGGGGTGAATACATATGCACGCACCACTTTTAAGTATAAACTTTTTTAAACAAGTCATTTTTTTCATTTTACTTAACCAATTTTGACTATTTTGTGTATGTCATTTACATGAAATCCAAATACAAATCTATTTAAATAACAGGTTGTATGTCACGTGTGCTCCCTCTCCGGCCTCTAGGTCACCAGGCTCCTCATTATGGTGCACACCTGTAACCATTGTTACGCGCACCTGCGTGTCATCAGACTCACCTGGACTCCATCACGTCCCTGATTACCTTCCCTATATATGTCACTCCCTTTGGTTCCTTCCCCAGGCGTCATTGTTTCTGTTTCATGTCTGTGCGTTGTTTGAAGTTCTTGTTTTGTATTATGTTCCGTTTATTTTATTAAAACCCTCACTCCCTGAACTTGCTTCCCGACTCTCAGCGCACATCGTTACAGAATGACGCCTCACCTAAGGGAAAGCATCAGGGAGTGTTTTAGTTTTTTTGTTCTGGTGGGAATGACGTTGGGTCCGGGAGCCGCTACAGGCTCTCATGCCTCAAACAGATCGCCAGGCTCCCCTGCCTCCGCCGGTTTGTCAGGCTCATGCCTTAGCCGGATCGCCAGGCTCCACTGCTACATCTGGCTCGTCGGGCTTTCATGCCTTCACCGGATCGCCAGGCTCCCCTGCTTCCCCCGGGTCGTCAGGCTCTCATGCCTCAGCCGGATCACCAGGCTCCCCTGCCTCAGACGGTCTGTCAGTTTCCCACGCCCCAGCCGGCGTCAAGTTCCCGCGCGTCAGCAGGGGTGACTGGTCCGCTCCTGATCCCCGGGATCGTCCCTTTGGTTGGCGTCCTGCGTCTGGAGCCAAACGTGCCGGTGAGGGGGTACCAACTCATTGTTTCTGTTTCTTGTCGGTGCGGTGTTTGTGTTTCTTGTTTTGTTCATGTATTTACTAAACGTGTTCACTCCCTGAACTTGCTTCCCAACGGGACATCAAATTTTTTAATATCTTATGTTTCAACGAGTCGTGGCTGAACTACGACATTAAGAACATACAGCTGGTGGGTTATACACTCTATCGGCAGGACAGAACAGCAGCCTCTGGTAAGACACGGGGCGGGGGCCTATGGATATTTGTAAACAATAGCTGGTGCACGATATCTAAGGAAGTCTCAAGGTGTTGCTCACCTGAGGTAGAGTATCTAATGATAAGCTGTAGACCACACTATCTACCTAGAGAGTTTATCTGTATTTTTCGTAGCTGTCTACATACCACCACAGACTGAGCTGTATTCCGCCGTAAGCAAACAGGAAAATGCTCATCTAGAGGCAGCGCTCCTAGTGGCCGGGGACTTTAATGCTGCTAAAATTAAATCAGTTTAACCTCATTTCTATCAGCATGTTAAATGTGTAACCAGAGGGAAAGAAATTCTAGAACACATTTACTCCACACTCAGCGACGCGTACAAAGCTCTCCCTCGCCATTCATTTAGCAAATCTGACCATAACTCTATACTCCTGATTCCTGCTTACAAGCAAAAATTAAAGCAGGAAGCACCAGTGACTCGGTCTACAAAAAACTGATCAGATGAAGCAGATGCTAAACTACAGGACTTTTTCGCTAGCACAGACTGGAACATGTTCTGGGATTCTTCTGATGGCATTGAGGAGTATACCACATCAGTCACTGGCTTTTTAAGTGCATCGATGATGTCGTCCACACAGTGACTGTAAGCGCATACCCCAACCAGAAGCCATGGATTACAGGCAACATTCGCACTGAGCTAAAGGGTAGAGCTGCTGCTTTCAAGGAGCGGGACTCTAAGCCGGAAGCTTATAAGATATCCTGCTATGCCCTCCGACGAACCATCAAACAGGCAAAGCGTCAGTACAGGACTAAGATCGAATCGCACTACACCGGCTCTGACGCTCGTCGGATATGGCAGGGCTTGTAAACTATTGCAGACTACAAAGGGAAGCACAGCCGAGAGCTGCTCAGTGACATGAGCCTACCAGACGAGCTAAATAACTTCTATGCTCGCTTCGAGGCAAGTAACACTGAAACATGCATGAGAGCATCAGCTGTTCCGGACGACTGCGTGATCACGCTCTCCACAGCCAATGCGAGTAAGACCTTTAAACAGGTCAACATTCACAAGGCTGCTGGGCCAGACGGATTACCAGGACGTGTGCTCCGAGCATGCGCTGACCAACTGGTAAGTGTTTTCACTGACATTTTCAACCTCTCCCTGTCTGAGTCTGTAATACCAACATGTTTCAAGCAGACCACCATAGTCCCTGTGCCCAAGAACACTAAGGTAATCTGCCTAAATGACTACCGACCCGTAGCACTCACGTCTGTATCCATGAAATGCTTTGAAAAGCTGGTCATGGCTCACATCAACACCATTATCCCAGAAACCCTAGACCCACTCCAATTTGCATACTGCACCAACAGATCCATAGATGATGCAATCTCTATTGCACTCCACACTGCCATTTCCCACCTGGACAAAAGGAACACCTATTTGAGAATGCTATTCATTGACTACAGCTCAGCGTTCAACACCATAGTGCCCTCAAAGCTCATCACTAAGCTAAGGACCCTGGGACTAAACACCTCCCTCTGCAACTGGATCCTGGACTTCCTGACGGGCCGCCCCCAGGTGGTAGGGGTAGGTAACAACACATCCACCACGCTGATTCTCAACACAGGGGCCCCTCAGGGGTGTGTGCTCAGTCCCCTCCTGTACTCCCTGTTCACTCATGACTGCATGGCCAGGCACGACTCCAACACCATCATTAAGTTTGCTGATGACACAACAGTGGTATGCCTGATCACCGGCAACTTTGAGACAGCCCATAGGGAGGAGGTCAGAGACCTGACCATGTGGTGCAAGGACAACAACAAATCCCTCAACGTGATGAAGATAAAGGAGATGATTGTGGACTACAGGAAAAGGAGGACCGAGCACGCCCCCATTCTCATCGACGAGGCTGTAGTGGAGCAGGTGAAAACTTCAAGTTCCTTGGCGTCCACATCACCAACAAACTAACATGGTCGAAGCACAGCAAGAGTCGTGAAGAGGGCATGACAAAACCTTTTCCCCTCAGGAAACTTTTCTTACTCTTCTTTTAGATATTTTCTTAAAACTGCATTGTTGGTTAAGGGCTTATAAGTAAGCATTTCAATGCAAGGTCTACCCCTGCTGCATTTGATGCATGTGAGAAATACAATTTGATTTGATTCAAGAACAAACACCCAGACAGAGACAATCCCAAGCCATTCTTCTGCTTCTTCTGTTATTTGTCTGCAGTAGCTATCTCAAGCAGTCAATCTTTTTCAGGGCTACACTGTATGACATCATGTGCGAGTGTGGAAATCATGTACAGTGGGGCAAAAAAGTATTTAGTCAGCCACCAATTGTGCAAGTTCTCTCACTTAGAAAGATGAGAGAGGCCTGTAATTTTCATCATAGGTACACTTCAACTATGACAGACAAAATGAGGAAAAAAAATCCAGAAAATCACATTGTAGGATTTTTTATGAATTTATTTGCAAATTATGGTGGAAAATAAGTATTTGGTCA
>QNTS01001046.1:429502-440207 GCA_003317085.1 Hucho hucho | reverse complement strand
AAATAAATAAAAGACATAAAATATATTGAAGCATTCTGCATCATGTCTGATTCATTCCAGTAACATATATTGCAGTGAATTATAAACAGAGATGTGTCCTTGTTTTACACAAGAAAACATTGTATAATGCTACATGTTGTTAGTGTTTTTTAGGTCATTGTTTTGTGGGTGACAAAGTGTGTTTGTTGGCTGTCAACCTTTGCTAGTTTTGTGGAAGAATGTGTTGATTTGAGACACGTATGAAGTGATTTGGTAGTTTTAGTGCATTTTGAATGTGAAATGAACTGCTGTGCCGAGCTGAAAGTTGGTTAGGAGAACTGTGTGAAGAGTTTTGAAAAAGTGACTTAAGTATTGAGAAATGTGTTCTAGCGACTGTAAAAAACTGTAATTACCTCCTGAATCTCAGAATCTCATAAAGCAACAGGAACAAAAGCTTTGGTGTGAATAAACAGATTATGAACAAAAATAAGAGTTTAATTATTGACGTCATCACATCACCATTTTTTTATTTTTATAAAACAGAATATTTGGGCTGATACAAACACTAATTTATTATTTATCTTCCCCATTCTCTTCTTTTACTCTCCTCCTTGTTCCTTGGCTAAGTAGCCCTTCGATCACTCATGGTAGAGGAGAGGCTATTCCCCCTGTCTCCAGAGTACATTACAGTTTTTCTGAAATTGAGCACATGCAATTTTTGGATCCATGTTGAAATCTACAGTGCCTTCAGAAAGTATTCACACCCCTTAACTTTTCCATATTTCGTTGTATTACAGCCTGAATTTTTGGGGGGTTGTTGCCTCAGGGCAACATTCTGCGGTTAGACCACTTTTGTTCAGGCAATATCATGCTAAAGTGTGCATAATTATGACCATAGTCAATGTTTTTACTTTACTATCTACTTATACAGGAAATGGACACAAGAACATTTTATGGGCGGAAGGAACATGATCGAGCAGTTAGGGTAATTCCATCTGACAGTGAGGACAGTGAGCTTGAAGAGAGTGACAATGAGGACTGTGAGCTTGAAGAGAGTCAGGAAGAGTGGATCCCCAAATCAGGTTTGAGAGACAGTTAGGAGGTCAGGAGTCAGTTAGGGATCAGTCAGCAAAGTAACATGTGTGTGTGTGCACGTGTGTGTGTCTTGTGTGTGGTGTGTGTGTGTGTGTTTGCATGCGTGTTAGTGGATGAAGAAGGGTATATGAAATTCACATTTGTGCTTCCTGCTTTCTTTTTTAAAGGAGAATGCCTGTCTGTTCACAATGAGACTGAGTCTGAGGATGACGATGTCTCAGAGGTTGATCTTCCACGCCTACCCCCGTGGAGAACACCCCACAATGCATACTTCAATGCTTACTCAGAATGGCAGGGCCTGCTTTCAAGATCTGATGATATCATGTCCCCCCTCCAGTACTTCAAGCAGTTTTACGCTGAAGACATTCTCAAAGTTTCGTAGGGCAGTCAAATCTACATGTGATACAATGTTTTTTATTTCACCTTTATTTAACCTGGTAGGCTAGTTGAGAACAAGTTCTCATTTGCAACTGCGACCTGGCCAAGATAAAGCATAGCAATTAGACACATACAACAACACAGAGTTACACATGGAATAAACAAAACATACAGTCAGTAATACAGTAGAAAAAAGGAAAAACAAAAAGTCTATATACAGTGAGTGCAAATGAGTGAAAATGAGGTAAGATAAGGGAGTTAAGAAGTTAACTTGACTTTCGAAGACCTTAGAAAGACAGGGTAGGATAGATATAGGTCTGTAGCAGTTTGGGGCTAGAGTGTCACCCCCTTTGAAGAGGGGGCTGACCGCGGCAGCTTTCCAATCCTTGGGAATCTCAGACGATACGAAAGAGAGGTTGAACAGGCTAGTAATAGGGGTCGACAGATAATTTTATAAAGAGAGGGTCCAGATTGTCTAGCCCGGCGATTTGTAGGGGTCCAGATTTTGCAGCTCTTTCAGAACATCCGCTATCTGGATTTGGGTGAAGGAGAAATGATGGAGGCTAGGGCGGGTTGCTGTGGAGGGTGCCGGGCAGTTGACCGGGGTAGGGGTAGCCAGGTGGAAAGCATGGCCAGCCATAGAGAAATGCGTGGATTTATCAGTGGTAACAGTGTTTCCTAGCCTCAGAGCAGTAGGCAGCTGGGAGGAGGTGCTCTTATTCTCCATGGACTTTACAGTGTCCCAGATTTTTTTGAGTTTGTACTGCAGGATGATAATTTCTGTTTGAAAAAGCTAGCCTTAGCTTTCCTAACTGCCTGTGTATATTTGTTCCTGACTTCCCTGAAGAGTTGCATATCACGGGGGCTATTCGATGCTAATGCAGAATGGCACAGGATGTTTTTGTGCTGGTCAAGGGCAGACAGGTCTTAGTAGGTTCAATGATGATTTGTGTGAGGTTTAGGGCATCAAGCTTAGATTGTAGGATGGCCGGGGTGTTAAGCATGTCCCAGTTTAGGTCACCTAGTAGCACGAGCTCAGAAGATAGATGGGGGGGCAATCAATTCACATATGGTGTCCAGGGCACAGCTGGGGACAGAGGGTGGTCTATAGCAAGCGGCAACGGTGAGAGACTTGTTTCTGGAAAGGTGAATTTTTAGAAGTAGAAGCTCGCATTGTTTGGGTATAGACCTGGATAGTAAGACAGAACTCTGCAGGCTATCTTTGCAGTAGATTGCAACACCGCCCCCTTTGGTAGTTCTATCTTGGCGGAAAATGTTATAGTTAGGGATGGAGATTTCAGGGTTTTTGGTGGTTTTCCTAAGCCAGGATTCAGACACGGCTAAGACATCCAGGTTGGCAGAGTGTGCTAAAGCAGTGAGTAAAACAAACTTAGGGAGTAAGCTTCTAATGTTAACATGCATGAAACCAAGGCTTTTACGGTTACAGAAGTCAACAAATGAGAGCACCTGGGGAGTGGGAGTGGAGCTAGGCATTGCAGGACCTGGATTAACCTCTACATCACCAGAGGAACAGAGGAGAAGTAGGATAAGGGTACGGCTAAAGGCTATACGAACTGGCCGTCTGGCACGTTCAGGAACAGAGAGTAAAAGGACCAGGTTTCTGGGCACGATTGCATAGATTTAAGGCATAATGTATAGACAAAGATAAGGTAGGATGTGAGTACATTGGAGGTAAACCTAGGCATTGAGTAATGATGAGAGAGATATGGTCTCTAGAGATGTTTAACATCTAGGGGATCAGTGCACGACTTGACCGTTTTGGAGAGCCTGGCGTGCCCAAAGTAAAATGCCTCCCATTCAGGCCCAGAAAATAGGATATGCACATATTTGGTACCATTGGATAGGAAACACTCTGAATTTTCCAAAACTGTTAACCATTTGTCTGTGCGTAAAACAGAACGGATATGGCAGGCAAAACCCCGAGGAATTTCTGTCCTGGAGAAAGTGGTTTTCACAGAGTGCCTCATTTGGAACCCATCCCTCATGAAAATGCCCATAAAAGGGCATATGAATGCAGTACCTATCGCTTCCTCTGGATGTCAACAGTCTCGAGAAAGTGTTTTGATTCTGTTCAGATGAAATAGAGCAGAGAAGAAGAGGAAATAAGGAAGTGTCCCTTTGGAAGTCTATAGGACTGGACGCGCGCTCTCGGGAAGCGCGCACTGTGTTTTTTTCCGTCTTTAGAGCTCAGTTTATATTCCGGTTGATTTATTATAGTAAATATACGTAAAAGTGTTCCTAAGGATACATTTAAAATGATGTTTGATTGTTCTTGGACAAGTTTATAGGTTTAATTTGAACGAGTTCTAGTCACGTTTCAATGGAGTAGTCGACGCTGTAGTTTCTGATTATAACGCACGAACCAAATGGAGATTTATGGATAAAATACATGACTTTTTCTAACAAAAGAACCATGGATTGTCTTCGTTGGACACTTAGGATGACCTCAGCAGAAGTTCTTCAACAGGTAATTGATTTGTTTTCGCTGTGAAATGTGTTATGTGTGTGCCGTGCTGGCTAATGAATTCATGGCTATGGGAAAAGTATGTGAGGTGCTACCCTCAAACAATCAAATGTTGTGCTTTCGCCGTAAAGCCTTTTTGAAATCTGACAACGCTGTGATATTGCCAAAAAACAGAGGTTTTGATGAGTATGGAACACTTGTATATTGGTGGATGTTTAATAATTAAACTTTTGGATTTTGAATTTGGCGCCTTGCATTTCACCTGGTAGTGTCGGGAGTGGGGCGCTAGCGCCCCAATGATCCCTAAGAAGTTACCAGGTGATGCCATCGCATATGTAGGAGGTGGAACAACATGGTTGGTTAAGGCATATAGAGCAGGGCTAGAGGCTCTACAGTGAAATAAGATATTCACTAACCAGGACAGTAATGGATGAGGCATATTGATATTAGAGAGAGGCATGCGTAGCCAAGTGATCATATGGGTCCAGTTAGTGGTTGGGCTGGCAGGGGACACGGTGATTCAGACAGTTAGCAGGCCAGGCTAACAAGCTAGCAGTTAGCAGACCGGGGTTAGCAAGCAAGCAGTTAGCAGACCGTGGCTAACGAGCTAGCAGTTAGCAGACCAGGGCAAGCAAGCTAGTAGTTAGCAGACCGGGGTTAGCAAGCAAGCAGTTAGCAGACCGGGGCAAGCATATGGGGAGAAAAATAGGTCCGTTATGCTCTGGTTTGAGTCGCGTTGTACGGACTGGCGAGAGCTTACCTAGCTAAAGGTGAGCTGATGACAACTAGCAGTGGTTTGCTGACTGATAGCTGGTAGCTAGTTAGCTGGCTAGCTTCAGTTGAGGGATTCCTGTTGAGGGATCCGAAGTAAATAGAAATACTTTAGAAAAGAAAACACAGATCCACGCCACATTGGGTGAGGCGGGTTGCAGGAGAGTATTTAGAAGTTGAGGTTTAGGTAAATATTTAAAAGATATGCAAAGAAAAAGATATACAAGGGACACGACAGGACAAAAAGCAAAGACGTCTGACTGCTACGCCATCTTGGATCTTTGATGTAACGCAAACAAGCCCCTTAAACATTCATCAATATACAAGTGTTGCATAGTCATCAAAAGCTCTGCTTGTTGGCAATATCACAGCGTTGTCAGATTTCCAAAAGGATTTACGGCGAAAGCATAAATTCATAAACCAGCGCGGTTCACACAAAACCCATATCACAGCGAAAACAAATCCCTTACCTTTCGAAGAACTTCTGCTGAGAGCTTCCCAAGTGTCCAACGAAGACATCCAATGGTTCTTTTGTTAGAAAAAGTCATTTATTATATCCATAAATCTCAGTTTGGTCGCCCATTGAAACGTGAAGAGAACACGTTCAAATATACCTATAAACTTTTCCTAAACAAATCAAATACCAGTTAAAATGCATCCTTAGCTATCCTTTTATGAATATTAGCGATAATATTTCACTCGGATGGTCACCTATACGTTATATAAGTCAAATAAAGTGGGGCGCACACCCAGTCTCGTGCCCGAGAAATCTTGTTGACATCTGAGCTCCCTTGACCATTTCCTCTTCCTATCCGTTTTGCTTACTCCTATCGCTCCCAGACTCTGTATAGAGACTGATGACATCTAGTGGAAGCCATAGGTACTGCAGTCTCAGTCCTGGTTAAAATAAAAATGAATAGGCAGCCTGGAGAAGAAGGTCAAGTACAAAAAAAACTGCAAATCCGGATGGATTTTCCTCGGGTTTTCGCCTTCTATATCAGTTCTGTTATACTCACATACATTATTTTAACACTCCAGTTCCACAATTGCTGGTGAGTATGAGGAGAAGCTCCAATTCCAGTCCCTGATGTGCGCCTGGATGCCACAGCCCACTGGATGATTATGGCTGAAAAGAAGGGGAGATGCAAGGTACCAGGGTGTGCAGGTACACCAAAAGCCAAGTGCCAGAAATGTGATGTCCACCTCTGTTTCACATCCACCAGCAACTGCTTCCTGAGGTTCCACACAGAATAGGAAATCAGAGTGCCTAGTCAAAAAGAGAAACACTGATTCAAACAATAACCCACACAAACACACATTCAGACACACTGAAACACACACACACACACACACTCGCACACACAGGCTAACCCCTCCACACACACACACACAAACAGTCAATTGGATGTTGGTTTATATGTTTATATGAAATGTGAGAAACATTTATACATGAGGTGTTAGTTGTAATTAGTAGTAGTTTGTTTATTTGATTGTTTGATGTTTTGACTTTAAAGCTTCTAATTGTGATTGGTTGGAACCATTTGTGGTTGATGTTTGTCCAAATAAAGCTTTTTCTAATGCATATTTTGCTTGTTTTCCTTATTCCACTTATCATATGTACTATAGAAAACCAGTACCCTCGCAACAAACCAATATCTGGTTGATGGGGGGGACACATTTTATGATGGATATATTATCAGGGACCCCCAAGCTCCCAAAAAATGGGGTGAAATATTTTTGTCCCCCCAAAACAAAAATGTATGTCATAGAGGGTTTTAAATTGAGATTTTTTTGTCACTGATCTACACACAATACCCCATAAAGTCAAAGTGGAAGTTTGTTTATAAATTAATACAAATTTAAAGCTGAAATGTCTTAAGTCAATAAATATTCAACCTTTTTGTTATGGCAAGACTAAATACATTCAGAAATAAAAATGTGCTTAACAAATCACATAAAAAGTTTGGCAAGGATTAGGGAGTTTTTTTAAGATAAAAAGAAACGGAATACAGCTTCGCACAGGCAAAATCCTAGAGGAAAATCTGGTTCAGTCTTCTTTACAACAGACACTGGGAGACGATTTCACCTTTCAGCAGGACAGTAATCTAAAACACAAGGCCAAATATACACTGGAATTGCTTACCAAGACAACATTGAATGTTCCTGAGTGGCCTAGTTACAGTTTGACTTAAATCGGCTAGAAAATCAATGCAAGACTTGAAAATGGCTTTTTAGCATTAATCAACAACCAACTTCAAAGAGCTTGAAGAATTTTAAAAGAATAATGGGCAAATATTGTACAATCCAAAGCTCTTAGTCATCATCTTTGACATTGTGAACTTCCATTATAGAGCTTTGCTTGGTGGGGATTGAGGCCTATTCATTCATATAATTTGTGTTACTCCATTGTATCACAGTTCCTTACTTCTATTGTGGATACTGTTTATGTGCAACAATGGAAAGTCTTCGAAACAATGAGCAAACCAGCCTTTGTATTGAATACATGGAATTGGACTGTGACTATGATACCGATGAATGAATCCTGCAAACAATGTGTTTTTTAATTATTATTATTTAGATCAGAAATAATATTTGATTTGATGTGTTTGAAATTGCTTGATGAAATATGCATAAAAGGAGAGTAATTGCCCATAATTCTGCACCTTTAAATAGATGTACTTCCAATTTTGATATAGTGACTGCAAACAAAATGTATTGATTTAATTGGATTTTTAAAAGACAGACTTTTCTGTTTTGTCTGCTTGGACTCAAAAGATAAGTATGCTTGCAGTAATCTTTCTGTAGGTAGTCGTGTTCTTTTCCTGAATATATTTTAAATTCTGATTGTATGATATAGTTTTGATTAATGTTTTTATGTTTTGAGAAGGCTACATTTTGAAAAAGCATTTAATGTTTTGTAAAAAGCCACAGAGTTATTTGTCTTGTGAACACTGCACACTGCACCTGCACCTGCACCTGCACCCACATGCACATTACATGAATTAGCTTTTTTAATTAATGATAATTTGCACTTCACAGTCACTTTTCTAGATGTGCCTACAAACTGTCTTATCACTATCAGCCACGATTGGCAAATTAGATCAGCATCTTACGTGCCCACCGAACTGCATACAGTTTGAAATCACACCTGCCCGCTTAAACAATAGCCAAGCAATTTCTCCTGTAAGTTGTTCTGGTTAAGAACATCTGCTAAATGACAAAAAATGTAAATATAAATGAAAATGTATTTGATGGTGGCATTTACGGATTTCTGTGAGGGAAAATGCTGACAAAGGCTCCAGTAATGCCTCTCACCTGCACATTTCATCACCATCCTTCACTACTAAAATCAAATTTAAAAAAGGTTTATTTGTCACATGCGCCGAATACAACTGGTGTAGAATTTACAGTGAAATGCTTACTTACGAGCCCTTCCCAACAATGCAGAGTTAAATAAAATAGGTAAATGAGGAATAAAATAAAATACACAAGAATGGAGCTACAGTATATACAGGGAGTACCAGAACCAGATCAATGTGCAGAGGTATGAGGTACAGTATTTAAGGTAGATAGGTACGTGAAGGCAGATTAAAGTGACTAGGCATCAGGATAGATAATAATAAGAGTAAAATAAATAACAGTGTAAAATTATGAGTGTAAAAGTCTGTGTGTGTGTGTGTGAGTGTGAGTGTGTGTGTGTAATGTGTAATGTGCATCTATGTGTGTTTGTGTTGTGTTGGTCTGCGTGTGTGTTATGTGTGTGTGTGCGTGGGTATGTAGTGTATGTGAATGAGTGTGGGTTTTGTGTGGGAGTGTCAATGTAGTGTGTGTGAGTGGTTGGTTTGGTTTATATATATAGTCTAGTGAGTGTGTGTGGGTATGGTCAGTGCACATATTTCGGGTACCATTAATTGACTAATTAGTAGTCTGGCTATTACAGTTTTTCTCAGTCGCTTTGGTGCATTTTTCACATCATCCCTAACATGTGCAAAATAATAAGTGCATTTCTCAGAACAATTTGTACAAACTGCAATATACAATAGATATGTTTCTAAAGCTAGTCAGTCACTAAAAATCCTTAGTACATCTCTCAAAAGTAAATATTCATGCCAATGATCATGTCACTGTCATCAGAATGATAAGTCATTGAGTCATTGTTCACGAACAAGGTCGTCAAAATGTTTAGGCATGTTGTCAATGTAACTTTGGCAGTATTACCTGATGTAAACTTAGGCTACAGTTTGGAGGACAGTTACTGTATTGAAAATGCACAAGGCTGCACTTCTATGGCATATATCAATTTCAACAGTACTATTTACATATTACTGTATGTGGGTTATTGATTAAAAGAGACTGGACAACCCAAGGGGCACAAAGGAAAAAAAACAAAATTATTTTCCCTTCCAATGCAACGTGGAAAGAATCTTTTGGAATGCCTTATCCATCCTCTGCAGGCGTCTACTGTGATGTCCTCACATGCTGCATCCATTGCAGCCAGCAGGGTCATCTGTGTGTGTGGCTGACGATCGCACACCTTCCACCTTCATGCTGAAAAGAACTCCTCAATTGGGTTAAGGAATGGTGAATAAGGTGGGAGGAATTCTATGAGCATCCTCGGGTGGGTCACAAACCATTGCCTTATGATGTTTGATCAATGGAAACTCACATTATCACAAATGACCACATACTTTGGCAATTCCTCTCTAAACAGACCCCTCTCATCATCAGGGATGAGAGCCCTGTAGAGAGTGTCGAAAAAGTTGAGTAGATGCTGGGTGTTGTATGGCCCTATAAGGGGGATATGGGTTAGGACACCATGCTCCGAAATAGCAGCACACATGGTGATATTTCCTCCCCGTTGGCCTGGCAAATCCACAGTAGCTCTGTGACCGATGATATTCCGACCCCGCCTTCTGCATTTGGTCAGGTTGAAGCCAGCCTCATCCACGTATACAAAGTTGTGAGAGGGTTCACTTGATTCCAACTCCATTATACGCTATATCCCAGAACACACAGTTGAATTTGTTTTGGTAAGGAAGAGTGACATAAAATGTACATATATTGCATGTTCCTTCCACAGCAATGGAAATGTGTGCAGTTTATGCTTACTGTACTATGTATCACTATAAAATGTTGCTGTAAAGTAGTTACATAGATATGCAGTGGGGCAAAAAAGTATTTAGTCAGCCACCAATTGTGCAAGTTCTCTCACTTAAAAAGATGAGAGAGGCCTGTAATTTTCATCATAGGTACACTTCAACTATGACAGACAAAATGAGGAAAAAAAATCCAGAAAATCACATTGTAGGATTTTTAATGAATTTATTTGCAAATTATGGTGGAAAATAAGTATTTGGTCACATACAAACAAACAAGATTTCTGGCTCTCACAGACCTGTAACTTCTTCTTTAAGAGGCTCCTCTGTCCTCCACTCGTTACCTGTATTAATGGCACCTGTTTGAACTTGTTATCAGTATAAAAGACACCTGTCCACAACCTCAAACAGTCACACTCCAAACTCCACTATGGCCAAGACCAAAGAGCTGTCAAGGGACACCAGAAACAAAATTGTAGACCTGCACCAGGTTGGGAAGACTGAATCTGCAATAGGTAAGCAGCTTGGTTTGAAGAAATCAACTGTGGGAGCAATTATTAGGAAATGGAAGACATACAAGACCACTGATAATCTTCCTCGATCTGGGGCTCCACGCAAGATCTCACCCCGTGGGGTCAAAATGATCACAAGAATGGTGAGCAAAAATCCCAGAACCACACGGGGGGACCTAGTGAATGACCTGCAGAGAGCTGGGACCAAAGTAACAAAGCCTACCAACAGTAACACACTACGCCGCCAGGGACTCAAATCCTGCAGTGCCAGACGTGTCCCCCTGCTTAAGCCAGTACATGTTCAGGCCCGTCTGAAGTTTGCTAGAGAGCATTTGGATGATCCAGATGAGGATTGGGAGAATGTCATATGGTCAGATGAAACCAAAATA
>QNTS01001046.1:407093-425371 GCA_003317085.1 Hucho hucho | reverse complement strand
AAATACTTATTTTCCACCATAATTTGCAAATAAATTCATTAAAAATCCTACAATGTGATTTTCTGGATTTTTTTCCCTCATTTTGTCTGTCATAGTTGAAGTGTACCTATGATGAAAATTACAGGCCTCTCTCATCTTTTTAAGTGAGAGAACTTGCACAATTGGTGGCTGACTAAATACTTTTTTGCCCCACTGTATATATGCTTGCCAATTGATTCTTCATGAGATGCACCTTTGAGCAATTTAGACAACTGGTTGATTGTTGCAATATGTACACAAGCAATTGAAATTTGTTCAAAGGAATAAGAAATTGCTTTAATGATGTGCACAAGTGACTAGAAGATTTGGAATTTGTACAAGTAGTATCAAGAATTGCACTTTTGATCTAAGAAATGCACCAAAGCGACTGAGAAAAACTGTAAGCAGTCTTATGGCTTGGGGGTATAAACTGTCTCGGAGCCTGTTGGTCCGAGAGCCAATGCTGTTTGCCGGACGGTAGCAGAGTAAACAATCTATGGCTTGGGTGGCTGAAGTCTTTGGTCATTTTTCAGTCCTTCCTCTGACTCTGCCTGATATAGATGTCCTGGATGGCAGGGAGCTCAGCCCCAGTGATGTACTGGGCTGTCCACACCACCCTCTGTAGCGCTTTGCGGTCAAGGGCGGTGCATTTGCAGTGATGCAGCCAGTCAAAATGCTCTCAATAGTGCAGCTGTAGAACGTTTTGAGGATCCGAGGGCCCATGCCAAATCTTTTCAGCCTCCTGAGGGGGAAGAGGCGTTGCTGTACCCTCTTCACAACTGTGCAGGTGTGTGTAGACCATGTTAGGTCCTTAGTGATGTGGACACCAAGGAACTTGAAGCTCTCGACCCGCTCCACAACAGCCCCGTTAATGTGGACGGGAGGGGTTCAGTCCCAGGGTCCCTAGCTTGGTGATGAGCTTGGAGGGCACTATGGTGTTGAACGCTGAGCTGTAGTCTATGAACAGTATTCTCACATAATTATTTCCCCTCTTGTCCAGGTGGGAGAGGACAGTGTGAAGTGTAATTGAGATTGCATCATCTGTGGATCTGTTGTGGCAGTATGCAAATTGTGGCTATATGCGAATTGAAATTGGTCTAGCCTAGGGTGTCTGTGATGATGGTGTTGATGTGTGTCATGACCAGCCTTTCAAAGCATTTCATAATTAAAGAGGTGAGTGGTAGTCTTTTAGGTAGGTTACCTTGGAGCTCTTGGGAACAGGGACAATGGAGGTCAGCTTGAAACATGTTGGGATTACAGTCTGGATCAAGGATAGATTGAAAATGTCTGTGAAGACACTTGCCAGCTACTACTACTGTTTATTTAGCAAGCTAGACTACAGCTAGAAGCAGACAAGAAAACAACAACACACATTGCGTGCACAACACACACCACACACACACACAAAAACACATTAACTTATTCACTCACACGAGGAAGGTTATATCAATTCTGTATTTTTTGTACCAGGGTGGTTTTGTATTGAATAATTAACACCCAAAGCAGAAGGATGGCTTCATTGTTGCAACCCAACAAATGGTATCATGCATACCACCAGTGATACCTTTGTTTGTGTGTGTGGCCTTTAACGATCTCATGATTCTCAGAATTTTCATTGAATATAGAGTCATAAAGTAATAAAACACACACACACACACACACACACACACAAATGTTTGTTTTACCTAACCGCTAAGCCTTAAATATCCTTTTTCTTATGGGGACCAGAGAAATGTCCCCACTTGTCCAAATTTTCCTTGTTTTACTATCCTTGTGAGGACACACACAAAACAAATACACCTGCAAAGAGAAAGAGAGTGATACAGATGAAGAAAGAGCAATAGACAGACAGAAGAGACACTGTTTACGATAGATAGATAGATAGATAGATAGATAGATAGATAGATAGATAGATAGATAGATAGATAGATAGATAGATAGATAGATAGATAGATAGATAGATAGACACAGTGTCAGGCTCCAGAGACATGTGGAAGGCCAGGTTATTGACCGCCACCTGCTTTATTTGACAGCTATTACCTTTCTTAGGGGGTTTTACAGCCAGGCTGAATGGCCACAGGGCTCAGTGCCTCTCCCACTGCTTCCCATTTCCATGCTGTATCCCCTGCTCTACTCTGAGGTCATTTACAACGCCTTTGGTGTGGTGAAGCCCCCTCACCATCCCTCCCCATTGAGCTTCAAACAAGTCTACAGCCGTGACCTATGAGCGCCTCCATCTCCCTCATATCATTCTTACCCTTCCCTCTCTGCACCAGGCCCCGCAGAACAGAACAGATTGGAACGGGAGATGATATATTTAGAAATAGAGAATGAAGAAGAGAGGAGAGGAATCAAAAGGAACAGAGGGAGAAAGAGAGTTATCGGTCCGATTGAGCGGCGTTCTCTTTCTCATGTAGCGCGTGGGAGAGCTCATTGAAAGGCTGTTGCTGTCTATCGATCGGCTAGTTCCCGAAGAGTGGATACTGTGAGGCTACTGGGGACAGAGAGAAAAATAGGGATGGAGAGAGAGATGATAAAGCTCAGCTATGTTCCAGGATAACAGAGAGATGGAAAATGGAGGAGATGGGAGAGAGAGATACATGGGAGACACAAAGTAAAGCTTGCTTGCTTTAATTTTCTCGCTGGATGCTGGTTACATATTTGTTGTTGTTATATTCCTCTAACCTGATATTTGAAAAAATCACCCCAACCCTGAACTCCACCGCCAACGTGAATTGTGTGCTTTTGATTGTGCTACACAGGAATTTGTTTAAACTTCTCCAATCCTAACCCTGACACAACCAGAGGATGCAAGGCCGATAGGTCTACTTTAATATACTTTCAAAGTTTATTTTTGTCTTTGTACTTCTATGCTTCTGCCCTCAGGGGTTTTGTGTTGAGAAGGGTTTGCTTGGCTAGCTTCGGCCCTGAAAAAGAGGGAGAGAGAAGAGAAAAATAGAGTGGGGAGAGCAATAGAGAGGGGGAAGAGAAAGAGAGGGAGACAGGTGGGGTTTGGGGATAGAGAGAGAGAGGCTAAAGGCAGAGGGAGAGATCTGAGCTACAGCCATATGCCAGGTGTGGGTGAGGGAGCGAATTCAGGAGCTTTGTATGTGTGTGTGGGTGCGTGCGTGCGTGGGTGGGTGGGTGATTCAAGTTGCTTCTTTGATAGAGTGGGTCTGAATATCCCCCTTTTTCACTTCTGGGAATGTCCTCACACTGTTTGACAAAGTGCTCTCTAGGTTGACTTGAAACACAATTTTATAGATGATACAAATCAAAGCGCGACGTTTGAATCTTTGGATCTGGTCTAAAACAGTTGTTCATATCACACACACCGTGCAATTCCTTGACTGTGTCACAATTCGTCTTACGACATCTCTGACAAGGTTGACATATGAAAGACACGGTGAGACTGATATGTACACTGGACTGAAGGACAGAGCACAGCTTTGAGACAAAAGCATGTCAGATTTCTAACTCTAATAGGCAACTCCCCACCCTCCCCTGGCTCTCCCCTGGCTCTCCCCTGGCTAACCCATCTCTAAAACCTTGAATGTGTCCAGGATGAGGCTGTGCTCTGTAGGATGACATCACTCTTCCAGGGTCAGATAGTGTTGTGATTTATGACACCTGGTGGACGTGGGAAGTTTCTGTGGTTCATCTGGTGGCAGACACCCGCACACACACATACACACATTGTCTGCCATTCAGTATGTCTATGACCTGCCCCTGACCACAATGTTAAATGGCAGTCGGTGTGTCGGATGACCGGTCAGTTGGCTCCATGGGGAGGAGTGGGGGGCACATGTGAAGATGAAATACCCCTCCTCTACACCCCTCGGCCCTTGATGGTTCAGGGACAAGGACCCTAATCGCTCTTTGTGTCATCTGAGTGACCTCACAGGATCCAGGGCACAGATTCATCACCTAGTGCTCCACACTGTCCCACCGTCCTCTCACTCACCACCACATGATTTACTGGACAGCTACACAATATGGCCGACATGGGACATTTCACCTTAAATAAAGACCCTGGATGAATTCATTCAGTCAGGATAAGACCTTCAGATATCGTAACCGTGTCTTGATCTAATGGCTCCCATTATGAGGAATGTTACTGTAATGAAAGGATTTGAATATTTCAGTCATATAACTGATCAAAATGGAAATGGACACAACCTTCCTCTAACCCCCATCTATCCCTGAGAAGAGCAGGGAATTATATAAAAGGGACTGTTGGGAATTTGGGGGGATTGTGGGGTGATGGGGTAGTCTTGTTGTGATCCTTTTTGTAGCCAGCTCCCTCCCCATGCATGCAACAGGCTGGTGTTGTGAGAAAATCTGGTTTTATGTATCTGTTGTGATGCTCAGTGTAGCGTGACTGTAGCCTGTGTATCAGGCCAACGAATAACCCACATTCCATTGAATCAGAAATTAATTGAAGATTCCTCCAGGAAAATCTGCTCCAGGTTGACACTGTCACACCCGTTCCTGGTCTTATTCCCTGCACTGTAATGTCTAAATACAATTTCTGCCAGTGACAGCACGAAACAGACACCTCGCCAGAAAGGGAGAAAGAGAGAATCGTCGGGGAAAGTATAATTTTAGACGCGTTAAATCCAAAGGTGCTTACATATCCAGTTTAGATTGTTATGAATATGAAATGGCCGGGCTATGTTTGTTACAACTATATTATTCATACATCAGAGACACGCCAAGGTTTGATGCAGGACTCAGGCTTAAAAATTAAAGCATCTCCCTCTTTTAGTCTCTCTCCTTTTCTTTCAAGCATGCAGAAGTGCCAGTCTTCATCTCCGACGTGTCGAAACGTTGAAAGGAGGTAATAAGATTGTAAGAGAATCCCGCTGATGGATTTCTATGATGGATTACAGTGCCATGCACAATGCATCTGTTTCACTGTTTACCTGATTAGTGATACACATTTAACACTTGTTAGGCGTTTTGTAAACAGCTTTGAGGTAGGGAAATTCATCAGTCGTGTAGTTTTGCTTTCAGGTGAAGTGTAAGCCATTACAATCACATAATATTAGAGCAAATCACTACTTACATTTATTAACTAGGCAAGTCAGTTAAGAACAAATTCTTATTTTCAATGACAGCCTAGGAACAGTGGGTTGTTCAGGGGTAGAACGACAGATTTTTACCTTGTTAGCTCTGGGATTTGATCTTGCAACCTTTCGGTTACTAGTTACTAGTCCAACGCTCTAACCACTAGGCTACTTGCCACCCTAGTTCCTCATTTAGTATTTTGAGGTGAAATATTCATTTCAATTGAATCATTCTACACAGTATATCCAACTATGAACTATTAAAGATTCAGACTGTTTGCTTTAAGTCACCGTAAAAGGCCTTCATTTGATTGGACCTTTAATTAATCCTAAGGCCTACATGAAAATCCATTGTAATAACTGGGTGAATACATCTGAAGCCCACCACAGCCATTAGCTAGACCTGGAGGCTGGGGGGTAATTAGATGAGTATTGCACACATCCAGGCTATCAATCAAAACCCTGGGCATTTGACTGGTGCTATCTGAGTGCTATTCTCTGGCTCATGGCGCCCTAACCCCTGCAGACAGCCGTGTTCACATCATTACATTGACTTATTCATGTGTGATCTGAAGCATGGTACCCCCATCTCCTGTATCTCTATCACATTGATGGGTGGGCCTTTAAATTTATGGGGAAAGTGTGTGAAGGTTGCTGTGTCTTCATCCAGAGCAACAAGCGAGTTGAACTGGTTATTGCTTCCACCGTTGGCCTTTGGTAGGAGTCCTAAGATAGATCAAGATGGATCAAGTCTGTCTGTTTACATAAAGATCCATGTGGTGACCTCACTGTTTTACTGTACTTTGAGTGTGTCCACATATCAAAGACACAACCTGAGCCATTGAAAACCACGGTGAGAAATGGACCATAGCAGAGCTCCCGCAATAGCCTATTCATGGTGTGTTATGCTTGACACACATCAATTTCAAAGACAGGACTTCATGTTTACGGCCTCAAAGAGAATTTCAATCCTACATTATTTGGCACAATGCAGTGCTGTCATACTTGTCTTATTTATAGTGTCTGGGAGGTCGTCTTTTTTTCCTCCATGTAGCCGCCTAGGAAAAGGATGTTACGTTGAGTCCCTCTGTGCCAATGGGGTTTGTGTTGGCTAGTATTTCTCTGTCTGCTCTCTGGGTGTATGTGTGTGGGGCGCTCTCATCTCCTCTCAGGTCCTAGGAGATGGGGTGGTCATGACCTCAAACCACCTCTGTTACTCTTTTACCCCCGTAGTGTGGGTTAGTCAGGGCTCAGATTTCTCACCCCGAGGTGGTATCACATAGCCCCGCTTGGTTGTTAAGTGGTGTGGAAACTGTGCCGTGTAAAAAGTTAGCACTGTAATTGCTTCATGGCTAATGTTTGGACGAAAGATGTTTGTTTCATTGGAAGAGGATTAAAGAGAAAATTCATCAGAGAGCGAATCAGGCTTTTGATCTCTGATTATAGTGCTTTTAAAGAGAAATACAATGTGAAAGGGAAAGTCAAGTCCATTGCCAGTGTTTATTTGATCAATACTAGCACAACACAACGAGCTGTCATATTGCCTATCTAATTGGCCTCTCATTAGGACTATTCGTTATATCAGCTCAACTGTTTTGAGCACCAGTGAGAAATCAATCAGGCCAACACCAAACACTGCCCTGAATCAGTCGTTTTCATAACTTAAAAAAAAAGCTCTGTCAAAGTGAAAAAAGTTATGTCAAAGTGAAACTGAGCCAGCATGCTGCTGAGTACACATCAAAAAACTGAAATAAAAAGGGAAAAGTTCCTGTGCTAAGGTACTTTAGCAAGGCCTTCAATGCTCAAAGGAGGTTCTCCCTGGGGAATGCATGTGTACAAAGGCTCTGTAAATAAATTATTAAGAGATAAATCGAGGGCTAAGCAGACAGCTGATGAGACTGATCAGAGGGAGGGGGCGAGTCAGGTCCTCTCTGACGCTGTCAGCAGGGACTGGGGGGTTAGTTGTGATTAAAAATGCCTTCCTAGCTCTCACCCGTCAGCAGCTCTCCTGTATGCACACAAAACAAGCATACACACAGGCATGTATACATGCGCGCGGTCGCGCACACACACACACACAACGCTATCTCTGCAAAACCGCCTTACAAATGTACAGCTTAAGCCCCTGTGATGTGCAAAACAGATGATTTATTTTCACTCAACAGAGGGACCTTTTTGACCACCCCTGCATTTCTGTCTGTCTGTCTGTGTGCTAAACCTGGCAGATGACTGCTGCCACCAGGGTAAATCAAATCAAACAACTTTTTCTATGAGCAAAGCACACGGGCAAACATTTCAATAGGACGGCAGACAGTCATTTAATTCTGATGTTTTAACATGATTTCCAAGGCTGTGTGTTATCATTAGCCACAGGAGAAAATCATTCCCCGGGAAAACCGCAGGCTTGGCTTTCCATGGATACGGAAATATTTTTATAATACACAACGTCTACTTGTGTGTGTGTGTGTCAGTGCATTATTCAAACATCAGTTCAACTAAGCATCGTTATCTCAATGTGAGAGATTGTGTTGGATTGACCACATCTCACATTCCATATTCTATTCTGTGCACTTAGCTTCCATATTCTAATTCTTTGCACAACTTCTCCCCTTTGTATTTGGAGAGATACAATTCTGATTGCACTGCTTCAAATATGTATGTATTCAGATCTACAGTGTGCTTATGGCAGTAAACTGGAACTCCAAATTCTAGAGGGCATGATGCAGGCCAAACCAGTCGGCTTTATAAATAGTAATGTGCAAAGAGCAAGGCAGGGGGAGGAAGAGGAGAAAGAGAGAGAAGTAGAAGGTGAGAAAGAACAAGCGAGAAAGAAAGAGAGAGTGAGAAAGCGAGAGAAACAGAGATGGGGAGAAAAAGAAAGGAGGAGAGAATAAAGAAAAGAAAGAGTGGGGAGAGAGGAGGGGCGGAAAAGAACACATAGGAGCACATTCTCCTTGGAAATTGCAGTCTTCTACACAAATAGTAGATAATGGAAGGAAATTATACAACATTAATAGCTGGGTATATTTAAAGTGGCACAGGGCATATATGCAATAATGTATTATTTATTATAAGTGAGTGTGAATGTCAAACTCACACTTTCCTCTTCCCTATGCAATGGGGGTCACAGCAGGGAGAGGTCATTGTGGTCCTGGACGTGTTTAAAACACACCCCTCACGATAATCAGCTAAATGATTAGCATTCCTTCTTCACCGTCCTTAAGGCCTATAATACCTGGGAATGTGTCATTTAGTGTCTGTCATAATGTGCTGTCAGTGGGCTAAAGACGTTCGTCAGGCCTGAACATACAGTACATGTAGCCAGTGTAGGATACTGAAGCTTATCAATGCAAATAAAGGAGAGGACATCTTAAGTCTATGGTGTGACAGCCCACTCTTCCGAGTGTGGGTAATGGTGTCTGTGTGTGAATGATAATGAAAAGCACCGTACAGAGAGAAGAGTCGCTACAACACAGTATGCTGCTTCATATGACAGCTGATTACGAGCGGAAATGTGTGGTTAATCGATTTAAACAGGCCTTTTGAATAATGATGGATGAAAGAAAGGAAAGGATGAAATGAAAGTAAGTGTAAGGACCGACGCTGGAGTAGAGAAGCAGGTACGGAGGGGTCAACATTTAATTGGAACAGACATGGAACAGGACAGGAACAGCGTCAGAACCAGGTAATACACAGACGTAAGACAATTAATGCTGAAGCGAGAACGGAAAGGGGGAACAGACAGATATAGGGGAGGTAATAAAACAGGTGATTGAGTCCAGGTGAGTCCAATGTATCGTTGATGCGGGTAACGAGGGAAGGCAAGGGTGCGTAATGATGGTGGAAGGAGTGGGTAATGCAGGGCAGCCTGGCGATCGAAGAGCGGGAGCAGGCGTGACAGTAAGGACAGAGGGAAAGGCTAACATATGGAATTGTTTTAAGATGATCATACCAGGGATCATTTAGCTATTTGATTTAGAATTTTAGGACTCTTTAGGTATAAAAAAAGTACAATTATTTGATGAAATATATAATTTGGCCTTTACTACTATAGCCCATAGAAATGCATAAAATAACACATTCATACAGTGCCTTGCAAAAGTATTCATCCCCCTGGTGTTTTTCTTTTTTTTTGCATTACAACATGTAATATACAATTATTTTTATTTGGATTTCATGCAATGGACATACACAAAATATTCCAAATTGATGAAGTGAAATGAAAAAAATTACTTAAAAAATAAAACTGAAAACTGGTGCGTGCATATGTATTCACCCCCTGTGCTATGAAGCCCCTAAATAAGATCTGGTGCAACCAATTACCTTCAGAAGTCACATAATTTGTTAAATAAAGTCCACCTGTGTGCAATCTAAGTGTCACATGATCTCAGTATATATACACCTGTTCTGAAAGGCCCCAGAGTCTGCAACACCACTAAGCATGCGGCACCACCAAGCAAGCGGCACCACCAAGCAAGCGGCACCACCAAGCAAGCGGCACTATGACGACCAAAGAGCTCTCCAAACAGGTCAGGGACAAAGTTGTGGAGAAGTACAGATCAGGGTTGAGTTATAAAAAAATATCAGAAACTTTGAACATCCCATGGAGCACCATTAAATCGATTATTAAAAAACTGAAAGAATATGGCACCACAACAAACATGCCAAGAGAGGGCCACCCACCAAAACTCACGGACGAGGCAAGGAGGGCATTTATCAGAGAGACAACAAAGACACCAAAGATAACCCTGAAGAAGCTGCAAAGCTCCACAGCGAAGATTGGAGTATCTGTCCACTTTAAGCCGTACACTCCACAGAGCTGGGAAAAAAAACACTGCTTAAAGAAACAAATAAGCAAACATGTTTGGTGTTCGCCAAAAGGCATGTGGGAGACTTCCCAAACATATTGAAGAAGGTACTCTGGTCAGATGAGACAAAAATGTAGCTTTGTCTGGCACAAATCCAACAACTCTCATAACCCCGAGAACACCATCCCCACCGTGAAGTATGGTGGTGACAGCATCATGCCGTGGGGATGTTTTTCATCGGCAGGGACTGGGAAACTGGCCAGAATTGAAGGAATGATGGATGGAGCTAAATACAGGGAAATTCTTGAGGGAAACCTGTTTCAGTCTTCCAGAGATTTGAGACTGGGACGGAGGTTCACCTTCCAGCAGGACAATGACCCTAAGCATACTAGTATAGCAACACTTGAGTGGTTTAAGGGGAAACATTTACATGTCTTGGAATGGCCTAGTCAAAGCCCAGACCTCAATGTAATTGAGAATCTGTGGTATGACTTAACGATTGCTGTACACCAGCGGAACCCATCCAATTTGAAGGAGCAATTTTGCCTTGAAGAATGGGCAAAAATCCCAGTGGCTAGATGTGCCAAGCTTATAGAGACATACCCCAAGAGACTTTCTGCAAAAGGTGGCTCTACAAACTATTGGGGGTGAATAGTTATGCACGTTCAAGTTTTCTGTTTTTTGTCTTATTTCTTGTTTGTTTCACCCCCCCCAAAAAAGGCATGTTGTGTAAATCAAATGATACAAACACCCCCCCCCAAAAAAAATATTTGAATTCCAGGTTGTAAGGCAACAAAATAGGAAAAATACCAAGGAGGGTGAATACTTTCACAAGCCACTGTAAATGGCAAAAAAGACAATCAAAAAGTAAATCATAAGGAATAAGGTTTTGAAGTGTCTGTCCTATGGCTAGGAGATATAATAAATATATACAGTACCAGTCAAAAGTTTGGACACACCTACTCATTCAAGGGTTTTTCTTTATTTTGACTATTTTCTACATTGTAGAATATTAGTGAAGACATCAAAACTATGAAATAACACATATGGAATCATATAGTATCCAAAAAAGTGTTAAACAAATCAAAATATATTTTAGATTTTAGTTCAAAGTGGCCACCCTTTGCCTTGATGACAGCTTTGCACACTCTTGGTATTCTCTCAACCAGCTTCGTGAGGTAGTCACATGCAATGCAATTCAATTAACAGGTGTGCCTTGTTAAAAGTTAATTTGTGGAATTTCTTTATTCCTTAACTACTTACGGAGTGGTGGGGCGCTGGTGGTGGTTTTGTCTTCCTTTTTCACACACCTGGTTTACATTCCCATGATTACATGTTCCTTATTTAATGCGTTTGAGACAATCAGTTGTGTTGTGACAAGGTAGGGGTTGTAAACAGAAGATAGCCCTATTTGGTAAAAGACCAAGTCCATATTATGGCAAGAACAGCTCAAATAAGCAAAGAGAAACGACAGTCCATCATTACTTTAAGACATCAAGGTCAGTCAATCCGGAACATTTCAAGAACTTTTAAAGTTTCTTCAAGTGCAGTCGCAAAAACCATCAAGCACTATGATGAAACTGGCTGTCATGAATCGTACTACACCGGCTCTGATGCAAACTATTACAGACTACAAAGGTAAGCACAGACAAGAGCTGCCCATTGACACGAGGCTACCAGACGAGCAAAAATACTTGGGACTAAACACCTCCCTCTGCAACTGGATCCTGGACCTCCTGACGGGCCGCCCGCAGGTGGTAAGGGTAGGTAACAACACATCCGCCACGCTGATCCTCAACAAGGGGGCCCCTCAGGGGTGCGTGCCCAGTCCGCTCCTGTACTCCCTGTTCACACATGACTGCATGGCCAGGCATGACTTCAAAACCATAATAAAGTTTGTCGATGACACAACAGTGGTAGGCCTGATCACTATCAACGATGAGACAGCCTATGGGGAGGAGGTCAGAGACCCGGCCGTGTGGTACCAGGACAACAACCTCTCCCTCAATGTGATCAAGACAAAGGTGATGATTGTGGACTACAGGAAAAGGAGGACCGAGCATGCCCCCATTCTTATCGACAGGGCTGCAGTGGGGCAGGTTGAGAGCTTCAAGTTCCTTGGTGTCCACATCACCAACAAACTAACATGGTCCAAGCACACGAATACAGTTGTGAAGCGGTCACGACAAAACATATTCCCCTCAGAAGACTTAAAAGATGTGGCATGGGTCCTCAGATCTTCAAAAGGTTCTACAGCTGCACCATCGAGAGCATCCTGACTGGTGCATCACTGCCTGATATGGCAACTGCTCAGTCTCCAACCGCAAGGCACTACAGAGGGTAGTGCATACGGCCCAGTACATCACTGAGGCCAAGCTTCCTGCCATCCAGGACCTCTATACCAATTGGTGTCAGAGTAAGGAATAAAAAATTGTCAAAAACTCCAGCCAGCCTAGGCAAAGACTATTCTCTCTGCTACCGCAGAGCGGTAGACCTTTCATAAACCTTTCAGAGGAGACTGCGTTAACCAGGCCTTCATGGTCGAATTAATGCAAAGAAACCACTACTAAAGGACACGAATAAGAATAAGAGACTTGCTTGTGCCAAGAAACACGAGCAATGGACATTAGACCGGTGGAAATCTGTCCTTTGGTCTGATGAGTCAAAATTAGAGATTTTTGGTCTTTGGGAGACGTAGAGTAGGTGAACGGATGATCTCTGCATGTGTGGTTCGCACCATGAAGCATGGAAGAGGAGGTGTGATGGTGTGGGGGTGCTTTGCTGGTGACACTGTCTGTGATTCATTTAGAATTCAAGGCACACAACCAGAATGGCTCCCATAGCATTCTGCGGTGATACACCATCCCATCTGGTTTGCGCTTAGTGGTACTATCATTTGTTTTTCAAAAGGACAATGACCCAACACACATCCAAGCTGTGTGAGGGCTATTTGACCAAGAAGGAGAGAGTTGGAGTGCTTCATCAAATGACCTGGCCTCCACAATCACCCAACCTCAAATTAATTCAGATGGTTTGGGATTAGTTGGACCGCGGAATGCAGGAAAATCAGCCAACAAGTGCTCAGCATATATGGGAAATCCTTCAAGACTGTTGGAAAAGCATTCCAGGTGATGCTGGTTGAGAGAATGCCATGCGTGTGGAAACTTGTTATCAAGGCAAAGGGTGGCTACTTTGAAGAATCTAAAATATATTTTGATTTGTTTAACGTTTTTTGGTTACTACATGATTCTGTGTTATTTCATAGTTTTGATGTCTTGTAGAAAAATAAAGAAAAACCCTTGAATGAGTAGGTGTGTCCAAAATTTTGACACAATTTTTTTAAACACATAATTAACCCCTTATTTTTGTTGCCACAAAACTACTTCTATTCGTTTGCATGTGTTACCTTCAGACATATCCCGTCAAAGTGTTTGGACGCTACAGCGTTTTCCTAGACATTGCTCTAGCTTTGTCACCTTTCACAGCAGATGCGGCAGGCTGAAATAGGCGGATGCGGAGGATTGAGATGCAGCCCATGCCAAAATGATACAGTGAGGGAAAAAAGTATTTGATCCCCTGCTGATTTTGTACGTTTGCCCACTGACAAAGAAATGATCAGTCTATAATTTTAATGGTAGGTTTATTTGAACAGTGAGAGACAGAATAACAACAAAAAAATCCAGAAAAACGCATGTGAAAAATGTTATACATTTATTTGCATTTTAATGAGGGAAATAAGTATTTGACCCCTCTCAATCAGAAAGATTTCTGGCTCCCAGGTGTCTTTTATACAGGTAACGAGCTGAGATTAGGAGCACACTCTTAAAGGGAGTGCTCCTAATCTCAGTTTGTTACCTGTATAAAAGACACCTGTCCACAGAAGCAATCAATCAATCAGATTCCAAACTCTCCACCATGGCCAAGACCAAAGAGCTCNAACATCTGAATGATTCAGAGGACAACTGGGTGAAAGTGTTGTGGCCAGGTGAGACCAAAATGGAGCTCTTTGGCATCAACTCAACTTGCTGTGTTTGGAGGAGGAGGAATGCTGCCTATGACCCCAAGAACACCATCCCCACCGTCAAACATGGAGGTGGAAACATTATGCTTTGGGGGTGTTTTTCTGCTAAGGGGACAGGACAACTTCACCGCATCAAAGGGACGATGGACGGGGCCATGTACCGTCAAATCTTGGGTGAGAACCTCCTTCCCTCAGCCAGGGCATTGAAAATGGGTCGTGGATGGGTATTCCAGGATGACAATGACCCAAAACACACGGCCAAGGCAACAAAGGAGTGGCTCAATAAGAAGCACACTAAGGTCCTGCAGTCTCCAGACCTTAATCCCATAGAAAATCTGTGGAGGGAGCTGAAGGTTCGAGTAGCCAAACGTCAGCCTCGAAACCTTAATGACTTGGAGAAGATCTGCAAAGAGGAGTGGGACAAAATCCCTCCTGAGATGTGTGCAAACCTGGTGGCCAACTACAAGAAACGTCTGACCTCCTTGATTGCCAACAAGGGTTTTGCCACAAGTACTAAGTCATGTTTTGCAGAGGGGGTCAAATACTTATTTCCCTCTTTAAAATGCAAATCAATATATAAAAAATCAATATTATTCTGTCTCTCACTGTTCAAATAAACCTACCATTAAAATTATAGATTGATCATTTCTTTGTCAGTGGGCAAACGTACAAAATCAGTAGGGGATCAAATACTTTTTTCCCTCACTGTATCTCTAGCTTAAACAGACTGATTGTGTTACTTAGATTGATGCATGCTTGCGTCATTAGAATCTTAAGGATTTTAATTAGGGAGGAAGGGCTTGTGGTAATGGCTGGAGCGGATAGAGTGGAATTGTATCAAATACATCAAACACACAAAATGCCTACTATTTAGAACCCAAGTACGGGTATTCGGACACAGCCATGGTTTCCATATGTTTGATGACATTCCATTCAGTTCGTTCCGGATATTATTATAAGCCGTCCTCCCCTCAGTAGCCTCCTGTGGTATAGAGAGTCAGGAAATCTAATCAAATGACATTTTATTTGTCACTTGCTTCGTAAACAAATCAAATCAAATTTTATTTGTCACATACACATGGTTAGCAGATGTTAATGCGAGTGTAGCGAAATGCTTGTGCTTCTAGTTCCGACCAGTGAAATGCTTATTTATTGGCCCTTCCCAACAATGCAGAGAGAAAAATAGAGAATAAAACATTTATAACACAAGTAATGAATACTCAATGAGTAAAACTAACTTGGCTATATACACAGGGAGGAGGAGATAATAAGTAATTAAAGTGGCCTCCCTGTAAAAAGCAGAAATAGGTTTGTTTTGGCTATATTTAAAAATAAAAAAGTTACCTGGTAACACTCGTTAGCAAAAAGAGAGGTGGAGTTGAATTGTGATTGAAGAGAACTTTAATCTTAAACTACTGAATGTTTAATGAGTGGAAGCAAGTAATTAGGGGGATGTTTAAAAGTAAAGGTATGAATTAACATTGCTTGGCTTTATAGTTGGATAAAACTAGTAAATTTGTGCAGAATTGTTAGGTATTCTAGACATAATAATCTGTTTCCACTAGGTGGTACAGTGTCTAGTAATAAGAGTAGAATAAATTATGTATTGACAATCAAGCTGATAAGGCAGCACCAACTTTTTGAAGGTTCAACATTTATTAAATAATAGTTTTGTATTTTACTAAACTAATGTGAAGGTTACACTAATAGGATTACTGGTAAGGGGCTCTGGGATTGGTTAGTTTAAAATAGGGTCAATTCCACTTAATGGAACACTATATTATCTGATGGGTCTTGAATATAGTGCTTGCTTTCAGGAAAAATGGAAGTCAAATACGTATGTATGTATGTATGTATGTTAATTAGGGGAGACATGGCTGATAATGTATAAAACAACCTTGTTTTAGAAGCCTAGGAGCAAATATCACTGATTTCTTCGTCTGAGAAATTGACTACATTTACGACAGGAAAAAGTACAACATTTAGAATGCTTAACAGTTATAATCTGAGGTGAAACAGCTATTAAATGTATTGGTTGGTAATTGGTCTATTAACAATAATAGAATATTTGTAAATGATTATGACAGTGAGAGACCAATCCTATAATACCATATGGGTGAATGAGGGTAATGCATGCTAAATACAGCATGGGAAGGCCTGGCATTTCTATTCATTTTAACATATGTTTTAACACACACCAGCACATACAGACTAGTATGCGATAGTGGAGGTCTCACTGAAGTGTGGGATTTAATTTGTGTAGAAATTTTTTTAGTTTCTGAATGAAAGGGAAAGATACATTTTAATGGTGTCAAAAGCCCTGAATATTAAAAATTCATAATGAAACCTGATCAACTTCATTCTGGATTTAATAGACAGTGGGATGTCATTATAAATTACATAAGAAACCCCATTCTCTATCCAAATTGTACTAATACTTTAGGAGATTATTATTACTTAGGAAGTTATAAAGATGGTTTTTGGTAAAATTAAGGGAAAATATGTGTTAACAAGGGATTACAGTACTCCAAATGGATTGTGACATATGTATTGAGGTTTTCAATTTTTTGTTTCAGTACAAATTTCACCAGGTTGGGATTTATGGAGTTTGGAATTCAAGGAGAGGTTAGGATGATAACTTGATATTTGGTAACATTTTAGAATAAGGGATTTCTCATGAAGTGACGTTAGATCATGTGTTAATACATGAGAGGGATATTATCACTACAACCAGTGTGGGTGAACCGATAAGACTCCCACACCGGCTGTAGAGTGAGGGACAACTGTGTCCGTTGGGAAGTTGACCTGTGAACTATATCTAAACTAGAGATGCTGGAATGGTATGTGCCGAGATGCAGGAAGGCCAAAAGGGTTTATTAACTATAAATAAGTATAGTCTAAGGATGCATAGGGATAACTTGCTTTTATTTCTAGGCCTCTCATGACAGACAAACAGGGACAAAGGCGGCTGTAATGAGAATAGCTATTACTTGTACTGAAAGTAAATTTTTTATAAATGTACATTTTAATTAGGGATGATGTTTGAATTTAAGTTGAGCACAAAGGACTGTTATTCTGAATTTGTGTTGGATAATTTATTAAACGTTTCAGTCATGATTTGGATCTAGAACTGTTTAAATTTATTAGGCCTAGGGAAGCTCTGGAAACCTTATCGCTAGGAATCTTTTGAAGGGAGATTGTTAGAATGTATTATATGACAGCTTAGGTTAACATAATGGTGTTTGTTTTATGTCTGGTTAGTTTTTTTTATGTCATTAGAAGTTTAATGTTATATTGTATTGATAAATAGAGATGTCTGGGTTATAGAATACAAGTAATTGCATATAAGGTTTATAGTCTGTGTTTTGCAATTAACACCCAGTAATGGATATGATTAAGATGGCATAATGACCAGCATAATATGGACATAGAACGTAACAGTTGAACGTTTTCCACCAGCTTTAGTTACTTTAAGGGGAAGTTTTAAGGGGAAGTTTTTTCTCTTAAGTCAATGTGTTTTAAGGTTTTGTGGAACATGAGTGATCATTGTTCCAGAGGAGGGATTGATGAAATTGACTAAATTGATTTGCAAATATATTAGTATGGTTATAGCTGTAAAGGTGCAATTAGAAGTAGTGACTAGTATGTTATTGGTTAAATGGAAGGATACGAAGGTTATGATAGTAGAGGGGTGTTGTTTCTAGATACTATGTACAGTAGTGAGAACAAGTATTTGATACACTGCCGATTTTGCAGGTTTTCCCACTTACAAAGCATGTAGAAGTCTGTAATTTTTATCATAGGTACTCTTCAATTGTGAGTGACGGAATCTAAAACAAAAATCCAGAAAATCACATTGTATGATTTTTAAGTAATTAATTTGCATTTTATTGCATGACATAAGTATTTGATACATCAGAAAAGCAGAACTTTATATTTGGTACAGAAACCTTTGTTTGCAATTACAGAGATCATACGTTTCCTGTAGTTCTTGACCAGGTTTGCACACACTGCAGCAGGGATTTTGGCCCACTCCTCCATACAGACCTTCTCCAGATCCTTCAGGTTTCGGGGCTGTCACTGGGCAATACGGACTTTCAGCTCCCTCCAAAGATTTTCTATTGGGTTCAGGTCTGGAGACTGGCTAGGCCACTCCAGGACCTTGAGATGCTTCTTACGGAGCCACTCCTTAGTTGCCCTGGCTGTGTGTTTTGGGTCGTTGTCATGCTGGAAGACCCAGCCACAACCCATCTTCAATGCTCTTACTGAGGGAAGGAGGTTGTTGGCCAAGATCTCGCGATACATGGCCCCATCCATCCTCCCCTCAATACGGTGCAGTCGTCCTGTCCCCTTTGCAGAAAA
>QNTS01001046.1:374599-406957 GCA_003317085.1 Hucho hucho | reverse complement strand
GCCAACAGTTGTTGCCTTCTCACCAAGCTGCTTGCCTATTGTTCTGTAGCCCATCCCAGCCTTGTGCAGGTCTACAATTTTATCCCTGATGTCCTTACACAGCTCTCTGGTCTTGGCCATTGTGGAGAGGTTGGAGTCTGTTTGATTGAGTGTGTGGACAGGTGTCTTTTATACAGGTAACGAGTTCAAACTGGTGCAGTTAATACAGGTAATGAGTGGAGAACAGGAGGGCTTCTTAAAGAAAAACTAACAGGTCTGTGAGAGAAGGAATTCTTACTGGTTGGGAAGTGATCAAATACTTATGTCATGCAATAAAATGCAAATTAATTATTTAAAAATCATACAATGTGATTTTCTGGATTTTTGTTTTAGATTCCGTCTCTCACAGTTGAAGTGTACCTATGATAAAAATTACAGACCTCTACATGCTTTGTAAGTAGGAAAACCTGCAAAATCGGCAGTGTATCAAATACTTATTCTCCCCACTGTATATGGTTACAGGAGATAGCTTACAGGAAAGGAAGGAAAGCTGTCTGTGTAAAATATAGGGACAATTCTAAGGAAATTGAACATTACACATATCTAGATTATTGTGTTTTTTAGGAAAAGTGATGGTGGTGGGAATTTGAACACTATGGTGCAAGTTTAAGAAACTTATGATTTAAGAGTTTTGTTAGGTTGGATATTCTTCCAACTCAGTGGTATGTTTCTTTAATATTTTAACCGGCGGAAGACATTTAACTGATTACGTGCAGTAGTTCTTCTTACGGCAGTTGCGGTAGGGACCGCAATTGGGCAATCATTATGTGTAAATGTAGCAGGAGAAGGGGTGGTTGAGATAGAATGTTTACATGGGGATGTTATTTAAATATTACGAATTAGTGATCTTGACATAAGAAGAGAGTCTGTTGTCAGGAAATGACCCATGTTGGAGTGTGTGTGTCCTCAGGTGTAAGCAGCACATAAGGAGCCAGAGATAACCAAGGGCATGGACTGAATTCCGGAGATTGAGTGAACATCCAGATACACCAGGAGGGGGTGTTGGGATAGATTTGGTCTGGTCCACACATACGGTACTCCTTACAACACCTGCAGTGGTAAAGATTGACATGTCTCTCTTTGGTGGGTGCATCATTCTCACAAGAAGAAAGGTCCACCATGTAATGGGTGAGCTTGAAAACACCATAACAGAAGAAGAGGAGCTAAAGAGAGAGATTAGATTTCACTGTAGACATACATGCAGATGGGTTAAGTTTAGGAGTTAATTGCTTTATAGGTTAACGCATCATATGAAGGAAAAAAAAAGATAGATGTTAAGGTAATTGATACTCTAAATAACATATTGAAGGCATTGATATGAAAGCATATACAGTTCTGTTTACTTAAAGTAGATAATGTTGATTAGGGATATGCATAGCAGGTGACATGCCTATCAGTTGAAATGGAGGAGATGGGGAACTAAATGAAAATGACATGACTTGGGAACATCTCTCAGAACCTGGGGCCGAAAGGGGAAGACTGGGTGAAAGCATGAGGAAGCTTTTTAGGGCTTCTATTTTTGTGGAGTCTAGCAGTAACGCATCTGGAAGGCATAGAGTCAGGTGAAGAGAGAGTGGGAATTGTCATGGTCTTAGATTTTGGTTTTTATGCATAATATATATATATATATATATATGCATAACATATCACTTGTCAAAATTGTTATGTTTTTTGCTTTTCAAGTCTTCTGCTATCACTCTCTTAGGAACCAGAAGGAGAGAGGGTCGCCAGCTTCAGCTGGAATGTCAGTTTGTTGTGTGATGAGTGATGGACATAAGAGGGTGTATGGTGTAATCATAGAACAGGGGCCGTAAGTCTCTAAGTGTGAATGCCTCACAGAAAGAAGGGAGAAACCTGAACCAGGACCAGAGGTTCCACATCCGGTGATCTGAGGTGACCAGGTCTGAGTGTTCTGGAAGAATGGAATGAGGCAAAGAGGGAAAGTCCCTACGAGGTGGTTCGAACAACGCCAACTGCCGTCCAGGTGAAAGGAAGCAAGACGTGGTAACATCTAAACCATTGCTCCAGAGTCCGTCAGAGATGAGGAGACAACCATCGAGACGTGAAAACGCAGAGAATGCTAATCCACCAGGCAGGAGCTCGGAGGGAACGAGAGCAGCGGAGGAGATCGAGGCGCCAGGGAGGAGGCAAGATGTCAGCAGACCAAGTGGAAGCCAGGATGCGACTAATTCACAGAGAGGAAGGCGAAAGAAAGAAAATACAGGAGCCAAAAACCTGCGAGAAACTACTTTTCTCTCCTGGAGGGCCTGAGAGTCCAGGGGTGGGGGAAAGTGTCATGCCTGATACTCCTAATGACATATTTATTCTGGCAGATCTCCCTGACAGAAGCCAGTTACAATGGGACCCCGAATTACCTACTGAAGAGTGGGAACCACATTTCCCTGAAATCAATGTATTCCCTGAGGGGAGCCCGTTCAGACTGGAAGGAGGGCTTCCACGAGATGAAGAAGAAGGACTATGTCCACAGGTTGCAGGAGAGAGTGAACCTTCACAAGGGGCAGGACAAGGTGAACTTCTACAGGTTGAAGAAGAGGGGGATTTCCCCACAATTGACTTTTCTGCCCTTGAAGACCTCTAATGACAATCAATGGAACCTGAAACAACAGATGAACAATGACATTGACATGATAGTAGCACCAGTAAGTGAAGTGACTGTTTACCTACCTCATTGTGTTAGAAATAGGCCAAGAAGAAAAGTGCTTATTGAACCTCCTGGAAAGGATGTCAGAGTTAGTATTCCTATTTCACCTCAGCTGATAACAGAAAAAGGAGAAAAGAAGTCCACCTCAATCAAGAGGATCACACCTCTACCAGAGACAGCCTTCTGTGGATGGACACATCATCAGATGAAGGGAGAAGTGATCTGGGGCCCAAAAGGATGTGACCTGACATTAACCAAAGATGATGATCCTTGGATACTCACCATTAATAAGTTTGAACATGTTGAAGGTGAGGAGTTCATTGTTGAAATAGCAAGTACTAGATTTACTGATGGAAATAGTTTGACAATCATCAGACTGGGACCAGCACTGACACCTGAACAGGATGAGCCTGTGATGACTACAAGAATGACAACAACAGTGGTTGCCTTGAACACTACAGCAGTTACTACATTGACTATATCTACTGCTTCTACAAAGCAGTCTACAGAAATCACAAAGAAACTAGATGTGTCAGAGTCTGGTGGGTTCTTTACCAACATTTGGAACCTTTTCACCAATTCCAATAGCCTGCCTCATGTAAAGGACACTGTATCTTCAACTGACATTTCAATCCCTGAACCGTATAAGGATACATTTCTAGAAGGATTAGTAAAGAATGAATGGTATGAATGGGCTCAATATACAGCATTAAAATTAAAATTGACAAATTGCTTATTAGGTACCACCACTGAAAGAATTAGTGGTGGTACCTAATCCTTATGATTATAGGGATTGTGCTGAATTTAATAAAAACTTTTGTTATTTGAGTAGATCAGAAAGGCCTTACTGTCCAGCAGAATGTTTGTCATATTTGGGTAATCCATATTATCAAAGATATTACAACCAAAGTGTCTGGGGTAAGTGGTGTCAAGAATTGGATGTTGCAAGTGGTGTTCTAAGTCTCACAGTGGTGGCCATTTGCATCATGATGACCCTGTGTTTTGTGCTATGTGTCAGAGGGGGGACTGTCCTCTTTGTAAGGGTGAAGAATGTGCTTAAATGGTATAGGACATTTTGTTCTTATGCCCACGTTTCATTCTCTTTTCTTTTATTGTTTTTTATGTTTAGTACTTCTGTAACGCTAATTATTCAATACATGTTAGGTAACATAGGGTATTCCAGTTATGAGTGTCTACGGACCAAGTCCTTAATCTTCTAATGGGTTTTTCATATTTGGTATGTTTCCTGTTAGAGTAGTGTCTGCAAGGGAGGATCTTGTTTGAATTTGGTGTTTAAGTATGTTCTTATTCTGTATTGTTTAGTTTTTGTTTGGTGTGTTTTGTTTATGTTTTTAGTTTCCATATCGTTCTTTTTATATTCTACATTACTGAGATAACCTCAGGCAAGGCTTTACACTACATGCTCATTGCTTTTACATTTTCGGTTTGCTTATTTTGTTTGATAATTTGATAATTTGATAATTTGATGTTTGTGTTGTTGTGTTTGTCTTTTATATTTGTGTGTTCTTCTTTTTGGTTAGACTGGATCTTTTCCTCCTTTCTCATTTGAGTGGAGGTTTTTGGTCCTGTCTTAATATATGTTATATTTTTGTTTGGACTGGATCTTTTCCTCAGTTCCCCTTCGGGTGGAGGTTTTTGGTCCCGTCTTTTTATATTTCGTGGAATTTTGTTCTTGTGATTTTGATTGTGTTGTTTTGATTCACTCTGCTGTCCTCTTCTTCTTTTGGGTTAATGTTTTGTGATTGTTTTGTGTGGGACTGTTTAGTCCCAGAGGGGGGTATATTGGAGATATTTTAATAACATTACGCTACATTTTCTCATTTCTGAACAGAATGCATAGCACTCCTTTTAAGCAAAAACATATGTCAGAGGTTGCCTCAGCTAAAGCACAGGGCTGAAAAACCACACGTAGGCCACGTAGCACATATATCACTGTTGAGAAGAAACATATGTCAGAGCTTGCCTCAGTTAACTATTTAGGGAGTGGTGGGGCGCTAGCTCCCGACACTACCCGGTGAAATGCAAGGCGCCAAATTCTAAATCCATAAGTTGAATCATTAAACATTCATCAATATGCAAGTGTTGCATAGTCATCAAAAGCTCTGCTTCTTGGCAATATCACAGCGTTGTCAGATTTCAAAAAGGCTTTACGGCGAAAGCACTACATTTGATTGTTTGAGGGTAGCACCTCCAATATTTTTCTATTAGCATAAATTCACTCCCCAAGTAGTTAAGCGAAAACACATGTCAGAGGTTGCCTATGGTAACAGTATATAAGCAGAACTGGTGTTCAGTCAGATCAGCTGTATCCTGGACCAGCTTGACTTTGATTGCTCTATATTAAAGTCTATTATTGAATTCAAAAGTTCTTGTAAGAGTGTTACATGTTTAAGATGTTTTTTTCCACGACACGTCCAGCTCCCACACCACCAGTGCCACCAGGCAAGAGGCCGGAATTATGGGAGTGGGATCTATGGACCGCTCCTCTGTGTCAAACATCCGGGACAGTGCGTCTGCCTTAGTGTTTTGGGAACCTGGTCGGTAGGATAGGGTGAAAACAAAATGGGTGAAAAACATGGCCCACCTTGCCTGGCGAGGGTTAAGTCTCCTCGCCGCCCGAATGTACTCCAGATTGCGGTGGTTGGTCCAGATGAGAAAAGGGTGTTTAGCCCCCTCAAGCCAATGTCTCCACACCTTCAGAGCCCTGACGACAGCCAACAGCTCCCGGTCCCCCACATCATAGTTACGCTCCGCCGAGCTGAGCTTCTTCAAAAAGAAGGCACAGGGGCAGAGTGTAGGTGGCGTACTCGAGTGCTGAGACAGCACAGCTCCTATCCCAGCCTCGGAAGCGTCCACCTCCACTATAAATGCCAAAGACCGATCCGGATGAGCCAGCACGGGAGCCGAGGTAAACAGAGCCTTCAGGTGACCAAAAGCCCTGTCCGCCTCAGCTGACCACTGCAGTTGCACCGGTCCCCCCTTCAGCAGTGAGGTAATGGGAGCCGCTACCTGACCAAAGCCCCGGATAAACCTCTGGTAGTAGTTGGCAAACCCTAAGAACCGCTGCACTTCCTTTACCGTGGTGGGAGTCGGCCAATTACGCACGGCTGAAATGCAGCCAATCTCCATCTCCACCCCTGACGTGGAAATGCGGTACCCTAGGAAGGAGACGGACTGTTGGAAAAACAGACATTTCTCAGCCTTGACGTACAGGTCATGCTCCAACGGTCGACCAAGCATCTTGTGCACCAGGGACACATGCTCGGCGCGTGTAGCGCAGTAAATCAGAATATCGTCGATATACACCACTACACCCAGCCCGAGCAAGTCCCGGAAAATCTTGTCTACAAATGCCTGGAAAGCTGATGGAGCATTCATTAACCCGTACGGCATGACGAGGTACTCATAGTGCCCTGAGGTGGTACTACATGCTGTCTTCCACTCATCCCCCTCCCGGATACTCACCAGATTGTATGCGCTCCTGAGATCCAATTTTGTGAAGAAGCGCGCCCCGTGCATTGACTCAATCGCACTGGCTATGAGAGGCAGCGGGTAGCTGTACCTCACAGTGATCTGATTGATACCTCGATAGTCAATACACGGGCGCAGACCTCCATCCCTTTTCTTCACAAAAAAGAAACTCGAGGAGGCAGGTGAAGTGGAGGGCCGAATGTATCCCTGCCCCAGAGATTCGGAGACATATGTTTCCATAGCCTCCGTATCCTCCTGTGACAGAGGATACATGTGACTCCTGGGAAGTGCTGTGTCTCCCAGGAGATCTATCCCCCCGTCAATGGGTTTGGTAATTGAGTCGCCTTCTTTTTACAGAAGGCGACAGCCAAATCGGCATATTCAGAGTGGATGTGCACGGTGGAGACCTGGTCTGGACTCTCCACCGTAGTCGCACCGATGGAAACACCTACACACCTCCCCGAGCACTCTCGTGACCATCCCTTGAGAGCCCTCTGTTGCCACGAAATAATGGGGTTATGATAGGCCAACCAGGGGAGGCCCAGCACCACGGGAAACGCAGGAGAATCAATGAGGTATAAGCGGTAGCCTCCCTAATCAGCCCTGACCCTAATAGTCGACTATCTAAGGCGTGCACAGGGAAGGGCATATCAACATGAACAATGGGGATTCCTAAACTATGAGCAAATGAACGATCAATAAAGTTCCCAGCTGCGCCGGAATCGACTAGTGCCTTATGCTGGGAATGCGGGGAAAAATCTGGAAAATCAACAAACAAAAACATGTGAGCAACAGGGAGCTCTGGGTGAGTCTGGTGCCTACTCACCTGGGGTGACACTATAGTGCCCTGCCTGCAGCCTCGACTCCCTGAGGAACCCCCCTGCACCGACCAGCAGTGTGCCCTCTGCAGCCACAGAGGGTGCAGGGAATGGCCCCTCCTCCGGCCCCCCTAAGCGCAGTACCTCCCAACTCCATAGGCGTCGGAGCAAAGGTGTTGGGGGATGGAAATGACAGGACCTGATCCGGACATCCACAGGTGTCCAGCAGGTTATCCAGCCGGATAGACATGTCCACCAGCTGGTCAAAAGAAAGGGTGTTGTCTCTGCATGCCAGCTCCCGCCGGACGTCCTCGTGCAGATTGCATCTATAATGGTCAATCAGGGCCCTGTCATTCCGTCCCACGCCGGTGGCCAGGGTTCAGAACTCCAACGCAAAGTCCTGTGCACTCCTCGTCCCCTGTCTGAGGTGGAACAAGCGTTCACCCGCCGCTCTACCATCAGGTGGATGGTGAACTCCTCGTTGTGGTCCAACGCCGCTTCTTCTTCCCCCCATACGGCGTTGGCCAACTCCAGGGCTTTCCCGGATAGACAGGAGATGAGGGAGGACACGCTCTCGCGTCCCGAAGGAGCCGGGTGAACGGGCGCCAGGTAGAGCTCCAGCAGAAACCCCTGACACCCGGCAGCCATCCCATCATACTCCCTCTGGAGCGCGAGCTGAATCCCACTGGGACCAGGTGAAGGAGGGGTGGACAGCTGTGTGGTTAATGGAGTGGGAGGTTGTGATGATGGTAAAGGCGCAGAAAAACCTCCTCTCTCCCATCACTCCATATTATTCAGCACGCAATCCATGGCTGTGCCAAGACTCTGCAACATTGTAGCATGCTGCTGAAGGCGCTCCTCAACTGGTAGAGGAGGGCTGGGTGCTCCTGCTGACTCCATTGGGTGGTGTGTGATTCTGTAATGCTAATCCGTGATGCCGGTAATGCAGAGTCCGGCGCAGGACAACAAAATGAGTGTTCATGAAGTTTACTCAAATATAACAATACGAGTGTAAAACAAACACTCGAAACACAGAATCAAAAAACAAACAAACAATCACACACAAAACATGGGGGGAAACAGAGGGTTAAATAAGGAACATGTAATCATGGGAATGTAAACTAGGTGTGTGAAAAAGGAAGACAAAACCAACAGAAAATGAATAATGGATCGGTGGTGGCTAGAAGACCGGCAACGTCGACCGCCGAAAGCCGCCCGAACAAGGAGAGGGACCAACTTCGGCTGAAGTCGTGACAGACTACCAGGCTGAGCTTGATTAGCAGGGTTCTGGGATTAGCAGGGGTCCGGGACAAGGTAGCGCGCACGGTGAGGGCCCATATACACCAGGGCCCATATTCACAAAGCATCCAAGAGTAAGAGTGCTTATCTAGGGTCAGGTCCCACCAGTCCATATAATTTGATTCATTATGATATAAAAGGCAAAACTGATCCTAGATCTCCACTGGGTATCAAGGCGAGACCCAAATTCAGACACAGGAGGCAGAAGGTTGGAGTCTTACAATGTTTATTAATCCAAAGGGGTAGGCAAGAGCATGGTTGTGGACAGGCAAAAAGGTCAAAACCAGATCAGATTCCAGGAGGTACAGAGTGGCAGACAGTCTCGTGGTCAAGGCAGGTAGAATGGTCAGGCAGGCGGGTACAAAGTCCAGAAACAGGCAAGGGTCAAAACCGGGAGGACTAGAAAAAGGAGAATGCAAAAAGCAGGAGAACAGGAAAACCGCTGGTTGACTTGGAAACATACAAGACGAACTGTCACAGAGAGACAGGAAACACAGGGATTAATACACTGGGGAAAACAAGCGACACCTGGAGGGGGTGGAGACAATAACGAGGACAGGTGAAACTGATCAGGGTGTGACACTGGGTCCAAAAAAGACAAGCTGACCCTACCACCCCACATCATGACGATGTGGCTGTAACATTTAACTACTTACGGAGTGGTGGGGCGCTACCCGGTGAAATGCAAGGCACCAAATTCAAAATCCAAAAGTTGAATTATTAAACATTCATCAATATACAAGTGTTGCATAGTCATCAAAAGCTCTGCTTCTGGGCAATATCACAGCGTTGTCAGGCTTTACGGCGAAAGCACAACATTTGATTGTTTGAGGGTAGCACCTGCAATATTTTTCCATTAGCATAAATTCATAAACCATCGCGGTTCACACAAAACACATTTCACAGCGAAAACAAATCCCTTACCTTTTGAAGAACTTCTGCTGAGGGCTTCCCAAGTGTCCAATGAAGACATCCAATGGTTCTTTCGTTAGAAAAAGTAATTTATTATATCCATAAATCTCAGTTTGGTTGGCGCGTTATGATCATAAAATACAGCGTCCACTCGCCCATTGAACCGTGAAGAGAACGCGTCCAAACCTATACCTATACACTTGTCCAAGAACAATCAAACATCATTGATAATGTATCCTTAGGAACACGTTTATGTATATTTACTATAATATTTCAACCGGATTACAAACTGGACGATAGGAAAGGAAAAAACCACAGCGCGTGCGAGCCCGTGGACACGCATCCTCTTCTGTTTACATCCGATGACCAGTTCGAAATTCTTCTTCTATTACCATCCAGAGCAACCTAACATCATCAAACACTGTCTAGAGACTGTTGACATCCAGTGAAAGCAATAGGTACTGCAATCTTACTCCCAGAAATGGCTGTTTTAAATAGGGAGGGGTTCAAAATGAGGCAATGTGTCAAAAACACTTTTTCCAGGACAGAAATTCCTCGGGTTTTCGCCTGCTATATCCATTCTGTTATACTCACAGACATTATGTTAACACTTTTAGAAACTTCAGAGTGTTTCCTATCCAATAGTACTAATTATGTGCATATCCTATTTTCTGGGCCTGAGTGGGAGGCATTTTACTTTGGGCACGCCAGACTCTCCAAAACTATCACCTCGGGAGCCGCTCCCTAAGAAGTTAACTTGTCAGGGAGCGGTGGGTCGCTAGAAATGCACCAATATACAAGTGTTCCATACTCATCAAAAGCTCTGCTTCTTGGCAATATCATAGCGTTGTCGGATTTCAAAAAGGCTTTACGGCGAAAGCACTACATTTGATTGTTTGAGGCTAGCACCTCACATATTTTCCATAACCATGAAATCTTTAGCCAGCGCGGTCGATAGAAAATGCATTTCACAGGGAAAACCTGTGCCTTACCTTTTGTAGAACGTCTGCAGAGGGCTTCCTAAGTGTCCAACGAAGACAATCCATGGGTATTTGGTTAGAAAAAGTAATTTATTATATCCTTAAATCTCCTTTTGGTTGGCGCTTTGTGTTCAGAAAATCCAATGTGACGAGAACGCGTTCAACTATACCTATAAACTTTCCCTCAACAAAACAAAAACGATTTAAAATGCTTCCTTAGCTTATCTTTTATGAATAAAAGTGATAATCTTTCACTTGGATGGTCACCTAAACGTTATATAAGTCAAATAAAGTGGACCGCTCAGCAAAATGTGCGTTCAAAAACGTGCAACTGAAAAAGAGGTCCCTCGGCTAGAACTTCTCTCAATAGAACGCATTAGTTCCGATTTCCATTAAACTTTGCCTATACACTGCTGAATCAGTAGGTACTACATCCAGTGTCCTGGTATAAAGACTTTTTTATAGGCAGTGCCTCAAAGTGAGCTATAAGCCAAAAGGAATGACATTTCCGGATGGAAAAATCTCTGTTTTTTTGCCTGCCAAATGACTTCTCTTACACTCACAGACAAAATGATAACACTTTTGGAAACCTCAGAGTGTTTCCTATCCAATAGTACTAATTATGTCCATATCTTAGTTTCTGAGCCTGGGTGGCAAGCATTTTACTTTGGGCACGCCAGACTCTCCAAAACCGACCCCTCAGCTGCCGCTCCCTAACAAGTTTAACACAGTGGAAAGCGTGCTTCCAAGATGAGCCCTGGCCACGTTTGAAAGTATGTTCCAGAATGATAACACCTCACCTGATTGGTCAGAAGAAAAAGCCAGCCGTGTTGTTGCATTTATTAGCAAAAGAAGTGATATGTTTGCAAATAATTTTTGCAACAACAAAACTGATTATACAAGCGGAACTCATATTTTACATGTGCAAATCATACTTTACATGCTTATTACACTTATGACATTAATTTACCTTCATAGATTTGCCCCAAACATAAGGCTTTGCAATTAGACCAAAAAAAGTGTACTTCTTTGCTGTGTTTTGCAGTATTACTTTAGTGCCTTGCTGCATACAAGATGCATGTATTCTATATATGTGTATTCTTCTACTCAATCTGTCATTTTGGCCATTGTTGTGGAGTCACCACAATGTTGTTTATCACTCCTTAGTTTTCTCCCATCACAGCTATTGAACTCTGTAGCAGTTGTAAAATCCCCAGTTTTGGTAACATCCCTGAGCAGTTTCTTTCCTGTCCTGCAGCTCAGATCAGAAGGACGACTATCTTTGATGTGTCTGAGTGGTTTAATAAATAATCCACAGCATAACTATTAACTTGACCATGCTTAAAGAGATATTCAATGTCTAATTTGTAGTGCCTTGTGGTCGGATGTCAAGCAGTTGCCATACCAAGCGGTGATGCAGCAAGTCAAGATGCTCTTAATGGTGCAGCTGTAGAACCTTTTGAGGATCTGAGGATCCATGAAAGGTAGGACAGGTGAAGAAAGAGGGAGATTGTGGAGAAAGAATAGGGAGATATAACTGAGAGACAGACAGGGATAGATAAAAGTTGAGGAAGACATAGTGCCCATAGAGACAGTTAGAAAGATGAGAGATAGAGGAACAGAGATAAAGATTGACTTAATATTATTGGTCTCCACTCCTCCTGCTGCTCCTCCTGTTGTTATTGCTGGAGCAGACAAACATTACAAAGTATTAATTACACCTCAATATATCTCACTGTGTCAACACCTCCAATAAAACTGTCCCGCTCCGACAAAGTGTCATCAAGCGTCATCAAGTGCTTCAACACCTGCCACTGTGAACCCCAAATGCCAGCAGACTTCATATGCAGGGCACATTGTTTCTCGTTTTTATCAATTTACTCCAGATTAACTCGATTTGCTCTCTGTGTTCGCACGCAATTATGAGCTTTGCTGGCGTGCTGGGTAAACGGGATCAGAGGAAAATAATTACCTATATCCATCATTCCTTCAGACAACATGTATGAATAAACATGCACATATGGCGCCAAACTACTTCAGGGAGATATGTATGTGTTGATTTGGAGAGAATTTAGCTCAGCCTCTAATAAAATATTCACCAGTCGATCTCCCTATGGCTGCGGCAAACTCGACATATTGTCCTTTTTTCGTTGCCTCCTCACTGATAGTGTTAGAGAGTTTAGCTTTTAGCTATCAGTCCTTTCACAGACAGAGCTAATGTGGGTGTCAATAGGTACTATAGTGTCTTCCATTGTGAATGATTCAATGCCCTTCCTGACAGTTCTCACCAGGTTGAGGTGAGGCTGAGCCCTATGATAGCTCCTTAGAGGTGATTTTTAAAGTGCAGGGTCTGACTGAGGACTCAGGGAGGAAGAACAACGGGTGAAACTCACCTTTAAAGGTCTCCACTATTTCTTTCTCTGACTTTAGATATATCCACTATCCCTCTCTCCATTCAGCAAAGCTCAGACAGTGGGGGGAGACGAAGTGAATTAATCAAACTGTAAGGATCGACGCTGGAGATGAGACGCAGGTACAGGGAGTGAACATTTAATGAAACAGGACCAGCGTCTGGACAGGAGAAAAATAGCGACATCAATGCTGACACAGGGAACAAAGTGAGGAGCAGACAGATATAGAGGGGTAATCAACAAAGTAATGGAATCCAGGTGAGTCCCATATTGCGCAGCTGCTCGTAATGATGGTGACAGGTGTGCGTAATGAAGGGCAGCCTGGCGCCCTCGAGCATATGCAGTATAACCAATATTCCGTAAATAACCAAACCTATCATTTACGTTGAGACGTAATAAAATGTTACATGATTGTTCTAAGTGACCTCCCATGATTCGCCAAGTGATTGATTTCCACCCGTCTATAAATCTTACATGTTGCATCAGACTAGATATTCTCATATACCACATACAGGATAATGCAATAAAGATGTGTTTGGACTATTATAGTTGCACTCATTGGCTCGACTATAGTATGCATTGGTTGAAGCTCAGTGTTAAATTCAAATCTCTCTCTCTTTAATTTAAAGACCCTTGCTCCCTTCGGTCTCAACGTAGACTTAGATTTGAAGCCATTCTTGTGATTATTGTGATTTTGCTATTGTAAATGTTTGTAGGCTTATGTAGCCTAATTGTATCTATGATAGTTTTTTGTATACTATTTTAATACATGAGAATTAACCAATGATATCAGGCCACACCCGGCCATTATTACAGACACCTGTGTGTGTCTTTTGATACTATATAAATGAGTCACCCCACAGGGTTTGTCATTATACCCTGATGAAGACAGTTTGTCTGTCGAAATGTTGGACATAAATATTTTTGCATCTGAGCTCTTAGAGTGTGCGGCTCTCCTTTATTTATTTTTATTAAAATCTCCCTACCATCATATCTAAGTCAATATTACACCAATGTTGATAAAAACAATCCCCGACTCTCTATAACGGATATTTAACAGGGTGGTTGGCATTAGGATCGTCAGACAATCTTTTGCCCAAACCTAGCTCAAATTCCAGATGTCGGATTAAAATGATGCTACAGCGCCCACAAGGTGATCATTAGACTTAGATCCATTTGGACTGAATACATTTGTAGGTGCAACAGTTTTTATTAAATTCACAATTTATCGCTCTCAAGTGCACATTGTTAAAATGGCGCCGGAGAAGAAGGCAGACGTATTACGTGCCCCCAACCGATTGTGTTTTTGTTCGTTTATGTGCGTTGTTTGTAACTTATTTGTTTTACTTATTTTGTACCTAATGTTGCCGCTACCGTCTCCTATGACCAAAAATAACTTCTGGACATCAGGACTCCGATTACTCACCACGGACTGGCAGAATCCTTTTTTTCCTTTAACGAGTCTGACGAGCCCCAGCTGTTTACAACTGTTTTACATACCACCAAGAAAACGCTCACCCAAGGGCGGTGCTCCGAGTAGCCGGGGACTTTAATGCAGGAAACTTAAATCCGTTTTACCACATTTTTATCAGCATGTTAAATGTGCAACCTGAGGAAAAAAACTCTGGACCACCTTTACTCCACACACAGAGACGCGTACAAAGCTCTCCCTCGCCCTCCATTTGGTAAATCTGACCATAATTCTATCCTCCTGGCAGACCGCCATAGTGCCTGTGCCCAAGAACACTAAGGTAACCTGCCTAAATGACTACCGACCCATAGCACTCACGTCTGTAGCCATGAAATGCTTTGAAAGGCTGGTCATGGCTCACATCAACACCATTATCACAGAAACCCTAGACCCACTCCAATTTGCATACCGCCGCAACAGATCCACAGATGACGCAATTTCTATTGCACTCCACACTGCTATTGCCCACCTGGGCAATAGGAACACCTATGTGAGAATGCTATTCATTGACTACAGCGTTCAACACCATAGTGCCCTCAAAGCTCATCAATAAGCTGGGACTAAACACCTCCCTCTGCAACTGGATCCTGGACCTCCTGACGGGCAGACCCCAGGGTAGGTAACAACACATCTGCCACGCTGATCCTCAACACAGGGGCCCCTCAGGGGTGCGTCTTCAGCCCCTACTGTACTCCCTGCTCACTCATGACTGCACGGCCAGGCACGACTCTAACACCATCATTAAGTTTTCCGATGACACAACAGTGATAGGCCTGATCACCGACAACGACGAGACGGCCTATAGAGAGGAGGTCAGAGACCTGGCCATGTGGTGCCAGGACTACATCCTCTCCATCAACGTGATCAAGACAAAAGGAGAGGATTGTGGACTAAAGGAAAAAGAGGACTCAGCACGCCCCCATTCTCATCGACGGGGCTGCAGTGGAGCCGGTTGAGAGCTTCTAGTTCCTTGGTGTCCACATCATCAACAAACTAACATGGTCCAAGCATACCAAGACAGTCGTGAAGAGGGCACGACAAAACATATTCCCCCTAGAGAGACTGAAAGGATTTGGCATGGGTCCTCGCATCCTCAAAAGGTTCTACAGCTGCACCATCGAGAGCATCCTGACTGGTTGCATCACTGCCTGCTATGTCAACTGCTCGGCCTCCGACTGCAAGGCACTACAGAGGGTAGTGCGAACGGTCCAGTACATCACTGGCGCCAAGCTTCCTGCTATCCAGAACCTCTATACCAGGCGGTGTCAGAGGAAGGCCCTGATTTTTTTTTAAATTGTCTCTCTGCTCCCACACGGCAAGCTGTACCGGAGCACCAAGTCTATTTCCAAGAGGCTTCTAAACAGATTCTACCCCCAAGCCATAAGACTCCTGACCATCTAGGCAAATGGCTACCCAGACTATTCACATTGCCCCCCCCTTCCCCTCTCCACACCACTGCCACTCTCTGTTGTCATCTATGCATAGTCACTTTAACTAACTCTACCTACATGTACATACTACTTCAACTAACCAGTGCCCCTGCACATTTACTCTGTACCCGGCACCCCGAGGTATATATTGTTATTTTTTACTGCTCCTCTTTAATTACTTGTTACTTTTATCTCTTATTCTTGTCTGTATGTTTTGAAACTGCACTGTCGGTTATGGGCTCGTAAGTAAGCATTTCACTTTAATGTCTACACCTGTTGTATTCGGCGATGGTGACTAATACAATTTGATTTGATTTGATATCTGTCACTCCCTTTGGTTTTTTCCAGAGTCGTTATTGATTCTGTTCCTGTGTTAAATGTCTGTACGCTACTTGTGTTTCTTGTTTTGTTACATGTTTCATTTATTATTATATTCAGTCCCTGTCCTTGCTTGCTGAGTCCTAGCATACACGTTACAGAATAACGCCTCACCAAGGGGAAGCAACAGGGATTTTTTATTTTTTACTGGTGACGTCGGGTCCAAGTGCCGCTGCCAAAGAACCGGGGATGCCTCAGCTGGCTCGTCAGGCTTACATGCCTCAGCTTGCTCGACTGGTTCTCAGGCCTCTGTTGGCTCAGCAGGTTCCCCATGTCTCAGCCGGCTTGTCAGGCTCCCATGCCTCAGTCCCTCTGGTCGATGTCCTGCGGCTGAAATCGCGCATCAGGGAGGGTGTACTGTCACATCTACTCCCGCTCCCCTTCTCTGGCGCTTGTTGTCGCCAGTTTATTAATTATTAATGATTGATTCTGTTCCTGTCTTATATGTCTGTATGCTACTCGTGTTTCTTGTTTTGTTCCATGTTTCATTTATTATTAAAATCACTCCCTGTACTTGCTTCCCGACTTCTAGCGTACATATACAGTATATTATTAGGCTGTATGTATCTTTAGATATAGACCTATTGTAAATGTGTATTGTATCGTCATCTTTGTTGCAAAAATAAATACAAATACACACAACTTTAAGGTACATAGTAATTTTAGAAAGGTAAAGAACTGTCCATTGTTCAGAACAGCAATTGATAAAATGGGACCATGTTTGAAAAACAAGTGGTTCTGAGCTTATGTCAATATTACACAGGTAAACAGTTAGAGAAATCAGGAATGCAGACAGACCTCTGTCTATATGAGTGACTGTGTCGAACACGCCACCTCCTGTTATGTTGGGTACCTACTGACCAAAAAACATGTTATGAAATATATGTATTTTTCAATGAATGCATTGTTAAAATAAAGGTTTAAGGAAATATAGGCAGGCTCCACATTACTACAAAACCAAACAGCTCACTCAATCAAGCCTGATTGTGTTGTAAGTATAAAAGCAAAGCTTGCTTTCATATAATAATAAAAAAGCTTCATTAAGGTATTGGAATGGGTTAATGTCAGTGTGGGGTGGGAAGAACACAATACATTGCCTTGTATGCGGTACAAATCACGTTATTGTGGGAGCACCTCCTCTGATCCTAAGCAACCTGCCTACACATTGTTGGAAGTACAATATACCAACATAGCTACTGTAGTGCTGTAGGTCATAGCTGTGTGCTGAAAAACATTGGTGGAGCATGGGTGAAGTATTGTGGTGCTCAAGTGAATTTCCTTTCTTTTACGGCTTCAGACCAATGCCTACTTCTCATATTAATCATGTTATTTAGAGTGCTTGGTCAGGTCTGATGATAATGTCCTATATGTATAGTTCCCTGGGGAACATCTTAAATCCTCTCTTTTATTCCCCTCTCCACCCCTCACGCCTCCTCCCACGCTTTTGTGTTTATGACATAATCTGGTTAACAGCTTTCGCGTTTCCAATGATCTCTGCAAACTTAACAGCCATAAACAGGCTTTATGATGCTATTATGTACACAGGTAGCGTGCCTGGTTGACTGAGCCTGGCGGTGGATCAAGGGAGACGGGCATCAACAACGCTAGCATATAAAACCCATACAGAGGCAGCTAATGAAAAAAAAGATAAAGGCCCCTTTTAAAACATCATAGATGTTGAGTCCCCTATTTAGGCCATTAAAAATGTCATAGATGTTAAGTTCCCTATTTAGGCCATTAAAAACCTCATAGATGTGAATTCCACTATTTAGGCCATTAAAAACTTCATAGATGTGAAGCCCCCTATTTCGGCCTTTAAAAACCTCATAGATGTTAAGTCCCTTAATTAGGGGACTTTGAGCGGTTCTGGACCGGTTCCGACTGACATTTTAGTGAACAAAGCGCTCTGTGAGCGTTGCAGTGTCCAGTGCCTAGTACCAGAAAGACACATCTGTCTGCTTTCCGCTACCACTCTGTCAGCTGAGCTGACTTGAAGTGTCAGGTTTCACACCCCATATTTGCATAGGGAGTGACATGTCACATTTTCTTGCCTATCAAGACAAATAATATATTTCCAGCCTGGGACACACGGCATGTTAAAGTGGACAGTCTAGCGATTTCATCAATCATGGTTTCATCTCACTGTGATATTCTCAGCCGAATTTTGAGATCTCAACATGAAAAAAGACAATCATTTTGTAGAATTGAAACACAACCACTTTCTCTTGGTCACAGATGAGGCTGGGTCTTCAGTTACATGAAATGAGACACATTTGTACTGTCAATAAATATGATCATATTTATTTTACAGTTATAATAAAGGTGAAATGTTATAGTATTTCATTGTTTTTTAATTTAACCTTTATTTTACCAGGTAAGTTGACTGAGACACATTCTCATTTACAGCAATGACCTGGGGAATAGTTACAGGAGGAGGAGAGGGGGTGAATAAGCGAATTGGAAGTTGTTTCTAATTTTATTTTTACAAGATTCAAAAAAGCATTTCAGTCATTTCAAGCCCTATTCCCCCACTTTTGTTGAATAGGAAATAAATCATATTTGTACTATGTACTTGAGCTTGAACTATACAGCATTACTAGCTGTTGTTTATGGCCAGCTCATGAAAAATATTTAAGCAGAAATCTACATTTTGCCATAACGTTCAAGAGGAAGACTAGCAGGGAGCAAGGCTAGAGTAGCACGGCACCATTCTGATTAGCTTGCCATGTTTCTCTTTATGCAGATTGACAGGCCACATCTGCCGAGGGGACCGAGAGGCTCGGACCGGCACACAGGTGTTAATATTTCAGTAGGTACATTAATACATGAAGCATCTGGACTGGGGATGAATGGGGGATGAGGGGTAGGGTGAGGGTGAGGGGGTGTTGCAGGAAATGGGAGGTGGATAGAGCAGTGGGAGGAGAGTGGAGGTAGAGGTGAGGGGGTGTTGAGAAATAGGTGAGGGGAGTCTNCCAGCTGCATCTCCACCTCATGGACTGCACCAGATTTGCCAGTTCTTGTTGTGAGATGTTTCCCACTCTTCCACCAAGGCACCTGCAAGTTCCTCGTAATTTCTGGGGGGAATGGCCCTAGCCCTCCGATCCAACAGGTCCCAGACGTGCTCAAGGGGATTGAGATTCGGACTCTTCGCTGGCCATGGCAGAACACTGACTTGCAGGAAATCCCGCACAGAACGAGCAATATGGCTGGTGGCATTGTCATGCTGGAGGGTCATGTCAGGATGAGCCTGCAGGAAGGGTACCACATGAGGGAGGAGGATGTCTTCCAAATCAAATCATGCACATGGTTAGCAGATGTTAATGCTAGTGTAGCGAAATGCTTGTGCTTCTAGTTCCTACCATGCAGTAGTATCTAACAAGTGATCTAACAATTTCAATAACAATAACAACGGCCTTATACACACAAGTGTAACGGACAGTGTTGAGATTGCCTGCAATGACAACAAGCTCAGTCCGATGATGCTGTAACACACCGCCCCAGACCATAACAGACCCTCCACCTCCAAATCGATCCCACTCCAGAGTACAGGCCTCAGTGTAATGCTCATTCCTTCGACGATAAACGCGAATCCGACCATCACCCCTGGTGAGACAAAACCGCGACTCGTCAGTGAAGAGCACTTTTTGCCAGTCCTGTCTGGACCAGCGATGGCGGGTTTGTGCCAATAGCCAACGTTGTTGCTGGTGATGTCTGGTGAGGACCTGCCTTACAACAGACCTACAAGCCCTCAGTCCAGCCTCTCTCAGCCTATTGCGGACACTCTGAGCACTGATGGAGGGATTGTGCGTTCCTGGTGTAACTCGGGCAGTTGTTGTTGCCATCCTGTACCTGTCCCGTAGGTGTGATGTTCGGATGTACCGATCCTGTGCAGGTGTTGTTACACGTGGTCTGCCACTGCGAGGACGATCAGCTGTCCGTCCTGTCTCCCTGTAGCGCTGTCTTAGGTGTCTCACAGTACGGACATTACAATTTATTGCTCTGGCCATATCTGCAGTCCTCATGCCTCCTTGCAGCATGCCTAAGGCACGTTCACCCAGATGTGCAGGGACCTGGGCATCTTTCTTTCAGTGTTTTTCAGAGTCAGTAGAAAGGCCTCTTTAGTGTCCTAAGTTTTCATAACTCTGACCTTTATTGCCTACCATCTGTAAGCTGTTAGTGTCTTAACGTTCATTAATTGTTAATGGTTCATTGAACAAGTATGGGAAACAGTGTTTAAACCCTTTACAATGATGATCTGTGAAGTTATTTGAATTATACGAATTATCTTTCAAAGACAGGGTCCTGAAAAAGGGACGCTTCTTTTTTTGCTGAGTTTATATTGACTGGTGGCAATTAACCAGTCCATTGTTTTACAACATCATGTGTATAGTCAGTAAAATACGAGAGACTCACCATTCCCAGTAATGATATGGTGTTTCATATGCTACGCATTACAGCAGGTGTCTAGGCTTGATTCTTATGTGACTCTACGATTTAGAGATGAGTGAGTGCTTATGTATTCACACGGAGCATGAACATTGCTTCCAGCTGCTGGGGAAAATCTAAACAAACCGCTGCATCGCCCTCAACGTTTCTCTCTAGGTTCCTCCCTAGGTTCCTCCCTAGGTTCCTCCCTAGGTTCCTGCCTTTCTAGGGAGTTATTCCTAGCCACCGTGCTTCCAAATCTGCATTGCTTGCTGTATGGGGTTTTGTGCTGAGTTACTGTATAAGCACTTTGTGACATCTGCTGATGTAAAAAGGGCTTTATAAATACATTTGATTGATTGACTAATGTATTTTGTGTAAAGGAAAACTGTAGTTGCACGCCCTGACCACTCTACGGAAGTAAAAAAAAACACTGTTGACTTTCAATATAAAACACAGGTCAAATGGTTTAAAACGCACCTTTTTTGAAGCTCTGCGTTTTGAAAATGCAGATTTCTGAACTTTAATGTGATCCCTGTATATATTTAAGTTATTGAAGTATAAATTACCAAAGGTACAATAGACTGCCATATAATTTCTGTTAATGACCAAAATTACTGAAGATTTTCTGACAATTTTGGTAAATTACCAGTAGCTTTGCAATCCTAATCAACACACAGCCTCACCCAGAGGAGGCTGGTGGGTGGAGCTATAGGAAGACGGGCTCATTGTAACGGCTGGAATGAAATAAATGGAACGGTATTAAACACATCAAACATATGGAAACCACCATATGTTTCACTCCGTTCCATTGATTCCATTCCAGCCATTACAATTAGCCTGTCCTCCTATAGCTCCTCCCACCAGCCTCCTCTGCCCTCACCTGTAGGGTCACATCTCAGGGAATCCGGGTCCACCCTCACGTAATGATGTGAAGTCTTCCCAGTATCATGATATGAATCCCTGTCATTTCCCACAGCTGTATCCTAGGGAACATCATATTCCAGTCCGTGCAATAACATTGTGCAGAGGTGTTGTGTCAAGGGTCATTCTGCTGAGAGAGCAAAATCACCTCTTCCCTTTTTCTTCCCATCTCAAAACCGCATGGATGACACTGCATTGAAATTCTCTCGCCTTGCATTGTTTTTTCTAATACACGTACAGCCAATAACGTGGTGGTTGCTTGGCCATGAATTACAGATTTGTTGTTGGCACAGTGTGTGTGGAGATGAACTGTGCATGTCGGGGCCAGATAAGGCCATATTTACACCTTTGGCTGCCAGACGCTGCCTCAGGGAGCCAGCTCACAAATTAAATGGAAATTGAGTTTGAGGGAGCTAATAAAACAGCTACAGCCCTCTTGTGCAGGGCCATGTCCTTCTCTCCATACAATGCATACATTATGGGCCAATATGGACAGCAAGCTATGCCTGGCTCATCCTGTGGTCAACCCAACTGGGTTTTTGCTTCACATTGTTGTTTATCAAGTAGTTTATTCTAGTTTTCAGGAGGTGGTGGGGATGGTCAGTAGGCAGAGAGGGGTGCATTTGTTTACATTTTGCAAAGGTAAGCTCTGAGCCAAGTTTCTACAACATACTTACAACATACCAAAGTATTCACCCCTGAGTAGTTTATTTTTTGCCAAACTATGTGAGCTATTGCTGTTCATATGTCAATGAAATGCTATGTGTCTGTAATATAATCTGTCACCAAAGTTATATTGCATACACTGTATATACTGTATATAGTTTATTTTGCAGTGAGTGGGATATAAGCTGTGCTCTGGCTCTAAAACTTTAGCAGGGAAATGGATTGGTTCATTCTCAGTTTGAAAAGTTGACAGACAACCCAGTGACAGCAGCATAGGACCCTGTCACAGTAGCATAGGGCCCAGTGACAGCAGCATAGGGCCCAGTGACAGCAGCATAGGACCCAGTGAGAGCAGCATAGGACAGGGCTGCTTGCTGGAGTATGTGGATGTTCTATGCTGTCTCTCTCACACACATTATCCTTACTCCACATTAATAACAAGCATCCTGTGTCATGTTTCCATGTCAGATCGGCCTCAACCTTTCTCTCTGCATTTATCTATCTCTTATTTTCTCTCTGAGATCATAATAAGGATCTATTACCAGTCAAACACATATGATGTCAACGTTGAAACCTTGAGACACAGAGAAGGAAAGAGCTTCCACTCATGCATTGCACATCATATCTTGTATCAAGCATTCATGCTAGTGTTTCTCCATAAGACCAACTGGTATATAATATACAGTTTGATACAGGATCACGATGCAACAACACATGCATGACTGTTATTCAGCCTATCTATGTAATGTGTTTTATTGACTTGATCAATAAATCTCTACAATACATCATAGTCGTGTTGTGCTCTAGTTGTCCTTTCTCATTGTGCGTTACCCACAGAGAGAGATGACAGTGGTTTAATATCATACACTCTTAGAAAAAAGGAGAACCCTTTTGGTGGTTCCCTCTGTGTAAAAGGGTTCTACGTGGAACTCAAGAGGGTTCTACCTGGAACCAAAGGGTTCTACCTGAAACCTAAAAGGCTTCTTCAAAGTGTTCACCGATGGGGACAGCCAAAGAACCCTTTTAGGCTCTAGATAGCACTTTTTTTTACGAGTGTAGGGTATGAGACTGAGGCATCTAACATAGATGTTTCCAGATGCTATTATGCCTCATTTTAAAACAATGACAGTATCTCAATTGGTCTTAATCAAATGTTTGATTCCAGCAGTGCAGTATTCAGAGCGGTGATAGTCAGAGGGGCTGTCCTCGTCCCACTTAAGCCCACAACAGCCCTCCATCCCCTGGCCTGAGATCTGAGGAGGCATGGGGGGCCCCTGGAGGACCATGTCTGGACCTTTTTGTTGTTGTTAATTAATTACCTCCCTGAAGCCTTGCTGGGTGTCCTGCGCTGCACTGAACCACCGCCTGCTCCTGTGTTCCCGTTTTTAGCTCACGCCGCTCCCCCACTGGCCTGCTTTCCCAGCCGGCTGGGCCAAGGATCCAGCTTCAAGTTCCCGTTCTGTATTAAGAGAGAAGTGCCACTTTAAATTTAGAGGAATGTGTATTTGGAGTGTACTGGGAATGTAAGTTCTTTTGATTATTTTGGAAGCCAGTCTGAGAATATACTGGTCGGATTGATATGATATCAAGCCTTGATATGAATCATCTCACACATACTTATATTGAATTATTGTACTACATTATTACACTACTCTCATGATGAAAAATGTATAAACTCTGTGATGCTTGAAGTAAGACCAAAAATTGAAATTGGGTCACCATGGCAACAGTAGTACGTGGGTAAAATCACTGGGGAAGCCAAGCCAGAAAAAAAGCCATGTAACAACCTATGTGTTGTGACAATTGTGTTGTTTGCTCATAACCTGTTAGTTCACATGCCTTGCCACCATGATATATAGGCCTAAGGCTGAGACAATAAGAAGACACAGTGGCAGAATACATTTAACCACACCTTTGTTTCATGACAAAACCGGAGAGGAGGCACGGGAGGCCTCTGGAGGAACATGTCTGGACCTTTTTGTTGTTGTTAATTAATTACCTCCCTGAAGCCTCGCTGGGTGTCCTGCGCTGGGTGTCCGGTGAAATCCATGATGCAAATAACAAACAGTTCATGTTTCAAACATTTTCAGACTACTAAACAACTATTGATTTAGAACCACAGAGTTTTTGCAAGTCGCAAAGAAAACAGGAGCAGCCTCCAATATTCCAGCACCATTTCAACAACATATTTTTTTTATTTAACCTTTATTTAACTAGGCATGTCAGTTAAGAACAAATTCTTCTTTAAAATGACGGCCTACTGGGGAGCAGTGAGTTAACTGCCTTGTTCAGGGGCAGAACAACAGATTTTTACCTTGTCATCTTGGGGATTCAATACTTCAACCTTTTGGTTACTGGCCCAAAGCTCTAACCTCTAGGCTTCCTGCCACTCCCCCCAAAATATATATATAATCATATACAGTGACAACCAAAAGATACCAAAAACAATTTAGTCCAAACAACGTAAGCGAAATATGATGTGACAGTCCTTGGTTCTGATTAGTGTGTGTGTGTGTGTGTGTGTGTGTGTATATGTGTGTGTGTGTGTGTGTGTGCGCGTGTGTGTGTGTGTGTATGTGTGTGCGTTCATGACTCACCCTACTTGTAGAAAACGCCAATGCCATCCTCCTCTCTTTCGTGTTGACGAAACGGTCTATGATTGTCATACAGAAGGCCTACAAGCTTCTAGTTTTTGTTGTCCAGATGCTATCCGGATATGTTCCGGATAGCATCTGACAACAACATCGATGTATAAGCTGATTCGGTGAGCAAGTTTATTAGCAAGTGCATCGGTGATGTTGTACCCATAGCAACTATTAAAACCTTCCCCAACCAGAATTGATGGCAGCATTCGCACAAAACTGAAAGCGCGAACCACTGCTTTTAATCAGTGTAAGGCGACCGGAAACATGACTGAATACAAACAGTGTAGCTATTCCCTCCGCAAGGCAACGGCTCAGACACGAGAGGTATGTGGCAGGGTCTACAGTCAATCATGGACTACAAAAAGAAAACCAGCCCCGTCGCGGACACCGATGTCTTGCTCCCAGACAAACTAAACAAATTCTTTGCTCGCTTTGAGGACAATACAGTGCCACCGACACGGCCCGCTACCAAAACTTGCGGGCTCTCCTCCCTCTCCTTCACCGCAGCCAACATGAGTAAAACATTTAAATGTGTTAACCCTCGCAAGGCTGCCGGCCCAGATGGCATCCCTGGCTTCGTCCTCAGAGCATGCGCAGACCAGCTGGCTGGTGTGTTTACGGACATATTTAATCAATCCCTATCCCAGGCTGCTCTTCCCACATGCTTCAAGAGGGCCACCATTGTTCCTGTTCCCAAGAAAGCTAAGGTAACTGAGCTAAATGACTATCGCCCCGTAGCACTCACTTCCGTCATCATGAAGCGCTTTGAGAGACTAGTCAAGGATCATATCACCTCCATCCTACCAGACACCTTAGACCGACTCCAATTTGCTTACCGCCCCAATAGGTCCACAGACGACGCAATCGCAATCACACTGCACACTGCCCTAACCCATCTGGACAAGAGGAATACCTATGTAAGAATGCTGTTCATCGACTACAGCTCAGCATTTAACACCATAGATAGTACCCTCCAAACTCGTTATTAAGCCCTGTGCAACTGGGTCCTGGACTTCCTGATGGGCCGGCCCCAGGTGATGATGGTAGGAAACAACATCTCCACCCCGCTGACCCCACAAGGGTGCGTTCTCAGCCCTCTCCTGTAATCCCTGTTCACCCATGACTGCGTGGCCAAGCACACCTCCAACTCAATCATCAAGTTTGCTGACGACACTACAGTGGTAGGCTTGATTACGAACAACGACGAGACGGCCTACAGGGAGGAGGTGAGGGCCCTCGGAGTGTGGTGTCAGGAAAATAACCTCTCACTCAATGTCAACAAAACTAAGGAGATGATCGTGGACTTCAGGAAGCAGCAGAGGGAGCACCCCCCCTATCCACATCGACGGGACAGTAGTGGAGAAGGTGGAAAGTTTTAAGTTCCTCGGCGTACACATCACGGACAAACTGAAATGGTCCACCCACACAGACAGCGTGGTGAAGAAGGCGCAACAGCGCCTCTTCAACCTCAGGAGACTGAAGAAATTCGGGTTGTCACCAAAAACACTCACAAACTTCTACAGATGCACAATCGAGAGCATCCTGTCGGGCTGTATCACCGCCTGGTACAGAAACTGCTCCGCCCACAACCGTAAGGCTCTCCAGAGGGTAGTGAGGACTGCACAACGCATCACCGGGGGTAAACTACATGCCCTCCAGGACACCTACACCACCCGATGTCACAGGAAGGCCAAAAAGATCATCAAGGACAACAAGCACCCAAGCCACTGCCTGTTCACCCCGCTATCATACAGAAGGCGAGGTCAGTACAGGTGCATCAAAGATGGGACCGAGAGACTGAAAAACAGCTTCTATCTCAAGGCCATCAGACTTAAACAACCATCACTAACATTGAGTGGCTGCTGCCAACATACTGACTCAAATCTCTAGCCACTTTCAATAATTGAAAATTGGATGTAACAAATGTATCACTAGCCACTTTAAACAATGCTTTATATAATGTTTACATATCCGACATTACTCATCTCATATGTATATACTGTACTCTATACCATCTACTGCACCTTGCCTATGCCGTTCGGCCATCGACTCAAGTCTCTAGCCACTTTAATAATTAAAAACTGGATATAATAAATGTATCACTAGCCACTTTAAACGATGCCATTCATACAGTATAATGTTTACATATCCGACATTACTCATCTCACATGTATATACTGTACTCTATACCATCTACTGCATCTTGCCTATGCCGGTCGGCCATCGCTCATCCATATATTTATATGTACATACTCGTATTCATTCCTTTACACGTGTGTATAAGGTAGTTGTTGTGAAATTGTTAGATTACTTGTTAGATACTACTGCATGGTCGGAACTACAAGCACAAGCATTTCGCATTAACATCTGCTAACCATGTGTATGTGACAAATAACATTTGATTTGATTTCATTTAATTTAACTGGCTAAAATGCTTGCTTGCTAGCCTAACTTCCTTTCATGGGCAGCGTTAGCTAATTAACATTAGCCTTCTACATCTAGCTACATATTGAACTTCCATCCTTTCAGTCAAGCACAATGTATTTTTGGGTTGGATCAAAATCATCGTTATAATCATTGGCCAGTACGGAGAATTAAGTTAAACCGCTAGTCCAAATCCTCATCTCCATCCATGGCTAATTTAGGAAAGGGCCAATTTTAGCTAGCCACCTTAGGACCACAACAAATTGAGATGCAACAATTCAAGTTGTTGCTATCGATGAGGTATTTCTCTGTGATAGGAGTGAAGCTAAATCCAAACTGGCTTCCCTTGACACTCTTTTTTGGTTCACCAGGACCATTCATATTTGAGCTTTCTCAGTTTAGCTCACCGCTGATTTGATATTGTTTCATACTTTTTTTAAATCAAGGAAGACCAAATGCTCACTGGTTTCCATTGCATTCAATGATACAGGGGCAAAAATGTCAAACTATTTATGACCACACCGCATCACATAGATGGGCTACACATACACAGGCATAATGGGACACATTTTGTTATACTTTTGAATCATATTGATGATTTATGATATTGATGATCATCCAGGTGCTTCCAGGTGCATTTTGGCAAACTTGAGTCAACTTTTTGGATGACATGGGTCCCGTTATGCCTGGCAAACACTGCATTCCAGAGTAAGAACTTGATACCAACGGTGAAGCATGGTGGTGGTAGTGTGATGGTTTGGGGATGCGTTGCTGCCTCAGGACCTGGACGACTTGCCTTAGTAGAAGGAACCATGAATTCTGCTCTCTATCAGAGAATTCTACAGGAGAATGTCAGGTCATCCGTCTGTGAGCTGAAGCTGAAGTGCAGCTGGGTCATGCAGCAAGACAATGATCCAAAACACACAGTCAAGTCGACATGAAAATGGCTAACAAGTAATACATTTGATGTTTTGGAATGGCCTAGTCAAAGTCCAGACTTAATCCCAATTGAGATGTTGTGGCAGGACTTGAAACCAGCAGTTCACGCTTGAAAACCCACAAATGAGTTAACTTTGGGCTAGGTGTCCCGCTAGCGGGACAACTTCCGGTGAAACTGGAGGGCGCATAATTCAAATAAATAATCATAAAAAAGAGGGATATTAAACATTTATGTACATACAAGTGTCTAATATTGGTTGAAAGCTTAAATTCTTGTTAATCTAACTGCACTGTTCGATTTACAGTAGGCTTTACAGAGAAAGCATGCCATGCGATTGTTTGAGGACAGCGCCCCACATCAAAAACTTTTCCACCAGCACAGGTTTCATAAATTCACAAATAGCGATTAAATATTCACTTACTTTTTGAAAATCTTCCTCATATAAAGGGTCCCAGCTATAACATGTAGTGTCATTTTGTTAGATAAAATCCTTCTTTATATCCCAAAAAGGCAGTTTAGTTGGCGCCATCGATTTGAGTAATCCACTCGTTCAACATGCAGAGAAAGGAATCAAAAAATATACCGCTAAACTTTGTTAAAAAAAGTCAAAATACATTTCTATTGACTCCTCAGATACCCTAAAATGTAATCAAACTATAATATTTCATACGGAAAGAATTATGTTCAATAGGAAAACGATATTAGCAGGTGCGTCTCCTCTTCATCGCGTGCGCATACACAAATTTCCTAGACTGTGTCCCAGTAGTAAAACTCATTATTCTTACTTGTTTTGTAAGAAACAAGCCTGAAACCTTGAACATTGAGTGCTGACACCCAGTGGAAGCCATAGGAATTGCATACTGGGAGCTAGATTTAATTATTTCCCTATACTTTCCATTGTAAAAGCATGGGCTCTCAAACAAAAGCAAATCCGGTTGGTTTTTCTTTGGATTTTCTTCTACCATATCTATTGTGTTATATTCTCATACATTATTTTAACATTTCTACAAACTAAAAAATTGTTCTTTCCAATGGTACCGATTATATGCATATCCTGGCTTCAGGGCCTGAGCAACAGGCAGTTTACTTTGGGCACGTCAGTCAGGTGGAAATTAAGAAAAAAGGACCCTAGCCTGAAGAAGCTTTAGTCCTGCATGCAATAGTGGGCCAAAAAGTCCTCCACAGCGATGTTAAGACTGATCAACAACTACAGGAATCATTTGGTTGGAGTCATTACAGCTAAAGGTGGCATAACCAGTTATTGAGTGTAAGGGGGCAGTTACTTTTTAACACAGTGAAATTAGGTGTTGCATAACTTTAATTAAATAAATAAAATGAGTATATATTTTTTTGTGATTTGTAAACTCAGGTTCCCTTTATCTAATATTTGTTTTTGGTTGAAGATGTGCTAACATTCAGTATAAAAAAATATGCAAAAATGTAGTAAATCAGAAAGGTGCCAAATACTTTTTCACGACACTGTATCTCTGGTAATCACCATTCTGCAGCAAGAAGCAACTCTCAAAGATGCAGAGAAAATAGACCCCGATTAAACAGTTGAGACAATCAGTAGCTTCTACATTTGTCTTACCAGAGAAAAAGATGGAATAAGGAATGTCTAACTCAGTGCATTTAATCTAACAGTATGCACTGACTACTACCTACAAATGGTTCAGTTATTTTCTAACATTTCCTCCCACACTGTTAGATATTGCTTTATGATGAATGGTTGGTAACTGTTAACATTTGATTGCCTTAATGACACACACAGCATCCCATCAGGCTGGGTATTGTTGTTATTCATCACAACGTTCAGCTACAGGTAGACGATCTGCTGCATGGCCGGCCATTGAGGGATGAAGAAACACTTACACACAGTAATGTGCATTGGGCCAATGAGCCATACACAGGCCTGGTGCCATCTCATTAGACTACCAATGACACCTGGGGAGACTGCCTCACGTCCCATTGTCTGGAAGAGCTGTACGAGACAAGGGAAAAATCAGCACAGGGCTTTACGTCACACAAAAGTAAGTTTGTTCCCAGACAGACACGTATTGATGTCGTGTGCACATGTGCACACACGCATGCACACACGCAGACACACACAGACATACACAGACACTCAAGCATGCAAGCACACACACAGCTCAGTCCTGACCTGCAGAGAGAGAGAGCGAGAGAGAGAGAGAGAGGACGTGTTTAGTCGTTCTTCTTCAAACCACAGAATAACCTGGAATCAGTGACCTTGGTGTCTATGGCTGCGAGTACACACTCCCTCCACCTCACAGCTCAGATTGATAACAGTCCTAAATGACCCTTGATCTGTATGGTGAGAGTTGACGTAGTGTGTGTGGCTCTCCCTACTTAACCCTGATAAATAACAGTAATAACTCTAATCTGTGGTCAGGGCCCGTCAAGGGGAGGCAGGCTCAGTTCTTTAGCTTCTCTCTGTCCTCTGTATTCACCAGGATGGAATCTGTGGTCCATGTAGGTGTGAGTTGTATTTCAAGACCATTCAAAGAATAAGAATATGCCTAATGCATTATGGTATTATTTTAAAGTCTTATTTTACCTTATTCTCTGGATTCCCTAAACCTTCATGCATAGACAAGGACAACCTTGTGGTTTCGGTTGCTCTGAAATCTGAAAGAAGGACCACATTCAGCACAAACACAGAATGCTAGAATGTCGGCAGAACAGGAAAGGATAAGGTCATCTCATTTATTCATGACTTGGGGGTATGCCGTATATCAAGAAACTTTATTGGTGGGTTCAATGACAGGGCAAGCTCGGGGTGATTTAAAGGTTACACTCTGATTGGCTGCATGGGATATTAATGTACCTGCCTAATGATTGACATCCACGGATACAAGATGAGTAGGAGGGGTCGTAAAATCAACAAATGAACTCTGCCGTGCCTAATGTAAACTAATCTGCTCCTTGACTTTCTACTACCGCTAATGGTCTATGTTGGGTAATATGCTATGATGTTAATGGCAGTGCATGCGGAGGGGAGTTAGACGTGGGAGGAATAGGCATGTACTGTAGGCCATGGAAATGGGCTTTTATCAGAGTGGAAATGAGTGAGCTGCTGCTTGTTGCTGCTGTAAGGTTAAACCACAGAGGGCTGTTGCCATTAGATAACCAGCCTGATGTAAGATCAACAGTGGCCTGAGTGGGCGAACGATAACAAACGCAAATGTGATTGACCCTTCAAACTATCATTCCATTTCGGGCTCTGACTAAGAGGTCTATGCTTGTGCCCCTTTTATTCACTCCATCTAAAATTATTATAGCGATATTACAATGCAATGAACAACAGTAAACATCACCTGTTTATGAAATCTACTCCGTATGCTCGTGTTCCACTTTCAGATTGCCTACAGTCAAATGAGTTGACAAACTAAAACAAAACTTTAAGCTTCAAAGTTAGGGGTGAAACTTGAAGCTTCAAAGTTAGGGGTGTTCTACATTCAGATTTTTCCATGAAAAACAAGGCCTGGGATGAGAGACAAATGGAACCATCTGGATGCGAAGTTGCTTCCAAGGATTCCCCTGTACCATTTCTGTTTCTGGGGCCCAAAGGAGATAGATAAGAGGCATAAATTAATCTATCATTGGTTTCTTTTGTAGTCGGTTGTATTTCTTTCAGGCCATGTACAGACCTGGGGTCATTTCCATGTTCAAGTGTTGGACAGTGTGAGTGCTTAATACTATATAGGTAACAGTATTCAGATCAGTTAAATAAGTTTAAAGAAGATAACTGTTTTGTCGGGGGTTGACACAAAGAAACTGCCAATCTGCCTGTCCTCTCCAAACTGTTTTCCCAAATATGTAGTCTATGCTATATCTTCCAATCTCTACTGAACTGGATTCATAGTGAATCTCAAAGGCCTGGTAACTGGAAATCACCTCATATTCCTCTTCCCCTCTGAAATTAAAAAAGATTTAGTATCTCAAAAAAACACTCAAATTCAAACTTTTTTTAATCATTCCTGGTGTTATAGCACTTAGTGTCAAAGGAAGGCCAATAAGATCATTAAGGACCTCAGCCACCCGATCCACTCTGCTACCATCTAGCAGACAGAGACAGAGACAGTACAGGTGCATCAGAGCCAGGACAGAGAGACTGAGAAACTGCTTCTATCACCAGGCCATCACACTGTGGAACAGCCATCACTAGCTGGCTATCTGCCCGTGACTCAGCTCTGCACCTTGAGACTAATGCTGCCACATGTACAGTGGGGAAAAAAAGTATTTAGTCAGCCACCAATTGTGCAAGTTCTCTCACTTAAAAAGATGAGAGAGGCCTGTAAATTTCATCATAGGTACACTTCAACTATGACAGACAAAATGAAGAAAAAAAATCCAGAAAATCACATTGTAGGATTTTTAATGAATTTATTTGCAAATTATGGTGGAAAATAAGTATTTGGTCA
>QNTS01001046.1:341604-373823 GCA_003317085.1 Hucho hucho | reverse complement strand
TGACCAAATACTTATTTTCCACCATAATTTGCAAATAAATTCATTAAAAATCCTACAATGTGATTTTCTGGATTTTTTTTCTTCATTTTGTCTCTCATAGTTGAAGTGTACCTATGATGAAAATTACAGGCCTCTCTCATCTTTTTAAGTGAGAGAACTTGCACAATTGGTGGCTGACTAAATACTTTTTTTCCCCACTGTACATCATCTCTCTACTCTCTGGCAAGACCCTGGCGTGGGCAAAAGCGGTGTGGGAACAGCAGCCACCATCCTGCAGCTCCATATTAGCCTTCACTGCCGAGTTGCGACGAGTCTTCGACCACCCAGTCGGCGGACGAAAAGCGGCCAGCCGACTGTTCAACATCCGCCAAGGGGCCAGACCAGTGGCTGACTTCGCCATTGAGTTCCGCACCCTCGCCGCTGAGCTTGGGTGGAATACGGAGGCCATAGTCAACACTTTCCACCAGGGTTTGTCTAACTCCATCAAGGATGAACTGGCCTCGAGTCCCTGATAACGCTGGCAATCAGGATCGACAACCGCCTCCGAGAATGCGTGAGACAACGCCTTTTGACACCACCCCAGTATTCTAGTTTCCTGAGCACCTCATCCCCCCGAACCCAGCATTGAGGAACGCATGCAGCTGGGACGCACATGTCTGAGCCCACAGGAGCGTGACAGGCGCATGCGCGAAGGCTGCTGCCTTTACTGCGGAGGTCTCGGCTACATCTCCGAGCTACATGACCAGAGCAGACGGGAAACGCCAGGACAAGGGGAGACCCTGACGAGCTATGCAGTTACCCCCCGGCTACCAAGTAACCGTCTGTCACTACCTGCAACCCTCCACTGGGACAACCGTCAGCACCAGATTCAAGCCTTCTTGGACTCCGGGGCTGCAGAGAATTTCATTGATCAAGACTTCACCAGAGAATTACAAATCCCCTGCGTGAAATGTCCCATCTCTCTGCAGATTCAAGCACTCGATGGAGGCCCCATTGTCTCCGGCCAGGTGGAATATCAGACCAAGCCCATTCTACTGCAGGTTGGGGTGAATCACTCAGAGACTCTTAGTTTCTTTTGATCATGGCTCCAGAGAACCCCCTTATCCTAGGGTACCCCTGGCTTGCGCTACATACCACACTATTCTCCTGGTCCAGTAGACTGTGGTACGGACTGCCAGACTAAATGTCTAAGACCCCCACCAAGAGCCTCGCTGTGTCCTCCTGCATCCATTGAAGACCAAGACTTCTCCGCTCTCCCTCCTGAATACTTTGATCTCTGAGAGGCCTTCAGTAAGAGGCAAGCCGCCACCCTTCCGCCCCATCGTCCATACAACTGTGCTATAGAACTCCTACCCGGCTCCACACCTCCCCGGGGCCGTCTGTACTCTCTCTCAACCCCTGAAACAACAGTCATGGACAATTACATCCGGGAGTCGTTGGAGGCAGGTTTCATTCGCCCCTCTACATCCCCAATTGGTGCAGGCTTCTTCTTCGTGGGTAAGAAGGATGGAAGCCTGCGTCCTTGCATCAATTACAGAGGGCTGAACCAGATTACGATCAAGAATCGTTACCCCCTACCCCTGATGTCTGACGCCTTGGAGTTGGCCTAAGGTGCCCAATTCTTCACCAAACTGGACCTCCGCAACGCTTGCAATCTGGTGAGAATCAGGGAGGGAGATGAGTGGAAAACTGCCTTTAACACCCCTAGTGGTCACTATGAGTATTTAGTCATGCCCTTCAGATTATCAAACTCACCTGCAGTCTTTAAAGCATTGGCCAATGACACCCGAATCGGTTCGTCTTTGTTTATCTCGACGACATCTTGATCTTCTTCAAAACCCTTCCAGAACACATACTGCACATCTGCCAAGTCCTGATACGCCTCCTGCAGAGTCAACTATATGTTAAGATAGAGAAGTGTGAGTTCCACGTATCCCAAGTTTCCTTCCTGGGTCACATTATCTCTACCGCAAGCATCCAAATGGACCCCATAAAGGTTGAGGTGGTCGTCGACTGGCCCCGTCCCACCTCACTCAAGCAGGTCCAGCAGTTCCTGGGGTTTGCCAATTTCTACAGGCGTTTTATACGCAACTTTGGTGCGGTGGCAGCGCCTCTCGTGGTCCCAGACCCATTTTAGCTGGACTCCCAAGGCTGACAGGGCATTCATGGAGCTCAAGGGACGTTTCATCTCCAGACCCATCCTCGTTCATCTTGATCCTACTCATTCCTTTGTGGTAGAGGAGGACGCCTCGGACACCGGAGCATAAGAACTTGGTCTCCATTCAAGAAGCCAAAAGGTTGAACGCTCGCCAAGCAAGGCGGGATCTGTTTTGTAACAGGTTAGATTTCACACTAGCCTATCGCCCAGGATCCAAGAATCAGAAAGCAGACGTCCTGTCCTGCCAACACGATGTCTCTAACGAGGAGAGGGACTCCGAGCACATCATCCCCAGCTCCCTCATTGTGGCCCCTGTGAAATGGAGTATTGAGACCACGGTACGACGAACCCAGACCCGAGAACCTGACCACGGCGGAGGTCGCACTAAAAGACATTATGTTCCGAGACCACTAACAGACTTTATGTTCCCGAGATTAGCCCGGTAGTACAATGGGGACACTCCTCAAAATTAACTGGGCATCCAGGTGTTAATCGGACACTGGAGTTCTTGAGGTGTTCTCATGATTTCCCATGTCCTTCAACTGCACGGACTTCCCCAGGACATTGTCTCAGATCGTGGGCCCCAGTTAGTCGCACGGTATTGGAAGGCCTTCTGCTCCCTGTTGGGGGCATCAGTGAGTCTCTACTTGGGGTTCCACGCACAGTCTAATGGCCAGACTGAGCGGGCCAACCAGGAGCTGGAGAAGTTTCTCCGCTGTTCATCTCCATTCAGGTCAGCAACTGGAGCAAGTTCCTCGTCTGTGCGGAATATGCTCATAACCCACTGCCAAAGTTGTCCACTGGACTGTCGCTGTTAGAGTGTCAGTTTGGGTCCGCCCCCCCTGTTTCCTGAACAAATGCCGAAGCGAGGGTGCCATCAGCCGAGGCGTTCATTCGACGATGTCGCCGCAACTGGAGCGCAATCATCCTTGCTCCGCTCCTCTGCCCGACACCAACACCAGGCAAACCGGCACTGAAGGCCTCTTCGGCTCCTCCGACCTGGTCAACGGGTGTGGCTCTCCACCCATGATCTTCCCTTTAACTTCTTACGGAATAGTGTCCAGCTAGCGTGCCACCTCGACAACATCCGGTGAAATTGCAGAGCGCGAAATTCAAAATCGTAATATTAAACATTCATGAAAATACAAGTGTCATGCACCATTCTTTAGCTTATAATCTTGGTAATCGAACCGCTTTGTCCGATTTACAATAGGCTTTACGGTGAAAGTATAGCATTTGATTATCTGAGGACAGCTCCCTGAATACTTCCTGCATATAAATATATTTCAAACCAGCACAGGCGTCACAAAAATCAAAAGTAGCGATAAAATAAATCACTTACCTTTGAAGATATTCCTCTGTTTGCAATCCCAAGGGTCCGAGCTACACAATAAATGGTTGTTTTGTTCGATAAGTCCCTCTTTATATCCCAAAAACTCTGTTTGCTTGGCGCATTTTGTTCAGTAATCCACCCGTTCAACTCTTTCAACATACAGACAAAAGAATCCAAAAAGTTACCGATAAACTTCGTCCAAACAAGTCAAACAAAGTTTCTAATCAATCCTCAGGTACCCTAATATGTAAATAAACGATAAAATTTAAGATGGAATGTAGTATGTTCAATACCGGAGATAAATAACAGAGCGCACCCTCAGTCACGCGCACCACAGGACTACCTACCCAAGGAGGAACCAAATGATAAACTACAGCTACTTGTTCATTTTTCAAAGAACAAGCCTGAAACCTTGTCTAAAGATTGTTGACATCCAGTGGAAGTGATAGGTACTGCAATCTGGGAGCTATTATTTTCATTGTGCAATAGAAAACCATACCAATTGCATGGGAGCTCAAAAAAGCTATTTTTGCGGATGGATTTTCCTCTGGTTTTCACCTGCCATATCAGTTCTGTTATACTCACATACATTATTTTAACAGTTTTAGAAACTTCAAAGTGTTTTCTATCAAATACTAATTATATGCATATCCTAGCTTCTGGGCCTGAGTAACAGGCATTTTACTTTGGGCAGGCCAGACACTCCGAACTTCCGAACACTGCCCCCTAGCCCGGAGAGGTTAAAGGTGGACTTGCAGAAGCTCGCTCCATAAGACCATTCAAGATCCTGAGTCGCATCAACCCGGTCACCTATCGTCTCCAGGTTCCCAGGTCTATGAGGGTCTGTCTATCCTTCCATGTCTCCCATCTCAATATGGTTAGGACTAGTCCCTTCTCTCCCCCCACACCTGCCCCTCCGCCCCCTCGACTTGTGGATGGCCCCCCAGCCTACACTGTCTGGCGTCTGTTGGAGGCTTGTCGGGTCCAAGGCACCCTGCAGTAACTAGTGGACTGGGAGGGCTACGGTCCCGAGGAGCGGGCTTGGGTGCCTGCCTGGGACATCCTGGATCCGGGACTTGTTCGGGACTTCAACCAACTATGTGGTGGTTGCCCAGGCTCCGTGGCTGGAGCTGCTCCTAGAAGGGGGGTTCCACCTGTCACCAGAGGGCGGCAGAGACCTTACTAGAGACATTAATGACACTCAGGTGTGTCCTATTTCTCATTATGATTTGTCAAAAGAGGTGTGTTTTCTGGTTTCCTTTGCAGAAGCTTGAATTGTTTACTGTGTGCGTTTGTTTCCTGAGTGAGTTTTCGAGACTTTGATTATTGATTTTTCCAGTGTACTGTAATCCTGCGGCTATTGTTTATCAGTAAAGTATTTAAAGTGGCTTGCGAATATTACAACCTGGAATTAAAATGGATTGTTTGGGGGTTTATATCATTTGATTTACACAACATGGCTACCACTTTGAAGATGCAAAATAATTTTTATTGTGAATCAAACAAGAAATAAGAAAAAAACAGAAAACTTGAGCGTGCATAACTATTCATCCCAGACATAGCGTTTTCCTTGATGGACAAAAAGCTACATTTTGGTCTCATCTGACCAGAGTACTTTCTTCCATATGTTTGGGGAGTCTCCCGCATGCCTTTTGGCGAACACCAAATGTGTTTACTTATTTCTTTCTTTGAGCAATGGCTTTTTTATGGCCACTCTCCCGTAAAGCCCAGATCTGTGGAGTGTACGGCTTAAAGTGGTCCTATGGACAGACACTCCAATCTCCGCTGTGGAGCTTTGCAGCTCCTACAGGGATATCTTTGGTCTCTTTGCTGCCTCTCTGATTAATGCCCTTCTTGCCTGGTCTGTGAGTATTGGTGGGTGGCCCTCTATTGGCAGGTTTGTTGTGGTGCCATATTCTTTCATTTTTTAATAATGAATTGAATGGTGCTCCGTGGGATGTTCAATTGTCCCCTAATTGGTCTTCATTGTGCCGCTTTCTTGGTGTTGTGACTTGCTTAGTGGTGATGCAGACTCTGGGGCCTTTCAGAACAGGTGTATATATTCTGAGATCATGTGACAGATTATGTGACACTTAGATTGCACACAAGTGGACTTTATTTAACAAATTATGTGACTTCTGAAGGTAATTGGTTGCACCAGATCTTATTTAGGGGCTTCATAGCAAAGGGGTGAATACATACAGTTGAAGTTGGAAGTTTACATACACCTTAGCCGAAGACATTTAAACTCAGTTTTTCACAAAAAAAAATTCCCTGTCTTAGGTCAGTTAGGATCACCACTTTATTTTAAGAATGTGAAATGTCAGAATAATAGTAGAGAGAATGATTTATTTCAGCTTGTATTTCTTTCATCACATTCCCAGTGGGTCAAATACTCAATAAGTATTTGGTAGCATTGCCTTTAAATTGTTTAACTTGGGTCAAACGTTTCGGGTAGCCTTGCACAAGCTCCTCACAATAAGTTGGGTGAATTTTGGCCCATTCCTCCTGACAGAGCTGATGCAACTGAGTCAGGTTTGTAGGCCTCCTTGCTCGCACATGCTCTTTCAGTTCTGCCCACAAATATTGAGGTCAGGGCTTTGTGATGGCCACTCCAATACCTTGACTGTTGTCCTTTAAGCCATTTTGCCACAACTTTGGAAGTATGCTTGGGGTCATTGTCCATTTAGAAGACCCATTTGCGACCAAGCTTTAACTTCCTGACTGATGTCTTGAGATGTTGCTTCAATATATCCACATAATTTTTCGCCTCATGATGCCATCTATTTTGTGAAGTGCACCAGTCCCTCCTGCAGCAAAGCACCCCCACAACATGATGCTGCCACCCCTGTGCTTCACGGTTGGGATGGTGTTCTTCGACTTGCAAGCTTCCCCCTTTTTCCTTCAAACATAACGATGGTCATTATGGCCAAACAGTTCTATTTTTGTTTCATCAGACCAGAGGACATTTCTCCAAAAAGTACAGCCCCCATGTGCAGTTGCAAACCGTAGTCTGGCTTTTTTTTATTTTTTTTATGGCGGTTTTGGAGCAGTGGCTTCTTCCTTGCTGAGCAGCCTTTCAGGTTATGTTGATACAGGGCTTGTTTTACTTTGGATATAGATACTTTTGTACCTGTTTCCTCCAGCATCTTCACAAGGTCCTTTGCTGTTGTTCTGGGATTGATTTGCACTTTTCGCACCAAAGTACGTTCATCTCTAGGAGACAGAACGCGTCTCCTTCCTGAGCGGTATGACGGCTGCGTGGTTCCATGGTGTGTATACTTGCGTACTATTGTTTGTACAGATGAACGTGGTACTTTCAGGCATTTGGAAATTGCTCCCAAGGATGAACCAGACATGTGGAGGTCAAAAAATATGTTTCTGAGTTCTTGGCTGATTTCTTTTGATTTCCCATCAAGCAAAGAAGCACTGAGTTTGAAGGTAGGCCTTGAAATATATCCACAGGTATACCTCCAATTAACTCAAATCATGTCAATCAGCCTATCAGAAGCTTCTAAAGCCATGACATCATTTTCTGGAATTTTCCAAGCTGTTTAATTAACCACTAGCGGGCCGCTCCCGACACTACCCGGTGAAATGTAAGGCGCCAAATTCAAAAAGTTGAATTATTAAACATTCATCAATATACAGGCATTTTACTTTGGGCACGCCAGACTCTCCAAAACCGTCACCTCTGCTGATGATGCCTAAAGAGTTAATGACACAGTCAACTTAGTGTATGTTAACTTCTGACCCACTGGAATTGTGATACAGTGAATTATAAGTGGAATAATCTGTTTGTAAACAATTTCTGGAAAAATTACTTCTGTCTTGCACAAAGTAGATGTCCTAACCGACTTGTCAAAACTATTGTTTGTTAACTTCTTAGGGAGTGGCAGCAGAGGTGACGGTTTTGGAGAGTCTGGCATGCCCAAAGTAAAATGCGGCGGGTGAACGTTTGTTCCATCTGAGGCAGGGGACGGGGAGCGCACAGGATTTCGCTTTGGACTTCCGGACTCTGGCCGCCAGTGCGGGATGGAACGACAGAGCCCTGATCGATCACTACCGGTGAAGTCTGCGCGAAGACGTCCGTTGGGAGTTGGCCTGCCGAGACACCACCCTCATATTGGACAAGGTGGAGGACCTGTCCATCCGGCTGGACAACCTGCTGGCTACCCGCGGACGTCCGGATCGGGGACTGTCAGTTCCATCCCCCAGCACCTCCGCTCCGATGCCCATGGAGCTGGGAGGTGCTGCGCTTAGGGCGACCAGAGGAGGGGCCATTCCCTGCACCATCTGTGGCCGCAGAGGGCACACTGCTGGTCGGTGCTGGGGGGGTTCCTCAGGGAGTGGAGGTAGTTGGCAGGGCACTATCGTGTCACCCCAGGTGAGTCGGCACCAGGCTCACCCAGAGCCCCCTGTTGCTCACATGTATGTGTTTATTAAATTTCCTGAGTTTTCCCCACATTCCTAGCACAAGGCGCTCATAGATTCAGGTGCAGCTGGGAATTTTATTGACCGTTTATTTACCCATAGTTTATGGATCCCCATTGTTCCTGTGGATATGCCCTTCCCTGTGCACGCCCTAGATAGTCAACCATTAGGGTCAGGGCTGATTAGGGAGGCCACCGCTCCACTAGACATGGTTACGCAGGAGGGTCACAAGGAGAGAATCAGTCTCTTCCTTATTGATTCTCCTGCGTTTCCCGTGGTGCTGGGCCTACCCTGGTTGGCCTGTCATAACCCCATTATTTCGTGGCAACAGAGGGCTCTCAAGAGATGGTCACGAGAGTGCTCTGGGAGGTGTGTAGGTGTTTCCATCGGTGCGACTAAGGTGGAGAGTACAGACCAGGTCTCCACCATGCACATCCACTCTGAATATGCCGATTTGGCTTACAGAAGGCGACTCAATTACCACCCCATCGACGGGGGGATTGTGCGATAAATCTCATGGTAGACGCAGCACTTCCCAGGAGTCACGTGTATCCTCTGTCACAGGAGGAGACGGCGGCTATGGAAACATATGTCTCCGAATCCCTGGGGCAGGGATACATTCGGCACTCCACTTCACCTGCCTCCTCTAGTTTCTTTTTTGTGAAGAAGAAGGATGGAGGTCTGCGCCCGTGTATTGACTATCCTGGTATCAATCAGATCACTGTGAGGTACAGCTACCCGCTGCCTCTTATAGCCAGTGCAATAGAGGGCACGCTTCTTCACAAAATTGGATCTCAGGAGCGCTTAAAACCTGGTGCGTGTCCGGGAGGGGGACAAGTAGAAGACTGCATTTAGTACCACCTCAGGGCACTATGAGTACCTCATCATGCCGTACGGGTTGATGAATGCTCCATCAGTCTTCCAGGCTTTTGTAGACGAGATTTTCAGGGACCTGCACGGGCAGGGTGTAGTGGTGTATATTGATGACATTCTGATATACTCCGCTTAATGCGCCAAGCATGTGTCCTTGGTGTGCAGGGTGCTTGGTCGACTGTTGGAGCATGACCTGTATGTCAAGGCTGAGAAATGCCTGTTCTTCCAGCATTCTGTCTCCTTCCTAGGGTACCGCATTTCCACTTCAGAGATGGAGAGTGACCGCATTTCAGCCGTGCGTAATCAACCGACTCCCAACACAGTAAAGGAAGTGCAGCGGTTTCTTAGGTTTGCCAACTACTACCGGAGGTTTATCCGGGGCTTTGGTCAGGTAGCAGCTCCCATTACCTCACTGCTGAAGGGGGGACCGGTGCAACTGCAGTGGTCAGCTGAGGCGGACAGGGCTTTTGGTCACCTGAAGGCTCTGTTTACCTCGGCTCCCGTGCTGGCTCATCCGGATCCCTCTTTGGCGTTCATAGTAGAGGTGGACGCGTCCGAGGCTGGGATAGGGGCCGTGCTCTCTCAGCGCTCGGGTACGCCACCAAAACTCCGCCCCTGTGCTTTTTTTTCAAAGAAGCTCAGTCCGGCGGAGCGAAACTATGATGTGGGGGATCGGGAGTTGTTGGCTGTAGTCAAGGCTCTGAAGGCGTGGAGACATTGGCTTGAGGGGGCTTAACACCCTTTTCTCATCTGGACTGACCACTGTAATCTGGAGTACATCCGGACGGCGAAGAGACTGACCCCTCGCCAGGCAAGGTGGGCCATGTTCTTTACCCGTTTTGTTTTCACCCTGTCCTACAGACCAGGTTCCCAGAATGCTAAGGCAGACACACTGTCCAGGATGTATGACACGGAGGAGCGGTCCATAAATCACACTCCTATACTCCCGGCCTCTTGCCTTTTGGCACCGGTAGTGTGGGAGCTGGACGCGGACATCGAGCGGGCGTTACGTACAGAGCCCACTCCCTCTCACTGTCCAGCTGGGCGTCTGTACGTTCCGTCTGCTGTCCACGACCGGTTGAGCTACTGGGCCCACACGTCACCCTCCTCTGGTCATCCTGGCATCGGTTGGACAGTGCGCTGTCTTAGTGGGAAGTACTGGTGGTCCACCTTGACCAAGGACGTGAGGGTTTATGTTTCCTCCTGCTCGGTGTGCGCCCAGTGCAAGGCTCCTAGGCACCTGCCCAGAGGGAAGTTACAACCCCTACCCGTTCCACAACGGCCGTGGTCGCACCTGTCAGTGGACTTCCTGAATGATCTTCCTCCCTCACAGGGCAACACCACAATCCTGGTCGTTGTGGATCGGTTGTCTAAGTCCTGCCGTCTCCTCCCTTTGCCCGGTCTCCCTACGGCCCTACAGACTGCGGAGGCCCTGTTCACACACGTCTTCCGGCACTACGGGGTGCCTAAGGATATAGTCTCTGATCGGGGTCCCCAGTTCATGTCCAGGGTATGGAGGGCGTTTATGGAGCGTCTGGGGGTCTCGGTCAGCCTCACCTTAGGTTTTCACCCCGAGAGTAACGGGCAGGTGGAGAGAGTAAACCAGGATGTGGGTAGGTTTCTGCGGTCCTATTTCCATGGGCAGAGATGGCGCAAAACTCACTCCAAAACTCACTCCGCCACTAACCTCTCTCCCTTCCAGTGTGTACTGGGGTATCAGCCGGTTCTGGCACCTTGCCATCAGAGCCAGATCGAGGCTCCTGCGGTGGACGAATGGTTTAAGCGCTCGGAGGAGACCTGGGACGCCACCCATGTGCACCTGCAACGGGCTGTGAGGCGGCAGAAGGCGAGCGCCGACCGCCACCGCAGTGAGGGTCTGGCTCTCGACCTGAAACCTGCCCCTCCGCCTGCCCTGCCGGAAGCTGGGTCCGCTGTTTGTGGGGCCATTCAAAGTCCTGAGGAGACTGAACGAGGTATGCTACAGGTTACTGCTTCCCTCAGATTACCGTATTAATCCCTCGGTCCATGTGTCTCTCCTCAGGCCGGTGGTGGCTGGTCCACTCCAGGAGTCTGAGGTGCGGGAGGTTCCTCCGCCCCCTCTGGACATCGAGGGGGCCCTGGCGTATACTGTTCAAGCCATCCTGGAATCGAGACTTTTCATGTTCCATTGTTTTTGTCTTGTTTTACACACCTGGTTTCAATCTCACAATTACTTGTTCATTATTTCACTCTCTGTTCCCCCATGTTTGTTTGTGAGTGATTGTTTGTATGTAATACGGTCCTTTGTTTGTGGGCTCGCTATTTAACTTCCACTCCCAACACTACCAAGTGAAATGCAAGGCACCAAATTCAAAATCCAAAAGTTGAATTATTAAACATGCATCAATATACAAGTGTTTCATAGTCATCAAAAGCTCTGCTTCTTGGCTATATCACAGCGTTGTCAGATTTCAAAAAGGCTTTACGGCGAAATTCCTAGGGCTTTTGCCTGCCATATCCGTTCTGTTTTACTCACAGACAAAATGTTAACACTTTTAGAAAATTCAGAGTGTTTCCTATCCAATGGTACTAAATATGTGCATATCCTATTTTCTGGGCCTGAATGGGAGGCATTTTACTTTGGGCACGCCAGGGTCTCCAAAACGGTCACTTCGTTGTTTGTGAATATTTGAGTAAATACGTGTATTGCTCAATTCTGCTGTCCTGCGCCTGGCTCCTCTTCACCAGCTTCACACAGGACTTATTACACACACACACACACAGCCATCTGTAAAGGTTTCATCAAAAACAAACCCATGAAAGCCTAAACTTAAAATTAGAAACACTTCAATCAAGCAGAATAATGTTGGATATCACTGAATCTTCAAAGACCCATCAATTACTTTGTGTCTTCCAATAATAACATCTACATTGCCTCTCCTCTTCTCAGTGTTTCCAGCAGGCTGTGCAGAGCTGTCCCCTGAGGAGACCAATACAGTTACATCATGATGGAGACCATTGCAGGCCCACTGCCAGGAGGTAATTGTGTCTTTATTTAATAAAGTGCGATCTGGAGAGATTGATATCAAAGGGACATCGCCGGACAATTAATACTCCGATTATGAGGCTGCGGAAATGGTCTAGCAGCGCTCGATTATTCCTCCAGTCTCTCGGGTTCCTGGTTTGTCAGGAGAATTAATGGCTTCCGATGATTAACATTGTGTCAATGTTCCTTTCTCTAGGAACAGAATGAGTTGTTGGCCCTTCCGCTGAGCGAGAGTAGAAACAAGGGAACCACAATAGATCATGTGGGTCGCAAACTTCGCTCCTCACCGTTAATGTTTGCCTGATTGATGCCGATAAGCTGGCAGGCAACTGGATCTAAAATCAAAGAAGTGAGGGTTGGGATTATTCATGATGCACCCTCTGGAGGGGGTGAGTGGGCAGGGTGAGCCCATATCTTTGAAGTTAGCCTGTAAGGGGCTGTTATATTTGATGTATAGTAAAAGTTATCACATGGCACAGTAGTACATCTCAGGCAGATTGGGGTGATTGTGAATGGATGGATGAAGACAAGATGTCGTAAACTTGTCTTTATTATGAACCATGGAGGAAAGTCCATCAATAACAGCCTAAGCTTCCCTCACATAGTAGCTAGGCTATAATACTTTTGGGGTAAGACTGAGAGCACATGAGTGTTGCCAAACCATATGCCTCAATAGCTTGTACTGGAGAGAGTGAGTGGGTGACTGACTGAGCGACTGAGAGAGTGAATGAGTGAATCAATCCATTTCATTAACCAGAAAGAAAAAAGTTATGGAGACCATAACAAAATATAACGCATTCAAGAGAAAAGAGAACAGAATTGGAGAGCAATAAGGGAAAGGTGCAACAGGGACTTTGGTTTGGTGGCTAATCTAGATAATATTGTACATGTAGAGAAGTTTCCGCATCTGCAGGGTACAGTCAGACAGGGACTCAGTGTTTGACATACCTGGCCATCGGTTTATAAAGACTCTGCAGAAAATATGCTTGAGTGAGCTAATCTAATAATGCCCACATCTAGGTGACCTGACGAATGGAGGAAGATGAATTTAGTTCACTTCCCACTTGGCACACATTGGTTTAATCAAGGTTGTTTCCACATCATTTCAATGAAAGTACATTGAACCAATGTGGAATAGACGTTGAATTGACGTTTGTGCCCAGTGGGTTACATAAGGGCTTGATTATGCCAAGACAGCTGCTCGGTACACCAGTTCAGCGCAGAAAGCTGGTTTCATAATAAAAAAATCCCCATAAAAAGCTCCTGTTTTTGCATGGGCTGCGTCTCAATCCACTGCATCCGCCCATATCGGCATTCCGCATCTAAGCTGAAAGGTGGCAGAGTTACAGCAGTTTGTCAGATCAGGAGACATCCCGAAAATCGGTATACTCACAAAAATGTCTGTAGTGTCCGAATGGTTTGGCCTACAAACAAGCGGCACTGTACTCGGCATATCTATTTATTATGGCTTTTAAATCTACAATTTGGATCCCTCCACAGCCTCATAGAGGATCTAGATACTTTTTCTAACCTCTCTGGATTACAACCAAGTGTACTCTTATATGTATTGGATCACTAAAAAATAAAACTTTTTGTAGTTTACCAATTAAATGGTCTGATGGTGAACTGGACATCCCGAAAGAAAGAAATGATCTCATTACAATACATTTTAATAGAAAGTTAGCGAAAATAGATAAGATCTTGCTAGCATGGAAAGGAAAATACCTGTCTATTTGTGGAAAAATCACCCTGATGAACTCTTTAGTCATTTCCCAGTTTACCTATTTGCTTATGGCCTTGCCTTGCCTACACCTAGCGACTAGTTTTTTTTAAATTATATGAGCAAAAAAGATTCCATTTTATTTGGAACGGCAAGCCACACAAAATTAAACGGGCCTATTTATATAATGAATATAAATTCGGAGGGCAGACATTACTAAATATTAAAGTATGGACCTCTCACTAAAGGCTTCAGTCATACAAAAGTTATACTTAAATCCGCACTGGTTCTCTAGCAGATTAGTAAGAACGTCTCACCCCCTTTTTCCCTATATTCAGATTAGAACCTCACACTTTCGGTTATTTAAAAATCATTTCCAAAATATAGCTTTTTTAAAAACGAACCATAGAAAGTTGGTTGCAATTTCAGTTAAATCCACCAGAAAATAAATAAAAAACATTACAACAAATATTATGGTTAAACAAAAAATATATATATTTTGGGAAAATAATGTATAAAAAAGGTATAATCTTTGTAGATGATATCATAAATAGGACTGGTGGAGTTATGTCACACATGCAGCTAACAAAAATATATGGAAATGTCTGACCTACTCAAAATTACAACCAACTAATTGCAGCATTACCAATAAAATGGAAGAGGCAAGTGGAAGGGGGAGAAAGTAAGGAACTTGTCTGTCGGCCCTGCATTATTGACCACAATTGGCTAAAGAAAATTGTGATAAATAAAAAAGTATACCTGTTTTATGTTAAGGACCCAAAAACGTACAGATGTACCATATAGATTGCAAAATAGTTTGGATGAGATTTTTGATGTACCGATTCTAAGGCACCTGGTTTATGAACTGGTACATAAAGCAACGCTCGATTCAAAATGGAGTTTTTAAATTTAAATTATATAAAATTCTTGCAAACAATAGAATGTTATATATATGTGGGATACAACCATCCCAATTCTGCAGATTTTGCTGCGAAGAGACAGAAACATTAGATAACTTGTTTTGGTACTATCCATAGATCAGGGATATTGCCTCTGCATATTGAAACAGGTCAGTATTGTGGTGAAAAATGATGTAACTATTGTGACCTCTAAGAAATAGAGAATGAAACTCATTCACACTAATATGACCCCTCTATGGAAGGTGAGACGTACATGCTGTTGTTTTTGTTGCCCACAAGCCTCCCAAGACTCGTTTGAAGGTAGCCCAGTACCAGTTTTCAAAATGAATGGAAGTATACATTGAGTATACCAAACACTAGGAACACCTTCCTAATATTAAGTTGCACCACCCCCTTTTGCCCTCAGAACAGCCTCAATTTGTCAGGCCTATACAAGGTGTCGAAACGTTCCACAGGGATGATGGGCCATGTTGACTTCAATGCTAGAAGAACACCCCCCCCAGGCTTAGACTCTAGGGGGATTTAATGTTTCTGTGTTGAAGCCTGTCCTGGCTATACACTAATTATTAGCGTTCAAGGTGGAGGTGGAGAAAGAGAGGGAGGAGGGGAAAAAGGATGTAATCAGCTGCCAGGAATAGAGCTTTCCAACGTCTGCGACAAATTAAACGGAATAAATAGTGTATTGTGAAAGTCAAGTATATTTACTATGGAGCAACAGCCTCCAATGCACCCTAAGTATGTCCCGTTTTATCTGGTATGACATGTTTAGCTTTAGTTTATTTCCTTATCGTCATCAGGTCATGCTTGCTAGTTTGACTGTGTGGCACATTTTAATTGCTTTTATTTTGCAGCAAGGTCTCTCTCAGTTCATTCCAATTTTTTCTTCTCCTTTTTCCTTAGTTTTGTTTTTCTTTATTCTTAGCTTCATAGAGAATTGTGCATTTTGCTCAAAATAGAGCAACATAACCAGTTGGGGCAGATTGTCCTGGTAGGCAATTTCCTTCCAACATATTCCTAAATTATCAAAACCATTAACCTTCTACTTTTTCCATGTTGGTGCACAACAGGGCTCCAAACAATCTCCTTTGAGGTTTTTGTGTATAGAGGGGGACATTGACCGCACCTTATTGCACAGCTTTCATGTAAAAGAGCAGGTGTGTGACTGTTTATTGGGTTTTGGAGTAACTGCCTACTGCAATTTCACCCTCAAATAGGCTTTAGTTTCAAATCCCTGTTATTTCTGTAGTTTGCCGTCAATTTCCTCTCCCTTCCTCTCCTGTCTAGACAGTAATCTTGCAGAGGTCTATCAAGACATTATAGAGCCGTTTGAGAAATAACCTACCGGTAGGTACTGTAGAGAAATTGACATATTCCGATGAAATGCGGTATCTGTTATTTGTTTCACATACCTTTCATAGTGTAGATCAAAAGCTGTTTCAAAGGATCTCAGGTTTTATTTCAGACTAATCTCTTCTATTGCATTTTAATCAAAAGATCTCCACATCATATGTGGAGGCCATTGGTTGTGACATCTCATTGAGTAAAGCAATGATATTGAAACAGTTATTATGTTGCACGCTAAGGATGTAAGATTCCTTTCAACATAGGCTTAATTCCTTTTCAACATAGCTGTATGAAAGCCTAACTGACACACACACACACCAAATTGCTGTCTTTTCTCCAGCTACTACATGTCTAACCCATAAACGACTGCTCTTTACTAGACCAACCGCAGGCCATGGCCCACAGCAAGCAGGCAGTTACTGTGGCAACCAGCCCTGCACTGTGGCAACCTGAGCCTGTCATCCTGAGAACGTCAGAGAGCGAGAGAGAAAAGGGGGGAGAGAGGGAGAGAGAGAGAAAGCTTACCTGACAAATACCCTGCATTACGCTTTGTAACCGCAGAAATTAAGGTCAAGCAATGTTTGTGTGGTTCTGATATATTAAAGCCACGGTAAGCATCTCATAACTCACTCCTGTCAAGCCTCAAATAGGGTGGTTCAGTGAGCGGAGCTAACACACCGCAGAGATAAAGCGATTACACTATCTCCCATCAATGCACAATGCAAGGTGCCACGTAGGGAAGGAAGGAGGGCGAGAGATAGCGTCTGGTTATTTATATCCCCGGCTGGTGGACAGAGGTGCTGTAACACATTGAAGAGAATATAATATCTTATTTGTTCTGTCTTTGTTGGAATTAAAATACAAAGGAGGCAGTCGTTGGCTGAGAGAGGATTGGAGTGAAGAGATGTTGGATATTCACACAGTGTCTCTGGCTGTTCGAATCTTTGACTGCCTGCAGGGTGACTGGTTTTTACATCACATAAATAGCTTTATGTGGACATTCTGTTGTTAAATACCACATCAAAGGTTTTAAGTGGTGACAAAACACTCATATAAAGCAGTATAAACCCAAAAGTGTGCTTTCATGTTTGGATGCCTATGAACCCTTTTTCAGAGTAAAACTCTGTTGCCTTTCCAGGACTATTGATTTCATGTCCTTGAGAATTCTAGCGACTCAAACTGCTTTATAAACAATATAAAACTGAAAGCATTGTTAGTGCCTTGATGACTACACAAAGTTATCGTAGCAACTACAAGGTCACTAACTTTATACTGTGTTTACCTGTTAGACTTGTCAAGCCATGAGTGAGGCAGGCTGTGTCCTGTCCATGCTAAAGTGTGTGTGATGGATGACACTCTATTCCTGCTACACTGTGATGATTAAACCACATATTAAGACCGTTGTCCTCTCAGTGGACGGCTATTCATTATTCTGATGAAGACACACACACGCCCACTCACACACACACACACACACACACACACACACACACACACACACACACACACACACACACACACACACACACAGCTACACTCGGAAAGAGGGAACACCCGTTTGGCTCGTGATAAAGTGGAGAGAAAGGGACCTGAAGGACTTCTCTGTTTAACTTATATCATTTGTAATTAATGAACACTTACAGGTTGACTTACATAATTAATGAATCAACACTTAAAGGTTGACTTTCTGCATATTCAGCTGCTCTCTGTTTCCCCAATGTTTCAGAGGCAGCCTGTAGTGTACCTTTAACGCTGCTGTAGTCTTGCTGTAGTAGCTGACGCTCTTTCTTGCCTCAGTCGGAGGATGTAAATATTGACCGGACATCAAAACGGGCAGGAAGCCATTCCCTCCCTGATTCATCTGGCTGTTAAAAGTGTATTTTAGCCTCTGGGCTGGAGGGGAGGTGGGGGATAAATGGCAACAGGTCAGCCAAGGTGGGAGACAGAGAGAGAGTGAGGCAGGTCTGCATACTCCACACACATTAGGGCTTCGATCTGCTGGTACCTCCTATACATAGGGTGTGGTGAAAAAGGGGAGGTGTGTGTTTGTGTGTGTGTGCATGTGTGTGTGTGAGAGGTGCCTACGCATGTTTTTGTCGTGGGAGACTGTGTGTGTGTCTTCATCAGAATAATGAATAGCCGTCCACTGAGAGGACAACGGTCTTAATATGTGGTTTAATCATCACAGTGTAGCAGGAATAGAGTGTCATCCATCACACACACTTTAGCATGGACAGGACACAGCCTGCCTCCCATGTGGCTTGACAAGTCTAACAGGTAAACACAGTTTACGCCTACAGTCAGTCAGTGACTTTGTAAAGTATAGTTGTTTTAACTGGGCTGTGTGACTGGGGGTTATAGAGAAGATTGTTGAATGCTTTTATAGTGCTCCAACATGGGCCAATTCATCACATAGAGTCAGTCTACCAGGTCTCTCCATGGCAACAGGTTTCCATTCTGATCTCAAAGTCTGAACACATTAGTCGAAGGTGTATTGAGAGAGAGCAAGAGGTATGGAGAGATAAGGAGACAGAGAGAGTGACTGCATTATATCATACATAAGCCATCACTCACGGTTCAATGCTCACTCCGCAACTCAACACAATTTATTCTCAACTGAGGTTTTCATTTTGTATTTTGTCTCTTTTACTCATGCTTCCTCCCTCTCGCACTCAATTTATTCTCATCCTTATTTCTCCTCTCCATCTCTCTGCCTCAACTATGTACATGTCTTCCTTCCTCTGTCTCCTTGCATTGAAGTACCCAGTGGAATGCTTCATTAGAAACAAATAACCTGTTGTTGTTGTCATTGTTGTTATAATTTTTTGGGGTGTAATTTGTCTGCCATTACAGTACATGGCACATTTAAAATGACTTTGAATATGGGAGGATCATATCATACACACTTACACACCTGACATTCACAGATATTATTATCAAGCTGTTTCCTCATCTCTATCTCATATCCGCCTCATCTCTACCTCATCGCTACCTCATCTCTATGCGTCATTTCTACCTCATCTCTATTTCATCTCTGTGCCTCATCTCTAACTCATCTCTACTTTATCTCTACTTCTTCTCTGTGCTTCTGCTGTGGCTGGTTCTGTTTGATATCTGTTTTATTGCAAGGAATGATCTTTAACTCAGAGGGATTGTCTTTCTCAGAGGTTATGAAGCACTTCAAATAGTATGGTACCCGGTGATGATATCATGACATTTGGGACACTGTCTATCAGTCTGAAAGAGGGAGATGAGTTAAAGAAAAAGAGGAACAAGGTTACGGGGACACAAATCCAGGGAGTTTGAAGGGAAACTTGATAAATGTCAGAGGCAGCGTTGCATCTTTTTGATAGGAGTTGACAAGTGAAGACCGTGTGAGTTATGAGCTATTAAAAATATATAGATGTGACAGGCGGATCCAGGAGGCAGGCTGATGGGACATCTCTGTTAGTTGGTTAGCCACAAGCCATAAATAAATAAGTGGGAAGGGAATATCTGAAGAGACCCATGATGGTCCATGATTTGATCATTAATAACAACTTTAAATAGTGGTATTACATTGGGTTCCTGCTCTCTAATGTCTAATTTCCAGAATATTTTTCATTGTAACGGATGGAATCAACTTGACAGTGCCATTGTTTAGCGGAATGCCCTGATGTCACGTGATAAGTATCCAATCAGACAACTGTTTCTTTGTGTGCATTGTGACCTCACACGCCTCTCTCCCTGATGGTTTTAGGACTTGTGTTCCAAAAAATGACTTCTGATGGGTCTCAGGAGTAGTGAACGTTTTTCAAGGAGAGTCATTACTGATAAAGAATAGTCTCAAGGAGCATGAGGACTAAGATGCCTTTTGTAATACCTTTCAAGATTTATAAGTGCCTCTCCCTCTTTTACAAATATAACGCTTTGATTTTTCACCATCATTTGTAATCATAATAATAGAAATTAATTGTTCACTTAAACAAATATATTTTGCTTATACAAGGAATCAAATCCAGCAGGAACACCTGATCACAATTAGGCAAATTGTCAAAGAGATACATAGCATAGTCTCCTTTTAGTCAGTTTGACTCCTGCTTGAAATTCCTGCTATAGAACAGATACTTTACCTTTCATCTCAAGAACTACACTCAAATGAGAAATAAAAATGATTACTACGTACCAGCCTTCTGGATTCAGAATCTGGCTAAAAAGTGAATTTGCTCATGTGGTAGTTACATATGAATATTAATCCATGCTTCATTGAAGACAAATCAAAGTTCTGCTGTATAATTGCAGGGGACAATGAGGAAGACTCAATAGCAATTGGAAGTGACAGAACAATGAGGTGAATGCTTCGATGGTTGGTTCACGCAAGCTTGTTTTTTTCGTGATTCCTAAATGTTACATGATTCTCTCAATTAGGCCATACTCAGATCTCTCCCTGATTGTCAGAAACAATGTGTTTCTTAACTATTTCTCTATATTTATGTGATGTTGGGCATGCTCAAGTATTGATAATAGTTACACTTCTGTGTGTGAGTTTGAAGGGGCAAAGGTAAGGGAAGAAAGGTATTTTGGTCCCCCCTATCAATTGCAGACTGTACTAGCGAGAGCATATTTTAGCGAGAGCACAGTTTAAGCATCAGCTGTCAGAGCAGCTTACCGATCACTGCATCTGTACCCAGCCCAGCTATAAATAGCCCACCCAACTACCTCATCCCCATATTGTTATTTATTTTTGCTCTTTTGCACCCCAGTATCTCTACTTGCACATCATCATCTGCACATCTATCACTCCAGTGTTAATGCAAATGTTTTATTATTTCGCCACTATGGCCTATTTATTGTCTTACCTCCCTAATCTTACTACATTTGCACACACTGTATATAGATTTTTCTATTGTGTTATTGACTGTACGTTTGTTTGTGTAACTCTGTGTTGTCGTTTTTGTCGCACTGCTTTGCTTTATTTTGGCCAGGTTGTAAATGAGAACTTGTTCTCAACTGGCCTACCTGGTTAAATAAAGGTGAAATAAAAATAAAATAAATAAATAAATATGATCCTAGATTTATGACTACATTCTTAGAAAAAAGGGTTCCAAAAGGGTTTTTTGGCTGTCTACTGTAGAAACCCTCTGTGGAAAGGGTTCTACCTGGAACTTAAAAGGGTTCTACCTGGAACCAAAAGGGTTCTACTTGGAACCAAAAATTGTTCTTCAAAGGGTTCTCCTATGGGACAAACAAAGAACCCTTTTAGGCTCTACATAGTACCTTCTTTTCTAAGACTGTACTCAGTGCCGAAAAAAGTGCTAAAGGTTTTCATGTTGGTTGAAAAAGTTTGTTAAAGTGAGTTTCATTCTACTTCCTGATTAAGTCTCTCTCCTGTGATAAGCAGTCTCATTAAGACAGTGGTTTCTCTGTGGGCTCACAGTGATTTGTGGAGATTTCTCTGGCCCGCTGTGTTCCCCCTCTCTTTTGAAGCCTGGATATTGATAAGCCCTCTGAATGAGGGCATGATAAGACCCCTCTTTGGCTGCTGCTGGAAATTAGCCGGTTTCACATGTAGCGATAACATGTTGGGCAATGAAGGCAATGCCTTTCCTCCAGAATGTGTCGGATGGATGGCTTCGTGAAAGGTTTTGATGAAGTGTTTGAGGTTAGCTGTTAGTACTCAATGTTTTTCTGTAGTTCTCTCTCTGTCAATCTTTCTCAGATCTCTCTTGTGCAGTTTCATCCAACTGTTCGGTGTTCCTCACAATCCTTTCTCAAGCTCTGTTTTCCACATCCCTCTGCAAAGTATGAGATAGACGTGCACAAACACATCTACACAAACACACACAGGGCACACCCACACACACACACACACACACACAAACACACACACGAACACTCCCTCACCATCAGCTACAATGGGCATTGATTTAGAGTGAGCCTGTAGAGAGGCAGACCAATGACTGGTCAGTGACTTTCCTCTGTAGTCGGATGCTATAGGTGATTGTGAGTATGGAGAAAGACATTCTGTCTCATCCAATTGATTCCAGAACACAGCCCAGTATGGGTGTCGATGAAAGGGAAGTACAGTCACAATGCTCCTGTCCTCATTAAAAGCTTGGTGTCGCTTCATATGGCCCTGGACACAAAAAGTTCAGAATCTCACTTTAGTCTTCAACCTTAACTTTTATACATTATTTCTTCTTCACCTTTTTTTTGTACAATGTACAATGGTAAACTGACCTGGATTTACTGTGAACGGCAAAAAAAAATTAAAATTAAAAAATGACTGGATTAAGTGCAGTAAAGTTGCTGGCAGAAAGATATCTTGTATTGTAAGTAAGCCTTTCAGTGACCAACTTTTATATTTTGCTCACAAAGCCAAAGTTTTGGTTTAGTAAACCTCTACTCTGACACTACTGTACTCAAGCTCCTTTCTCTAGTTTCCTCTCTGTTCTTTGTTCTTATGTGTGCAGTTCAGTGCACCACAGTGGGTAGCAGCACAGTGTACTTCTGTACAAATAACAGAATGTGAAGGTCTTCGGCCTTTTCTCCCTGGTGGCCTGTACAGCAACACAAAGCAGTCTGAAGAAGCATTTGGACAAGAGTTTTATAAGTCACATGGCTCAGTGTAATCTGATCCACCTCCCCTGACTACGCCAAGCGCTTCTGTTCAAATAAAGTCCATCCTCCCTGAGACGACGGATATCTCATTCCATCTCGTTCCATCTCTCTACTTCTGTTCCACTGAGACGAGACTGAAGAGAACTGCCTCAAAACAAAAAATTGAGGGGAAACAGTGTATAAATGATTGCAGGCCCAGTACAGTCAAAAACAAGATTTTCCTGTGTTTTATATATATTTCCACACTATGAGGTCGGAATAATATTGTGAAATTGTAAAAATTATAATAATGCCATTTTAGTGTAGGAGCTGTTTGAAAGGACTGCCTGAAATTTCATCCTGTTTCGATGGGATGGAGTTGTGACATCACCAGATGGTAAGTTAGTTAATAGTCTAAACCTCTGCCAATAACAGCTAGTGTTCAGTTTTCCCCTCCCCACTCAGACCACTCCCAGACAGTCCTAGTAAAATAGTCAGTGCTATCTGTGATCCTTGGGACATCCCAACCCTAACCCTAACCTTATAACCTACCCTTACCCTAACCTTAACCATTTTAAATGTCAACTTCAATGGAGTAGTGATTTCCCAAGGATCTCGGATAGCACAGACCCTAGCAAAATTCTTGCTTGAGAAATTACTCTTTACTAAGAAGCTTTTTTTTTTTTTACCATTTTACTTGAAAACAATCACACTAAGGTATTTAATTATTACCCAGAAAGGATGTGCAATTGAGATAAAAACAGCTGCATTGGACTTTTAAGACTATATGAAGTTTTTGGGACACTGTCAGAGGACTCTCTCTCTCTTTCATGGCCTTTCACGCCTGTGGTGAGATGAGCCTGTCATAGGAGACACTGCTGGGATGGTGACAGCGTTCCCTGCGACTTTGCTTCCGTTACATCTACTCTGTCCTCTCAGTTTCCCTTGGTGACATGGGCTATGGAGTGGCTGCCAAACGGTGTGGGATCCATAAATGGATCCATGCACCGGTGGTGCTGCAGACGAGAGAATGGGGAAGAGAGGGGTTTTTGATTGTATTCTGTTCTGTGGGCTACAGCGTGAGACATGACTGTCACTGTGAATAGAAAGGGTGTTCCTGCAGTCCAGTGGGGAAGGGGAGACCACACAGTGGCAGTTATCTTAGTGTGCACCACACACTTAATAACATACATCCACTGCTGCTCAAACCCTTTAGATTAGACCGTGAGATTGCACTTCAAACCCCAAATGTCCTGTTAGACAACTTAGGAGTATAAACATTGTCATTTTTTACTTTCACTGTTGTGTGCCAGTCTCTTCTTTACACCTTTAAACTTGTACACTCCTACTCCAGTACAGATCCTAAACCAGGAGGAACACAGTGTATCTGGACATGTTGATACTGATTCTCATTCTTGAGTTTCTCTCTATCAGTGAGAGAAAGAGAGAGAGGCAGTAAAAAAGTGAAAGAAAGGAAGATAGAGGAGCACTTATCTATCTGTCCAGTCTGATCCAGCTTGTCTGCTCTCTAATTGGGAGTGAGGCCATTAACGAGGTAGAGACAGATGCATACCCAATGAATCTCACCTCGCATATTCACAGTAGGGAGGCAGGGAGGAATATCTCTCCTCCTCAACGCAGATAAAACGGATAAAACAGATATAACAGGTGCACTTAGACGAGCGCTTCATTACAGGAAGCGTCCTCTCACTACCCATTTGAGTTTCGGCGGGTAATACACTACATTACTATCAATTTAAGCTGTGCTGTAATGATAAGGGCTTACCTTTCAGTCCTTGCTGACTGGCACCAGAGAGGTTATTTAGCATAAGGAAAATGAATACTGATTTAAATGTATTAACTTAAACATAAAAGGTGGTAGGGCTCTGGCTCGTATGCCTCTCATGATATGACTTCTCAAAGCATCAGTCAAAGATGATACTTTGCTAGAATGATGAAATTGGGGAGTGATAGGTCAGTTTCCTAATTGGAAAATGATGTGAAAATATGTCTATCTTCCCTGATATTTAACTTCTCTTTGCTCTGTCCTCTGGGGTGTTGGTTGGCTTATTTGATTGCCTGTGTAACTGAGTAATTGATTGGTTAATAGACTAACCTCACACAATACCCTCCCCTTTGATCTTTCACTTCTCTGTGTTGCCTTAGTTGGCCCCTGCACTTCCCCTGTCTAACCCCTTTGATGACACCCTTATCTTGGCTCCATGGTTACAAACCATTTTCCCTCACTGCCATGTTCTCTTGGTCCATGTGTTCTTAGTAAATTCTGATTATGATAATAATGTCTCATTCATTCTGCCCTCACCTCCCAAAGGGATTCAAATGCTTGATTGTAAGGGAAATTGAAATGCTTAAAGCTGGAATCCTTAATGGTGAAACTGCCACATCCATTTGGGATATAACAACGAACATTTTTTCCCCTCGGACATCATTGCATGTGCGACAGAAGAGCACATGCACAATGTATACTCAAATTAGGTTTTACCATGCTGCCCAACGCTCCTCAGCTCGTCAACAATAACAATATCAACAGTGGTGGGGCGGCCAGTGGAGCTGTTTCCCCTTACCGCAGATTCCATCTTCAAGTCTGTCTGTTACAGCAAAACACAACCTCCCCACATCCCTTAACCACATTGCATTAGGGACCACAGTCAAAAGCAGACTCTGTATCTGGCTTCCACATCTTTAAAACTCATCCTCACAGGATTTCCCACACTTTTGTCTCTGAAGGCTTTGCATGTTTCCATCAAGTCTCTGCCCCATCCTCACTCTCTACGATCCCTTCCTTCCCACTCTTGGATCGAAATCACTGCATACAACACATCAACAACATCCACTCCCCTAACTCCCCTACTCCCTCTCTCTTCCCCTCCCTCCCACCCACTATATTGACTGCTGTGTAGCCCTCCCTGCGCTGCTCCTGGCTAAAGACAGCGATTTGTAAGCTTTTGTTTAATTACCTGGGAGAGAACGAGGAGGGAACAAGTCATCTACAACAAAAACAAAGCGAGCTGGAGAACAAAAGAGGGAGGGGGCGGGAGGACTGTGCAAATGGTGACTGTTGCAAATGGATTGGCCTTTGGGAACAATAAAGATCTATTGGATTGAGAATATATCCTGCTATATTCCATGAATTATTCTAACCATATCAGTACTTGCAGCTCTATTAACAGCTTCCATAACCATTCAGATATATGAACATCTTCTAGCCTAGAATACAAGTTATTTGGACAAACTTCTGAAATATGTCATCCAGCAATCCACAGCAATAGATTCGAATCTGCGACAGATTTTAATGCGAACATGCAATAATCTGCATCAAACAATATGCACATTTTCCACCAGAGATGTTTCCATCATGCAGATAAAAGGCTGTGCAAGATGACATAGTGCACATCAAAATAACTTTTTCTCTTAAATTCCCCCTGTAGTTAAATGTGTTTGAATCGCATTTTCAATTCTACTGATGGTTTTGTCAGATAACATTTTGCGTTATATAGCAAATGTGCCCACTCTGGTCTTGGCACGTGTGCTTTAACCAACAGCTCGCAGATACAATGCGTGTAGGCTACCTACATTATGAGAGTATTATGGAGAAGAGCGTTATTATTTGTATTTGTCAAACGGCAGCCAAGCATCGATCATCATGTCACCAGAATAAGACCCTGGATATTTATTAGAAAGTTGCATCACGCTCATCACCTTGCACATTCACCACCTTGTTAAATACATCATCACTTTTTTTTATCTGTAGCCTAATAACCTGCATGCTTTCCCGAGTCGTAGTGGGAGGACCACACAACATATCATCGCATGACTCCAAATGTACTTTGATATTATGGTTATTATATCAATACTGGTGCATGAAGGCGTTTCCAATGCCATTTCTCGCATAATTAATTTTACCGACACAAAAAGATCCCACCATGTTGAACGAACAAATAGTCTGAATGCATTTATAAAATTGTACTGGCATTTCATGTTTCTATCAGCCCGGTCGTGACTTTTTTCATGCGTCAGGTAATTCATCCGCATGAAATGGTTAGATGGAAACCTGTTTATTCTTGATAAACATATTGGGTTGCAATGAGCCCTTGGGGATGACTAGGAGCGTACATTATGAGCGCAAATGGGTGGTTTATGGTGAGTTTGCTGTAATGTTATGTGCTTTAGCTCTCCGCACTGTGATTTGTATGTTGGTTTCATGTGGCTGCGTGCTCATCAACAAGACATCTGCTGTCAGCCAGTCGGTTTCCTTTCTACCTCTCCCTGGCCCACCTCGATAAGGAGCAGGAAAAATGTACTGTCAAATTTATTCATGACCAGCCTTTCAACTCCACACATTCTTTCCTTCTTCAACTCATATGGCTCTGCACGTACCCACCGCCAGCCTATGCTCGTCTGCAAAGCTAAAAACAGATTGATACTGAATGGGTTCCCTGGTATTCTGTCTAAAAAATAACAATATCATCATCATTATTATTTTTGCCTTGGTCTGTTGGAGCTACCTGAGAGCGATGATGAATAGCCAGTCTCTTTTTCACCTGCATGATAAAGCATATGAGGAGTCACTCCATGGAGACTGTAATTTTCTCTACACCACGGGAGAGGAGAGAGAAGAGAGAGAAGAGGGAGGAGTGGGAAAAGAGAGAGGGTAGAGAGAGGAAATCGTTGAGGCAGGATAGGGAGTGGAGATGGGAAGGAGAGGCTAAAGAGGAGGGAGAGGAAAGGAGAGAGGAAGGAGAGAAATGGAAAGAGAGAGACGTAGAGTGGAAGCAGACAAGAGAACAGAGAGAGGGATAGAAGGGAGAGGAGGGAGGTGTTGTGTGTGGTGAGAGTATGGGAATGGAGACACGCCGAGTGGCTTTGTGTAGACTGAAAGGTAGAGCATAATGAATGGTGCTTCAGGTTGGCTCCACTCATTGTCCCTTTCCCCAGGTGTTCACAGCATTGAGATGTTTACAGTCGTGGCAGAGTGTGTGTTTGTGTGTGTTTGTGTCTGTGTGTGCATGTGTGTGTATGCATGTGTGTGTTTGGTGTGTGTGAGGTTTATGTGAGATGTGTGCGCGTATGAGAAGTGTGTGAGGTGTGTGTGTGTATGTGTGCACTTGCGTGTTTGTGTGTGTGTGTGTGTGTGTGTACAGTGGCCTCTGTGTTGTTTCTTTTTGTTTGTAAGTGAAAGCAAGTCTGTTTATGTCTGGGAGAGGGAGAGAAAGGGAGGGCTACTCAGTACGAGAAGAGTGCCATCCTCCTGCATCTCACATCTGCCTGTAGTTATTGAACTCTGCCAGCTGGATCCACGAGGCAAACTCTGCCATATCCAGGATGGAGTGTCATGCACTCCACCCCTCCTGCCACCTGACTGCACATGTCCATAACCTGCAATACGTTACATAGATGGAAGGGACTTCATCACCCACTGGGGACTTGAAGACAGAACCTCACCCAGAGAGCTGTGCATGTCAGTGTGTTAGACAGCCAAATCCTTAGATTTGGGCAAATAGACCATAGAAATAGGAATGGCATTCTAGTTCTGGTTAGACAGCTGTACTCTACACACAACTGGTTTTGATTTGTTAGGTAAAGTGTAGGCATACTGTCTTTATAAGCACATCAATATGATATTTACAGGAAACAATGTTTTTTCTTTGTAATACGAACACATCCATAGATTTTTTGTTGTTGTATCTACGCTCAAGCTGGCCGATGTGTGTGTAATGTCCACATTTAGCCTACACCTGTAGGGATATTAGTTCTGGGATTTGTCTAACCGGGAAAGATCTAACAGCAGACATAAAGAGAGATGAGATGAGACAAAACTAGCCAGTTATAGAATACTGTTGTAGGACAGCTGAGCTGACTGAAGACCATGGGCATTCAACTCGCAGTCGTTGTCTTACATGAGATAGCGTGTCAATTCCACATGCACTGATTTGTCTCGTATCTTGCGAAGGGTAATGGGATAGATTAAAAGTAGTCCGGCTACAATAGGCTGCCATTACATTTGACGATATGACCTAGGTGACATTGTCTAATTTGTCCAACAGCTGAGCCAGTCGCTGATGTCATCTTTGACTGAAACGATGCTGCTAACCAACCAGCTACCTACGTAGTGCTGCACACACAAGGTTGAATCTTCCAACAAAAGCTAGCTAACAAGCTACCATAGCAAGTAATGCTAATGCTTCCATTATTATGTGTTTTCATGAAGCAGCTGTTCTTCTTCCATTAGTCATTGCAGTAGCCTCCCGAGTCAGCAGCTGTGCTCAGTTGACCCAACAATATGATCACGGAGAAATATGCTTATCTACGGACTGATTTCTGATAACTGTCAGTTCCTCTTAAATTGTGAGGCTGCTTTTTATGTCAGTGAAGGAAGAGCTAGCTGGCTAGTTAGCTAGCTATGTCAGTAAGCCAACTAGATACAACAGTTAGCTACACAGCTGATCAAATGACTGCACTGGCGATCAACGTCCTTGCACAGAATTTGTGCATGAGATTTTTATTTTCTCACAATTGCAAACTATTAAATCACTGTCACAAAGTAGGTAATAATTTAGCTAGCTATTTAGTGGAGATTCATACGAGAGCCCTGTGATATAAAACATTACATTTTTTGAATGGCGGATGCTCAGTATTCAAATTTGAATATGAGCTCCACGTCCTACAAGACGGATCGGTTGAGGGACGCCATCTGACGTGTGACAATGACTCACAGTAGTTGTTATCGTTTCCACGGTAACATGTATTTACATTACGTTATGAAACATTGAAACTAAGTTGCAAGGTACTTTTGTAGCAAAGCGTTGTAGAACGAGGTCAGCTCAGGCTTTAGCCTACACATAGAACTGTATTAGCTGACCATCTTGAGATGGCGAGTCAGTCAGGAGGCGAGAAGAACTCAACTTCAAAACTTTGTTCCTTCCATAGCAAAGCTAGCTTAGCTTACAGTACTTCGCTGTACTCACTACTGCACTTGTTTGTTGTGATTGAATGGAAAAGACACACGCGACTGCACTTGAAGAAACTTTCAAAGTTCTTGAAGTTTTCCGGATTGACTGACCTTCATGTCTTAAAGTAATGATGGACTGTTGTTTCTCTTTGCTTATTTGAGCTGTTCTTGCCATAATATAAACTTGATATTTTACCAAAAATCTTCTGTATACCTCCCCTACCTTGTCACAACACAACTGGTGGTACTTTTAACAAGGCACACCTGTTAATTGAAATGGATTCCAGCTGACTACCTCATGAAGCTGGTTGGTCGCCTCGCTTCGAGCATTAGGAAACTATGCAGTATTTCGTTTTTTATGTATTGTTTCTTACATTGTTAGCCCAGAAAATCTTAAGTGTTATTACGTACAGTCGGGAAGAACTATTGGATATAAGAGCGACGTCAACTTACCAACATTACGACCAGGAATATGACTTTTCCGAACCGGATCCTTTGTTCAGTCCACCACCCAGGATATTGGATCTAATCCCAGAAGCCGACCGTAAAAACAATGTTGCCGCAGAAGAGGTAGACGGAGCGGCCTCCTGGTCAGGCTTCGAAGGCGTGCACACCGCCCACCGCTTCCGAGTATTCTACTCGTCAATGTCCAGTCTCTAGACAACAAGGTAGATGAAATTAGGGAAAGGGTTGCCTTCCAGAGAGACATCAGAGATTGTAACATTCTCTGTTTCACGGAAACATGGCTTTCTCGGGATATGTTGTTAGAGTCGGTACAGCCACCGGGTATCTTCATACATCGCGCCGACAGAAATAAGGGCGGGGGTGTATGCTTCATGATTAACGACTCATGGTGTAACCATAACAACATACGGGAATTCAAGTCCTTCTGTTCACCTGACCTAGAATTCCATACAATCAAATGCCGACCATATCTCCCAAGAGAATTCTTGTCAGTTATCGTCACAGCTGTGTATATACCCCCTCAAGCAGATACCACGACGGCCCTCAAGGAACTTCACTGGACTCTATGTAAACTGGAAACCATATATCCTGAGGCTGCATTTATTGTGGCAGGGGATTTTAACAAAGCAAATTTGAGAACAAGGCTACCTAAATTCTATCAGCATATTGATTGCAGCAATACACTGGACCACTGCTACTCTAACTTCCGTGATGCATACAAGGCCCTCCCTCGCCCTCCCTTTGTCAAATCCGACCATGACTCCATCTTGCTCCTACCGTCCTATAGGCAGAAACTCAAACAGGATGTACCTGTGACTAGAACCATTCAACTCTGGTCTGACCAATCGGAATCCACGCTTCAAGATTGTTTTGATCACGTGGACTGGGAAATGTTCCAGGCAGCCTCAGAGAATAACATCAATCTATACGCTGACTCGGTGAGTGAGTTTATAAGGAAGTGCATTGGAGATGTTGTGCCCACTGTGACTTTTAAAACCTACCCTAACCAAAAACCATGATTGATGGGGGCATTCGCACAAAACTGAAAGTGCGAACCACCACATTTAACCATGGAAAGAGGACTGGGAATGTGGACAAATATAAACAGTGTAGTTATTCCCTCCGCAAGGCAATAAAACAAGCGAAATGTTGGTATAGGGACAAAGTGGAGTCGCAATTCAACGGCTTAGACACGAGACGTATGTGGCAGGGTCTACAGGCAATTACGGACTACAAAAAGAAAACCAGCCACGTCACGGACACCGACATATTGCTTCCAGACAAACTAAACACCTTCTTTGCCTGCTTTGAGGATAATACGGTGCCACTGGACTGCGCCCCCCCCCCTCCTTCTCCGTGGCCGACGTGAGTAAGACATTTAAACATGTTAACCTTCGCAAGGCTGCTGGCCCAGACGGCATTCCTAGCCGCTTCCTCAGAACATGCTCAGACCAGCTGGTTGGTGTGTTTACAGGCATATTCAATCTCTCCTTATCCCAGTCTGTTGTCCCCACATGCTTCAAGATGGCCACCATTGTTCCTGTACCCAAGAAGGCAAATATAACTGAACTAAATGACTATCGCCCAGTAGAACTCACTTCTGTCATCGTGAAGTGCTTTCAGAGACTAGTCAAGGATCATATCACCTCCACCTTACCTGCCACCCTAGACCCACTTCAGTTTGCATACCGCCCCAACAGGTCCACTGACGATGCAATTGCCATCACACTGCACACTGCCCTATCCCTTCTGGACAAGAGGAATACCTATGTAACAATGCCAGGCCCCCCACGGAATTCATTCCGTGGCACTAACATATCTAGATTGAAGCATGGATTGTAGACTATTCCATGCCTCTGGTGCACAAGAAGAGAAGGCAGTCTTGCCTAATGCTGTGAATGTCCTGGGGACTTTAAGTAGCAACCACTTAGCAGACCGGGTATGGTAACTGCTGGTGGTGAAGGAGACCAGACTACAGAGGTAAAGAGGGAGTTTACCCAAAAGGGCTTTGTAGATGAACACATACAAATGAATCTTTCTGTGCATATAAAGTGAGGTCCAACCTATCATTTGGTACAATGTGCAATGGTGGGTGAGTGACTTGGCATTTGTAATAAAGCGCAAGGATGTCCATGTTGTCCATGTTCTGTTATAATCTGCACCCGGCACAGCCAGAAGAGGACTGGCCACCCCTCACAGCCTGGTTCCTCTCTAGGTTTCTTCCTAGGTTTTGGCCTTTCTAGGGAGTTTTTCCTAGCCACCGTGCTTTTACACCTGCAGTGCTTTTACACCTGCATTGCTTGCTGTTTGGGGTTTTAGGCTGGGTTTCTGTACAGCACTCTGTGACATCAGCTGATGTAAGGGGGGCTTTATAAATAAATTTGATTTGATTTGATTT
>QNTS01001046.1:304480-340798 GCA_003317085.1 Hucho hucho | reverse complement strand
GTGTCCTGTGCGAATTTAAGTATGCTCTCTCTAATTATCTCTCTCTTTCTTTCTTTTTTCTTCTTCTCTCTCTCGGAGGACCTGAGCATTAGGACCATTCCTCAAGGCCTACCTGGCCTGATGACTCCTTGATGTCCCGAGTCCACCTGGCCGTGCTGCTTCTCCAGTTTCAACTGTTCTGCCTGTTTTATGAACATTTTAAAATCTTGTCCATGTTCTGTTATAATCTGCACCCGGCACAGCCAGAAGAGGACTGGCCACCCCTCACAGCCTGGTTCCTCTCTAGGTTTCTTCCTAGGTTTTGGCCTTTCTAGGGAGTTTTTCCTAGCCACCGTGCTTTTACACCTGCAGTGCTTTTACACCTGCATTGCTTGCTGTTTGGGGTTTTAGGCTGGGTTTCTGTACAGCACTCTGTGACATCAGCTGATGTAAGGGGGGCTTTATAAATAAATTTGATTTGATTTGATTTGATGATAAACAGAGTCCAGTCTCTGTAAGACAGAGGAGGCTGCATGCATATGCAACAAGTCACCATAATCAATTACAGAGAGAAAAGTGGCCTGAACATGCTTCTTTCTAGCCATAAGCGGGAAGCAAGCTGTCACGATCTTCAAGAGTGACGGACCAAGGCGCAGCGAGGTATCCAGTATACATACTTTATTTGTTACGTAACTGGGAAAACAATAAACCAAACGAAGATCGTAACAACGGAACATATAATAAACACTTAAGCTAAGAACCGAACATCAAACAATAACCCACAAAACCCTAGTGAAAACCACAAACATATATATGGTTCCCAATTAGAGGTAACGACACTCAGCTGCCTCTAATTGGGAACCATTAACCCAACATCGAAAATCACACCTAGAACCAAAAAACCCTACACCAAAAACGAAACTAAACACGCCCGCCTGTAAAACTCAGGCCTGGACGTGACAGTACCCCCCCCAAAGGCGCGGACTCCGACCGCGCCCAGAAGTCCATGGGGGGGTCTTCGGGTGGGTCTCTTTGTCCAAGGTGGCGGCTCCGGTGCCGGCCGTGCTGGCCCGAGGTCACGCACCGGAGGCCCTGGGCTAGAAGCCTGAACAGTTTGTGCTGGACTCACGATGCGCACTGGAACTCTGGTGCGGGGAGCAGGAACGGGCCGTGTTGGACTCATGATGCGCACTGGGACTCTGGTGCGCGGAGCAGGGACAGGACGTGCTGGGCTCTCTATGCGCACAGGGGGCCTGGTGCGCGGAGCAGGGACAGGACGTGCTGGGCTCTCTATTGGTACAGGGGGCCTGATGCGCGGAGCAGGGACAGGACGTGCTGTGCTCTCTATGTGCACAGGAGGCCTGGTGCGCGGAGCAGGGACAGGACGTGCTGGGCTCTTTATGCGTACAGGGGACCTGGTGCGCGGAGCAGGGACAGGACGTGCTGGGCTCTCTATGCGCACAGGGGGCCTGGTGCGCGGAGCCGGGACAGGACGTGCTGGGCTCTCTATGCGCACAGGGGGCCTGGTGCGCGGAGCAGGGACAGGACGTGCTGGGCTCTCTATGCGTACAGGGGGCCTGATGCCCCCTGGACTCACGATGCGCACTGGGACTCTGGTGCGTGGAGCAGGGACAGGACGTGCTGGGCTCTCTATGCGTACAGGGGGCCTGATGCGCAGAGCAGGGACAGGACGTGCTGTGCTCTCTATGTGCACAGGAGGCCTGGTGCGCGGAGCAGGGACAGGACGTGCTGGGCTCTTTATGCGCACAGGGGACCTGGTGCGTGGAGCAGGGACAGGACGTGCTGGGCTCTCTATTGGTACAGGGGGCCTGATGCGCGGAGCAGGGACAGGACGTGCTGTGCTCTCTATGTGCACAGGAGGCCTGGTGCGCGGAGCAGGGACAGGACATGCTGGGCTCTTTATGCGCACAGGAGGCCTGGAGCGCAGAGCAGGGACTGGACCTACTGGGCTCTCTAAGCGTACAGGGGGTCTGGTGCGCGGAGCCGGCACCCTTCTACCCGGCTGTTCACTCACCCTCGCCTCACAGATGATGGGAGCTGGAATGTCGCGCACCTGGCTGTGGGCGCGAACCGGAGACACCACACGCAGAGCCGGCGCAGGATATCTTGGTCCAAGAAGGTGCACTGGAGACTTAGCGCGCAGAGCCGGCACCACTCTTCCAGGCTGCACACTCAACCTAGCCCAACAGATGAGAGGAGCTGGAATTTCGCGCACCGGCCTATGAACGCGCACTGGAGACACCGTGCGCATCACACCATAGCACGGCGTCTTACCAGTGCGACGCTCCCTCCAAAGAGCACGAGGAGTTAGCTCAGGAGTCCACCCTGAAACGGCCAACCTCCTCGTGTACCTCCCTTTGGGGCTGTCTCTCGGGCTTCCTCGCCAGGCGTGTCCCAGCATATCTCTCCTTATCCATGCTCCGCTCTGCCCTCGCTGCTTCCATCTCCTCCCTGGGGCGATGATGCTCCGCAGTCTTTTCCCAGGGTCCCTTTCCAGCCAATATCTCTTCCCATGTCCAGGATCCCTTTCCAGCCAATATCTCTTCCCATGTCCAGGACACCTTGTACTCTCGCTGCTTGGTCCTTTTATGGTGGGTTATTCTGTCACGATCTTCAAGAGTGACGGACCAAGGCGCAGGGAGGTATCCAGTATACATACTTTATTTGTTACGTAACTGGGAAAACAATAAACCAAACGAAGATCGTAACAACGGAACATATAATAAACACTTAAGCTATGAACCGAACATCAAACAATAACCCACAAAACCCTAGTGAAAACCACAAACATATATATGGTTCCCAATTAGAGGTAATGACACTCAGCTGCCTCTAATTGGGAACCATTAACCCAACATAGAAAATCACACCTAGAACCAAAAAACCCTACACCAAAAACGAATCGACAACATGCCCGCCTGTAAAACTCAGGCCTGGACGTGACACAAGCCTTATTACGAAAATAAAAACACAATTTCAACATAAGCTTTGTCACAAGATTATCCACATGAACTTTAAAGGACAACATGTCATCCAACCAAATACCTAGGTATTTGTAGGACAACAATTTTTCAATGGATAAGCCACCAGATGTAACAATGCTAACCTTCTCTGTTAGAGTTCTAGCTCTGGTAAAGGTAATGAATACATTTTTTTGTACATTCAAGACCAGTTTGAGACCATAAAGGAAGGCCTGCAGTGACTGAAAAGCAGTCTGGAGCTCTTCAGCAGCCTGAACCAGAGAAGGAGCACATGAATATATGACTGCATCATCAGCATATAGATGTAACTTTGCTGGTTGCATCCCATTTCCCAAATCATTAATAAAAATTGAGAACAACACTGGAGCTAAATTGGAACCCTGGGGCACACCTATATTAATCTCAAGAAAGCTCGACTTCTGATTGTCAGTATATACACATTGTGTTCTGTCAGAAAGATAATTCCTAAACCAATTTACTGTCCCTTCACTGAGACCAATGTTTCTGAGTCTAGCTAGCAACAATTCATGGTCAACTGAATCAAAGGCCTTTGATAAATCCACAAACAGAGCAGCACAATGTTGCTTTTTATCGAGTGCATTAATGATGTCATTTGCCACTGCCATAGCTGCAGTTGTGGTGCTGTGTCCCGATCTAAGCCAAACTGAACCCCACACAGTATGTTCTTTTCAATTAAGAAGTTTTTTAACTGTGAGTTAACTAGGGATTCTATCCAAGCTCATCATTAAGCTGGAGGTCCTGGGTCTCAACCCTGCCCTGTGCAATTGGGTCCTGGACTTTCTGACGGGCCGCCACCAGGTGGTGAAGGTAGCTAACAACAGCTCCACCCCACTGACCCTTAACACTGGGGCCCCACAAGGGTGTGTGCTCAGCCCCCTCCTGTACTCCCTGTTCACCCACGACTGCGTGGCCATGCACGCCTCCAACTCAATCATCAAGTTTGCAGACGACACAACAGTAGTGGGCTTGATTACCAACAACGACGAGACAGCCTACAGGGAGGAGGTGAGGGCACTCAGAGTGTGGTGTCAGGAAAACAACCTCTCACTCAACGTCAACAAAACAAAGGAGATGATCGTGGACTTCAGGAAACAGCAGAGGGAGCACCCCCCTATCCACATCGAAGGGACAGCAGTGGAGAAGGTGGAACGTTTTAAGCTCCTCAGCGTACACATCACGGACAAACTGAAATGGTCCACCCACACAGACAGTGTGGTGAAGAAAGCACCACAGCGCCTCTTCAACCTCAGGAGGCTGAAGAAATTTGTCTTGTCACCTAAAACCCTGACAAACTTGTACAGTTGCACAGTTGAGAGCATCCTGTCGGGCTGTATCACCACCTGGTACGGAAACTGCACCACCCTCACCCGCAAGTCTTTCCAGAGGGTGGTGCGGTCTGCACAACGCATCACAGGGGGTAAACTACCTGCACTCCAGGACACCTACAGCACCCGATGTCACAGGAAGGCCAAAAAGATCATCAAGGACAACAACCACCCGAGCCACTGCCTGTTCACCCCGCTACCATCCAGAAGGCGAGGTCAGTACAGGTGCATCAAAGCTGGGACCGAGAGACTGAAAAACAGCTTCTATCTCAAGGCCATCAGACTGCTAAACAGCAATCACTAACTCAGTTAGGCTGCTAACTACATAGAGACTCACTAGTCACTTTAAACAATGCAACTTTAATAATGTTTAAATATCTTACATTACTCATCTCATATGTATATACTGTATCATATACCATCTATTGCATCTTGCCTATGCCGCTTGGCCATCACTCATCCATATATTTATATGTACATATTCTTATTCCATCCCTTTAGATTTGTGTGTATTAGGTAGGTGTTGGGGAATTGTTAGATTACTTGTTAGATATTACTCCACTGTCGGAACTAGAAGCACAAGCATTTCGCTACACTCGCATTAACATCTGCTAACCATGTGTATGTGACCAATACAATTTGATTTGATTTGAGAATGCCTAGAGTGTGCAAATCTGTCATCAAAGCAAAGGGTGGCTACTTAGAAGAATCTCAAATATAAAATAGATTTAGATTTGTTTGGTTCAAGTGCAAGTTGCCGAAGTTGATGATCACTTGTGATTTCTCAGGCTTTTGTTAATGGCTGCTTATAAAATATGTAACTGATATTGTTCAAATCAAATCAAACTTTATCTGTCACATGCACGGAATACAACAAGTGTAGACCTTACTGTGAAATGCTTACTTACAAGCCCTTAAACAACAGTGCAGTTCAAGAAGAGTTAAGAAAATATTTCCCAAATATACTAAAGTAAAAAATAATATAAAGTAGCACAATAAAATAACAATAATGAGGCTATATACAAGGGGTACCGGTACCAAGTCAGTGTGCAGGGATACAGGTTAGTTGAGGTAATTTGTACATGTAGGTAGGGGTGAAGTGACTATGCATAGATATTAAACAGCGAGTAGCAGCAGTGTACAAAACAAATGGAGGGGAGTGGGGGGTGTCAATGTAAATAGTCCGATGGCCATTTGATTAATTGTTCAGCAGTCTTATGGCTTGGAGGTAGAAGCTGTTAAGGAGACTTTTGGTCCTAGACTTGGCGCTCCGGTACTGCTTGCCATGCGGTAGCAGAGAAAAAAGTCTATGACTTGGGTGACTGGAGTCTCTGACAATTTTATGGGCTTTCCTCTGACACCGCCTATTTTATAGGTCCTGGATGGCAGGAAGCTTGTTCCCAGTGATGTAATGGGCCGTACGCACTACCCTCTGTAGCGCCTTACGATCAGATGCCGAACAGTTGCCATATCATACAGTGATGCAACCAGTCAGGATGCTCTCGATGGTGCAGCTGTAGAACTTATTGAGGATCTGGGGACCCATGGCAAATCTTTTCAGTCTCCTAAGGGGGAGAAGGTTTTGTTGTACCCTCTTCACGACTGTCTTTGTGTGTTTGGACCATGATAGTTCATTGGTGATGTTGACACAAAGGAACTTGAAACTCTCAACCCGCTCCACTACAGCCCTGTCAATGTTAATGGGGGCCTGTTTGGCCCGCCTTTTCCTGTAGTCCACGATCAGCTCCTTTGTCTTGCTCACATTGAGGGAGAGGTTGTTGTCCTGGCACCACACTGCCAGTTCTCTGACCTCCTCCCTGTAGGCTGTCTCATCGTTGTCGGTGATCAGGCCTACCACTGTAGTGCCTGCCATCAGCAAACTTAATGATGGTGTTGGAGTCGTGTTTGGCCACGCAGTTGTGGGTGAACAGGGAGTACAGGAGGGGACTAAGTACACACCCCTTAGGGGCCCCAGTGTTGAGGATCAGCGTGGCAGACGTGTTGTTGCCTACCCTTACCACCTGGGGGCGGCCCGTCAGGAAGTCCAGGATACAGTTGCAGAGGAAGGTGTTTAGTCCCAGGGTCCTTAGCTTAGTGATGAACTTCGTGGGTGTTGAACGCTGAACTATGGTGTTGAACGCTGAGCTGTAGTCGATGAACAGCATTCTCACAAGCAAGAAGTTCATGTGATACAATGTATTCTATGTATTAGGAGATGCTCTGTTTTTAATTGAACAAATGTTTTATTAGACTTCCTTCTTTTGTGTACTTCTTCTTTTACCGTTGCATGTTTTTGGTTATTTTTTAGCCATTGTTGGAGCGTCAGGTATTGGTTACTAATGTGGCCAGCTTTTGGGGAGTAACAAGTCATTTATAAATGTTTATAAAGTATATATAGTGTACACTTTAGATTAGAGGCTGCAAAATTGCTTAATAATTAGTAAATGGTTAATAAGGATCTACATTAATCAATCGAAGTATTAGTAAGTGCATGTACTCACATTTACAAATGTACTCATTAACAATTAACAAGTATCCCATTCATGCAGTAGTGGAAAAGGTACTCAATTGTCATACTTGACTAAAAGTAAAGAAACCATAATAGAAAAGGTGAAAAAGTGAAAAGTAAAAGTCTAAAAGTATTTAGTTTGAAATATACTTAAGTATCAAAGTAAATGGTATTGCTAAAATGTACTTAAGTATCAGTAAAGTAAAAGTAAAAGTATAATCCATTTCAAATTCCTTATATGAAGCAAACCAGACGGCACAATGTTCTCATTTTTATTTATTGCCGGATAGCCAGGGGCACACTCCAACACTCAGACATAATTTACAAGCAAAGCATTTGTGTTTAGTGAGTCCGCCTGATCAGAGGCAGTAGGGAGGACCAGGGATGTTATTTTTTATAAGTGTGTGAATTGGACAATTTTCCTGTCAAAATGTAACGAGTATTTTCGGGTGTCAGGGAAAATGTATGGAGTAAAAAGGACATTATTTTCTTTAGGAATGTAGTGAAGTAAAAGTAGGCAAAAATATAAATAGTAAAGTAAAGTACAGATACCACAAAAAACTACTTAAGTAGTACTTTAAAGTATTTTTACTTAAGTACTTTACACCACTGCATTCATGACATATATAAATACAGTTATAAATATGTATAGAAATGCTGAGTCAAACCATTAATCAACCATTTACAAATACCTTATAAAAAATCTTAGGAGTTGACAATAACTCCTTTATAAGTACATTAGTAGTACATTATTAATAATTAACAAATTGTGAAAATACTATGATGAAACACCTTATTAATGATCTTATAAATCCTTATTAAATCATGTAAAATAGTATTTATGAATGGTTAAATAATTATTTAGAGATTGCTTATTGACATTTACAAATGTAGGAACAATGATTAAAACATGGTAAGTAAACTCTTTACAAACTGTTTGTTAATGGTTTATTAAAGTGGAACTGACAACATTTTAGCAACATTCAAATCTCTTAATATACACCCCCAGGAAGAATATTACCCTTTGAGAAACGAGCATTTTCACATTTTCATACTTTCATAGAAAGTTTGGGAATGACGTAGAGTAAGGCATTTGTGAAAATTTGATAGAAATATAGAGTGGGAAAGCGGCTGTGCGTTTGGACAATTGATAGACACTGCAGTAAATAAAACCTAATAAAAACATGTCAGTCTTGTCCTGGACCGGACTCCACACAGACCGGTGCGCCATAGCCAATCAGAGCTACAGTAGGCCTATATGCAAATAAGCCATTTGCAACACAGGCCTGCCATCATTTACTTTAAACTGGACCGTGTGTTTACAGGCAGTAGCAACAGCACGACTTTAGATCATTAGAATGTATTTGCCAAAAGCCACAAAATGTTCTGCAAATATGTAAATACCATATCCCATATGAGAACTTTACAGTCCTATGTATCAAACAACCATGAACAGGTAGACTCTCTCTCCCTCAGTTGTCTATACACATCAACAACAACAAGATCAACAACTAATGTTAGCCAAAGCGAGATCAGCTAAAATATAACGAGAGAACAGTAGATAAACACTCAAATCTTTTTAGCTTGTAGTTGGCCGTCAAAATTGCAATAATAAAAGGTGGGGAATAAGAGCCTGCTCGCCCTTCTGCAGCTTGCCAATCCTTGCTTGTCCGTGTCTTTAGCTTGCTAAATGAATAGCTACATAAATAGATAAGCTAGCCTATTAGCCATGTTATGACTGACTAGTGGTCATTGCCCTTTATAGTTTGATTGTATTGACATTCCCAGCCTTAGTTACATTCGTCAGTTTTTGTACAAAACATTGAGTCATTGAAACCGAAACAGTGCATCCTGAAGGGCTGGAGGCAGCCAACAATGTACCAGGCCAGCTGTGATTTACAACCTGATAGCAATATTTGTTGGACTACCAAGAAAAATATTGGTGAATTAGCTATATTAATCATGCATTGAACTGCTTCCATCTATTGAGCCAACAATGCCTTACGTCATGGAATTTTGAGTCAAATAAAACCTATTCTTAAAACCTCTTATGAAGTTGGTTTTGTAGCATAAAGTGGGAATTTGATATTTTTGACTAATATTATGATTGTCTATTTGTTACATATCTGCAAAGTAGTTAAAACTCTGTCAGTTCCACTTTAAGGGACCTTAACATAAAGTGTTACCAAACAGTCATTTCCCATTTTTCCCAGTTTGGATTTTTTTTATAGACAGACAAGACAGACATCAGACATCATTACTGCATTTAGGACCACTTGCATTAAAGGGGCAATCTGCAGTTGCTACATCAATATTTAGACTTTTAAATTAATTATATACACCCATTGATTCTTGAAAAATATAACTTATACATGCCTCATGAGCATAGTTCAACTGTCGTACCCCATCAGAACCCAAAATATGAGCTTAATAACTCCTTTGTTTGTAAACAATGTAAATGTTAACAAACACTGTATAGCCACAAAACATGGTTAAAACTATAATATTGATATCATGAACTGTATCCATAATTCCGTCTGTGAGTTTGAGAGTGGTTACATTTCATCATCCCCATCCCTCAGCTGTTTACCAAATAAGTGGTGGTGTGGCCACTTTGTTATAGTTCAAACCACAAATTGGCCATTTAAAGTCATAACTACAGACGTAACACCTAATACATAGCTAAAACAAACCTTTTAATGAGGAACTGATGTAAGGTAAGCATAGTTGACACAAATCCACGTGCCATGTCTCATGTCACCACTAGCGGTCTCCCTTCCACATTTTAGTATTCCATTCTAGTTTGAATGACATGTCTTTAAGATAGGAGAGAGAACACGTCCTCCGTCTGTATACTCCAGAAATGTCCCCACTTATTGTCATCTAAACAAGTTCTAACCCTACACTTAACCCTTACCCTAACCGTAGACCTAACCCTAACCTTAACCCTTACCCTTATTCTAAACCTAACCATAAATGTAACCTTGCAAGCAGTATGACCATCTGTAAAGCATCTACAGATGGACTATCTGGACTATCCAAATAAAGTGTGACCTGTGGGGTAGACTAGGTGGTATAAAGCTACGACTGGAAGTTACTTTTTCATAGCAGGTTAGGAGAACTTATGCAGCAGTTTAGGATAATAAATGTAGCAGGTTAAGATAATTTGGTTAAAGAATATTCTTAGGGTTAGGGTTAGCTAAAATGGTCTCATAACCTGCTACGAAAAGTAACTTCCGGTCATAGCTGGTCTCCATCTAGTAACAACCATGTGATATAGACACGCACAGAGAGGAGTTTTTTCTGGCATTTCCTGGTTGTTGTCATCATTTAGATACATGATGAAATCAACATGTTCTGAATTAAGGGCTCCATTCAATCCGTTTCGCTGAAGTTCAGCACTCTAGTGTGCTTGAAATGTAAAGGTAATTTCTGATGGAGCCGACATATGCAGCGTATTACCGTGAAATCAGGCTCCTGGAACGAGGGAAAATTGCCTTTAAATTTGAATCGTGCTATAGCGCTGAACTTTGGCAATAGGAATTGAACTTAGACCTTAACTCCATTGGGCTGAGTTGAATTGAGTTGAGTAGAGGAGCCTATTGTAGCCAGTTGACCAGCCTGACATCACCAGACAACAATTGTTTGTTTAGTGTTTGTTCTTCAACAGGAGGTATGTGAGGTGCAGCCAGCAGCAGCACACTCGTCTGGTCTTAGTGTTTCTGCAGACTCCTTTAAGTCATTACATCAGATCAGACTGCAGCAGAAGATCACTGCTGTTAATGAGGATTAAAATAAGAGAGACAATTTGACATTAAAGAAAAAAGGATATAGGAAAGGCAATCAGCGACTCAAGGCTTCTTCTGAGGAATCACTCCATCCTTTGGACCGCTAGAGAAGAGAGGAGAGGCTTTATTGTTCCTTTAATCTTCTGCCTCTCTTCAGGGGCTTAAATTGAACGTGCATCCTAATAAACAGCCAATTTATTACTGGCTGCAATAGCACAGCAGAGAACTACTTCCTCAGAGTGGATCTCTCCCAGATTGCTGCTGCAGAGAGGCTGTGGGTTTCTGCTAATTTCCCCTCCAGCCACTGTCAGGTAATCACCATGGAGAAATGGTGGAATGATGTGATTCAAGGACACACACAGACACACACGCACATGCATATTCTGTACACACACACACACAGAGTTATTATTATTTCAATACACCAGCTCTCACAGTCTCACGTCAGAATTAGATGTTCATCCATGTTTCTCAAACTTCACATTTCTAAGTTGTTCCAAATGTGAAATTTCGAAGTGTTTATGGTTAAGTTTAGGCATTATCTCCCAATTTTTAAGGTTAGGGTTAAGTTCAGGCATTAACTCCAAATTCGTAAGCTTAGGTATTAACTCTGAATGGTTAAGGTAATCGTTAAGGTTTGGGATAGGCTTAAAACAAATTTGGGATAGGCTTAAATCAAAAACAAGTTTCTACCGCTGGATTTGAACTTGCAACCTTTGGAATCAGAGGCATAAGTTTACACCCATTCACAATCCCAATCCATACCACCCTAGCAAAACCGAAACCTACTTGAAGGTAACATTGCTCACTGTTGCCCCTAGTGGCTGGTAACCAAGGCATCACCTGACGTCCTTAGACATAAATGGATGTTGAATACTGACATGTATCACGGGTGACCTGGCTGGTTTTTAAACTGTTAGTCTTGCAACTTCGCAATTCTGTAAAGGGTTGTTGGGGGACGAATAAAATATTCAATCAGAAACCTGGATATGAAGAAACCCTTTTAGAATACATCGTGTTTCCATCTGGTGCAGGTGTGGGCTGGCACACTCTCCCTACACAATACAACAATGCTTCAAATGAATTCTTACTTCCGTACAGCTGAACTGAAGCAAGCCGTCTGAATTAGTCTTAGTCCGAATCTCTGCAACATCCCATGATCAAACAAAACAATACAACACACAAACACAATGGTCCCTGAATATTTCTGCTCTCACTTGTCTTTTCCTTTCCCTCTCTTTTGTCCGGAGAAAGAATGAGTTGTGAACTGCATTAGGCTGGATTTGACTAGGCCTACTCAGGCTTCTCATGTGAAAGACAACAATGGAAGCCCTATTTGAGTGTGGAAACCGAGTGCTGTTGAAATGTCCTTGTGCCTCTCGCACCGCAGAGAGGGGCTGCATGGGTTAGATCAGGCCTTTTAGTGGAGATTGGTGAAAATAGAGGGATTGTTGAGGAGGGAACATGTTCAAGGTCACAGTGTATTTCCTCTGTATAATGCAGTAAGTAGGTATGCCGCATAAACTCGGCAATAGGTAGCAGTCAAAGTAATGCAATAAGGGGGAACATAAATGAATGAACAATTTGTGTACATTGAGTGTTCTTGCTGCTCCTTGTCTGTACTTGGTATATGTTTGAGGGTCACAGACTAAGGTCTCTTGTTAATTCTACATTATCATTTTTAAAATAACAGAGTTATTACATTGAGAGAGAGAGAGAGAGAACAAGAGAAAGAGAGAGCTACAGCAGTTTCTAGCCGATAGCACATGAATATAGAATCTGTAACTACAAGGAGAACAGGCTGTCACTTCGTACTGAGTACCCCATCTACTGGAGCTGAGGCTTCTTCATAGTCCCTGTGTCTCAGGTGTGACGTTATTTTAGTTGTGGGATGAGAGATGAGACGTGTCGGGCTCCGGTGCTGCAGACACTGAGTGGTGAGTACTGGGTCTGTTTGGTGCCAAAAGTGTCAGATAGCCCTGTTCTGCTGTACAGGTCTGGCACGGAGTAAAGAGTGAGGGGAAGGGAGACGGAGAGATAAGATAGAGAAAACGGAAGTTGATTGGAGTGGGGGATGAGAAGGGGGAAGAGAAAGCAAGATCAAACAACATGGGGAGCGAAAGAGAGAGAGATATTTTTTATTACATTGGCGAATGGGAGTCTAGTGAAGGACTGCGGGGAAAGGGTGTCTAGTGAAGGACTGCGGGGAAAGGGTGTCTAGTGAAGGACTGCGGGGAAAGGGTGTCTAGTGAAGGGGTGTGGTTAAAGAAGCGTTTAAAGCACATCAGACATCACAAAGGTAACAGGCTTCAAAGCCACTCCGACATTAAAGCCTTCCTTTAACCTCTCACTCTAACCCTCACCCCAGGAATCCCCCCCCCACTCCCTTTATCGCCCCCCTTTATCTCTCTCTGTATCTTTTTGTCTCTTTCTGTCTCTCTCTCTCTCTCTATCTCATTTCAATTCAAGGGCTTTATTGGCATGGGAAACATATGTTAACATTGCCAAAGCAAGTGAAGTAGATAATGAACAAAAGGGAAATAAACAATAAAAATTAACAGTAAACATTACACTCACAGAAGTTCCAAAAGAATAAAGACATTTCAAATGTCATATTATGTCTATATACAGTGTAACAATGTGCAAATCTCTCTAGCTCTCTCTCTAACTCTCTCTCTCTCTCTCCAGTTAAAGTTTGGATCGCTGCATTTAAATGTATATCAAGCGGCACATAATTTAAGGTTGGTTTTCAAAAATTCTAATACACAAGCATAAACAACCTTGCTTGACCAAAAAAAAACTAAACTCAAACACATATTGGAAAATGATTCAATTCTACAGCCAGTACAATGTGAAAACGAATAGAAGAATGTGGGATACTTTCTATTCAGTCTGCTGAAACTCACAGCCAGTCCTTACAGAGCCAAGCTCCACTGAGTAGACACACACACACTTTTCCATCTCTCTCTCTCTCTCTCTCTCTCTCTCTCTCTCTCTCTCTCTCTCTCGCTCTCATTCCTTTTCTTTTCAGGTCATTCTGCAGTACAATCACTCTTTCTCTGAGTTCCTATGAGAAACAGACAGGGTTTAAGCTTTAGAGGGCCTGCAGCAGATGGCTGTAGCTTATGTCTGTAGACCGCCTGAGAGACCAGAAGAGTCAAAGTGTCTGGGACCACCAGTCAGATCTACACAGCCCTGCAGAGATCCAGGCTGGATGGGTCTGTCTGTCTGTCTGTCTGTCTGTCTGTCTGTGTCTGTCTCCTGGGTCTCTGTACAGATTATACTGGACATATTGTATCCACCATGTGTGTTTACTTTACTTTATCCACATCTGTAATTTGTTTTAAGCCTTCAGTGGGAAGGTGTTGGGGGTAAACTGAGCTGTCTTTCAGGTAATTATGGACAGTTGAAGTCGGAAGTTTACATACACCTTAGCCAAATACATTTAAACTCAGTTTTTCACAATTCCTGACATTTAATCCTAGTAAAAACTCCCTGTCTAAGGTCAGTCAGGATCACCACTTTATTTTAAGAATGTGAAATGTCAGAATAATAGTAGAGAGAATGATTTATTTCAGCTTGTATTTCTTTCATCAAATTCCCAGTGGGTCAGAAGTTTACATACACTCAATTAATATTTGGTAGCATTGCCTTTAAATTGTTTAAGTTGGGTCAAACATTTCGGGTAGCCTTTCACAAGCTTCCCACAATAAGTTGGGTGAATTTTGGCCCATTCCTCCTGACAGAGCTGGTGTAACTGAATCAGGTTTGTAGGCCTCCTTGCTCGCACACGCTTTTTCAGTTCTGCCCACACATTTTCTATAGGGTTGAGGTCAGGCCTTTGTGATGGCCACTCCAATACCTTGACTTTGTTGTCCTTAAGCCATTTTGCCACAACTTTGGAAGTATGCTTGGGGTCCATTTGGAAGACCCATTTGCGACCAAGCTTTAACTTCCTGACTGATGTCTTGAGATGTTGCTTCAACATATCCACATCATTTTCCTGCCTCATGATGCCATCTATTTTGTGAAGTGCACCAGTCCCTCATGCAGCAAAGCACCCCCACAACATGATGCTGCCACCCCTGTGCTTCACGGTTGGGATGGTGTTCTTCGGCTTGCAAGCCACCCCCTTTTTCCTCCAAACATAACAATGGTCATTATGGCAAAACAGTTATATTATTGTTTCATCAGACCAGAGGACATTTCTCCAAAAAGTACGATCTTTGTCCCCATGTGCAGTTGCAAACCGTAGTCTAGCTTTTTTATGGTGGTTTTGGAGCAGTGGCTTCTTCCTTGCTGAGCGGCCTTTCAGGTTATGTTGATATAGGACTCTTTTACTGTGGATATTGATACTTTTGTGCCTGTTTCCTCCAGCATCTTCACAAGGTCCTTTGCTGTTGTTCTGGGATTGATTTGCACTTTTCGCACCAAAGTATGTTCATCTCTAGGAGACAGAATGCGTCCCCTTCCTGAGCGGTATGACGGCTGCGTGGTCCATTGGTGTTTATACTTGCGTACTATTGTTTGTACAGATGAACGTGGTACCTTCAGGTGTTTGGAAATTGCTCCCAAGGATGAACCAGACTTGTGGAGGTCAAAAAAGAAAATCTGAGGTCTTGGCTGATTTCTTTAGATTTTCCCATGATGTCAAGCAAAGAGGCACTGAGTTTGAAGGTAGGCCTTGAAATACATCCACAGGTACACCTCCAATTAACTCAAATCATTTCAATTAGCCTATCAGAAGCTTCTAAAGCGATGACATAATTTTATGGAATTTTCCAAGATGTTTAAAGGCACAGTCAATGTAGTGTATGTACACCTCTGACCCACTGGAATTGGCGTACAGTGAATTATAAGTTAAATAATCTGTCTGTAAACAATTGTTGGAAAAATTACTTGTGTCATGCACACAGTAGATGTCCTAACCGACTTGCCAAAACTATAGTTTGTTAACAAGAAACTTGTGGAGTGGTTGAAAAACAAGTTTTAATGACTCCAACTTAAGTGTATGTAAACTTCCGACTTCATCTGTATCTCTTCTACAGACACTGTGATTGAGAATGTACATCATGAGAGGGAGAGCAGTTCAATCCTGTAGTCAAATTCCAGCCCAAGATATACAGCAGCAACTACAGCACTGCCAATATCTCCGATCTATACCTGGAAGGTGACATAGAGAACGGGAAACTTCAGCAGGGAAATATCCCACGCTAGTGCTTTACTTCCATCCACAGTCCACTGGCTCAGTCACATTTCAGTATTTCACAATATCTGTAATGAGTGATAAAATGTGTGTCTTATGATTAACGAGACGTGGTGTGATCATAACAACATACAGGAACTCGAGTCCTTTTGTTCACCTGACATAGAATTCCTTACAATCAAATGCCGACCGCATTATCTACCAAGAGAATTCTCCTCGATTATAATCACAGCCGTGTACATCCCCCCTCAAGCTGACACATCGACGGCACTGAAAGAAATTCATTGGACTCTATGTAAATTGGAAACCACATATCCTGAGGCTGCATTTATTGTGGCTGGGGATTTTAATAAGGCTAATTTGAAAACAAGGCTCCCGAAATTTTCCCAGCATATCGAATGTGCCACCCGGACTGGTAAAATCCTGGATCATTGTTATTCCAACTTCCGTGATGCATACAAGGCTATTCTCCGCCCTCTTTTCGGCAAGTCTCACCATGACTCCATTTTGTTGCTCCCAGCCTACAAACAGAAAATAAAACAGGAAACGCCCGTTCTCAGGTCTGTTCAACGCTGGTCCGACCAATCTGATTCCATGCTGCAAGATTGCTTCGAGCACGTGGACTGGGATATGTTCCGGACAGCATCTGACAACAACATTGATGTATACGCTGATTCGGTGAGTGAGTTTATTAGCAAGTGCATTGGTGATGTTGTACCCATAGCAACTATTAAAACCTTCCCCAACCAGAAACCGTGGATTGATGGCAGCATTCGCGCAAAACTGAAAACGCGAACCACTGCTTTTAACCAGGGTAAGGCTACCGGAAACATGACTAAATACAAACAGTATAGCTATTCCCTCTGCAAGGCAATCAAACAAGCTAAGTGTCAATATAGAGCCAAAGTAGAGTCACAATTCAACGGCTCAGACACGAGAGGAATGTGGCAGGGTCTACAGTCAATCACGGACTACAAAAATAAAACCAGCCCCGTCGCGGACCACGACGTCCTGCTCCCAGACAAACTAAACAACTTCTTTGCTCGCTTTGAGGATAATACAGTGCAACCGACACGGCCCGCTACCAAAACCTGCGGGCTCACCTTCACCGCAGCCAACGTGAGGAAAACATTTAAATGTGTTAACCCTCGCAAGGATGCTGGCCCAGATGGCATCCCTGGCCATGTCCTCAGAGCATGCGCAGACCAGCTGGCTGGTGTGTTTACGGACATATTCAATCAGTCCATATCCCAGTCTGCTGTTCCCACATGCTTCAAGAGGGCCACCATTGTTCCTGTTCCCAAGAAAGCTAAGGTAACTGAGCTAAATGACTATTGCCCCGTAGCACTCACTTCCGTCATCATGAAGTGCTTTGAGAGACTAGTCAAGGATCATATCACCTCCATCCTGCCAGACACACTGGACCCACTCCAATTTGCTTACCGTCCCAATAGGTCCACAGACGACGCAATCGCAATCACACTGCATACTGCCCTAACCCATCTGGACAAGAGGAATACTTATGTAAGAATGCTGTTCATCGACTACAGCTCAGCATTTAACACCATAGTTCCCTCCAAGCTCGTCATTAAGCTCGAGACCCAAGGTCTCGACCCAGCCCTGTGCAACTGGGTCCTGGACTTCCTGACGGGCCGGCCCCAGGTGGTGAGGGTAGGAAACAACATCTCCATCCCGCTGATCCTCAACACTGGGGCCTCACAAGGGTGCGTACCCTTGCGAGGCCCCAGTGTTGAGGATCAGCGGGGTGGAGATGTTGTTTCAGCCCTCTCCTGTACTCCCTGTTTACCCATGACTGCGTGGCCAAGCACGCATCCAACTCAATCATCAAGTTTGCTGAAGACACTACAGTGGTAGGCTTGATTACCAACAACAACGAGACGGCCTACAGTGAGGAGGTGAGGGCCCTCAGAGTGTGGTGTCAGTAAAAATAACCTCTCACTCAATGTCAACAAAACAAAGGAGATGATCGTGGACTTCAGGAAACAGGAGAGGGAGCACCCCCCTATCCACATCGACGGGACAGTAGTGGAGAAAGTGGAAAGTTTTAAGTTCCTCGACGTACACATCACGGACAAACTGAATTGGTCCACCCACACAGACAGCGTGGTGAAGAAGGCAGCTCATCCATATATTTATATGTACATACTCGTATTCATTCCTTTACTCTTGTGTGTATAAGGTAGTTGTTGTGAATTTGTTAGATTACTTGTTAGATACTACTGCATGGTCGGAACTAGAAGCACAAGCATTTCGCTACACTCGCATTAACATCTGCTAACCATGTGTATGTGACAAATAAAATTTGATTTGATTTGAAATACTAAATTGTTATAATTCATATAGGGAAGTGCCAAGGGGTTATACCAGGATTTGTTTTTCATATGGCCTAAATTCAAACTCAGAGGACCCCTCAGAACAGTGATAAAGTGGTCAGACATGGCAGGTCATCTACTGTGTAATTGGTTTCCATGCGTTAGAATAAGCATTGTTAACCTCTATTTCTTTTAGTCTGAGAGAAATAGACGGCCATTTTGAACCAAAGTCTAATCAGTCTGCTTTTTGCTCTTTCTCTAGTCTCCGGTCTGAGGAGAGTTGTATGGATAATCACATATATTACACTGTCTTATATTATATCTCCAGTCTGTTTCCTCACAACAGCTGCACATCCATCGGACACACATGCCTCATTTGGGTCATAATTTGGGTTTCTGGAATTGTATAACACTTGAGCCCATATTTATAAAGTGTCTCGTAGTGGAAGTGCTGATCTACAGTGTGATCAGGTCCCGCTGTCCATGTAATCTTATTCAATATGACCGAGATCAGCTCGATTCAATCAGATCCGCTGTTAGAGCTGTAAAATCCACAAGTAGCTCCCGGCATTATATCTAAAGCGGACATTGCCATTGGCTGCACGGAGTCGCATTAACAGAAATCCCATGCAGCCTTGTTTACAGTTGAATGTGAGATGTAATCTACACCTCCATTAGGATGATAGAAACCCTCATTATTTAGTTGAATGATTTTCACATTTGAGCGTCATTAACTCTATATAGCCAACACTTTCTCATTCTGAACTTTTAATGTGAGTGGGGCGGGTGTGGCTTAGTGACAATGATCGCAAGAGCAGCTGCTCACTGATTTGATCGCTACAACACAGTTCCACTCCGTCACTCCAAAACATCATCTATGTGGGCCTCTACTATAGTTGGTTAACACTTGATCTGATTGAATCTAGGCTTTAACTCTGAGAAGTTTTGTGAATAAGGGCCTTGGTAGCTTAGCCTACAGTACGGACTGTGTGATTGAATTGATAAATTATGGTGTGACTGTCATGCGGTGGGTGTAGCCGGTGTAGGTAAGTCAGGCGCAGGAGAGCAGAGATGAGTGGACTAAGTACTTCACTCAGGCAATGTTACATTTATTTATTACATTTTTATTTCACCTTTATTTAACCAGGTAGGCAAGTTGAGAACACGTTCTCATTTTCAACTGCGACCTGGCCAATAAAGAACGCAACCGCGTCCCAAAACAAATGCCCAAAACCAAGTAGGCAGCACAAAATACACGTACAAATACCGGCTGCCACAAAGCACGGGTGAAAAACATACAAACCCGGCATAAACCGGCATGCATACAAACAATTCCCCACACAGACATGGGGGAAACAGAGGGTTAAATAAACAACAGTAATGAGGGCAAATTAAAACCAGGTGTGATGGAAAACAAGACAAAACAAATGGAAAATGAAAAGTGGATCGGCGATGGCTAGAAGACCAGTGACGTCAACCGCCGAACGTCGCCCGAACAAGGAGAGGAACTGACTTCGGCGGAAGTCGTGACAGTGACTCAGCACTAGGCTAATGACCACTGAGGTTATAAGGTCAGTAACCTCTGTATTGGTTCTCCATACAGTAGGTTTACAATGTGGAGACTGGAGAAAGGATGTTTATGAGAGGAGTCTACAGGGGACACTTAGGTCTACGTTTATGGAGTTGTAGTCTGCTACCCAAGATTCACTGCTTAAGAAAAATGCCTCAAGGTGTTTCTGTAGGCCTACCCAGCGGAACTGTAGTTCAAATTAAAAATAAGTTCCAGCGTATGTGATTCAGATATTTAATTGATTAATCAATATGTGCTATTAATTGAACATCTTTCTGTCGGGAATTAAGTCCTGCTTTCGCCCTGTCTCTGCTTTTGTGTGTTATTCAAGTGGAGGAGTGCTCCGGTTAGCTAGCCAATCCATTTTCATTAACTAAAACATCACAGTCATTAACACCTTAGGAATGAAAGCTATTTTCAAGGACCTTAAAACAAACAATATCAAACATCTCTTTAAGAAATTCACACAAACAACAACAGTAAAACCATGTTTTTTTTCTCTGGTCAGGTTGCATGGTAAAAAATATATAATCATGACTCTACATATGCAATATATACATCAGATTTTGTGTTTGTATGTGCTTTGTTTCCAGGTCTGTAAACGAGACAAATTAGATCGAAGTGTATTGGTTGCATACACAGATTTGCAGATGTTATCGCAGGTCCAGCGAAATGCTTGTGTTTCTAGCTGTGCAGTAGTACATAGCAACTGTATACACATATAAAATGTGTAAAACAGTATGTAAACAGAACTCCAAGACATTGTCACTTTTCATTTCAGACAACAACAAAAGCACGATGACATCCACAACAAAAGCAATACCTCAGTGTTGAGAAATGTAGACTATAAGACAGCAAGGACTATTATGAACTGTGTGGGCCAAATGCTTAACTTTCAAGTCACATACATCTATGAATAAACAAAATCTAATAACTTTCTTGTCAGATACCACTTTCTTTCTCTCTCTCTCGCCTTCTTTTTCTCTCTCTCTCTAACACTCTTTCTCTCCCCCTCTCTCTCTCTCCTCTCCCCCCTCTCTCCCTCTCTCTCGCTCCAACACTCTCTCTATATTAAAGCCAATCCACTGAGCTTAGTTTCAGCCTCTGTTAATTAAATCACTCCTGATTATTTATGTATATTGCCAATGAATTATTAACCCAGCAGTTTTGTATATTATTGTTGTTTTGTAGTTTGTATGTGTGCATGCGTACAGCTGCCATTATGAAACAAACTGTTTATTTTACAGAGATGCAAACTCATGTTTTATGGAGTCTGTCTCCGTCATATTAAAAAGCAATAAGCAATGCATATTTAGTCATTTAGCAGAAGCTCTTATCCAGAGCAACATACAGTGACTTACAGCATTCATCTTAAGATAGCTAGGTGAGACAACCACATATATCAGTCGTAGTAGTACATTCTTCTCAATCTTTAATGCATATAGCCTTTAATGCATATTTCTCCTTCTCTTACTAGCTCAGTATAGCCCAACGTCAGATGTATGTGGCATATTGAGTCTGGGTGTGACACAGATACAGAACCAAAAGATTGAAAGGCGGCAGGTAGCCTAGTGGTTAAGAGCGTTGAGGCAGTAACCGAAAGGTTGAATCCCTGAGCTGGCAAGGAGGAAAAATCTGCCATTCTGCCCTTGAGCAAGGCAGTTAAACCCACAACAACAACTACTCCCTGGGCACCATCAACGTCGATGAAGGCAGCCCCCCGCACCTCTCTGATTCAGAGGGGTTGAGTTAAATGTGTAAGACAAATTTTGGTTGAATGCATTCATTTGGGCAACTGACTAGGCATCCCCTTTCCCTCTACTGTGTAAACAAAGACATGCTAACTCACCTGCACGCAAATGCACACACACAAACAGTTTGTGTTTTCTTTGGTCGTTTTTTGGGGTTGTTATTGTTGTGGACCATCTTGAGTTGCACATGGGGTCAGCCTCAGTATGGCCCAGAGGAGCACTAAGCGCTGAGCCCTCTCCTCCCCTCTCCCAGGACAGAGAGGGCTAGAGGGAATCTGACAGGCCCTGAGGTGTAGATATGACTGGAGGGAGACAGCTCACAGTCTACTACTAACAGCCTGATTGACCTCAGTTCAGCCTCACAAATGGGTCACACAGTCTAGGCCTCCTACTAATAATAGTCCAACGGATCTATCTTCAGATTTTAAACGCTCCAGCCTTAGACACATGATGGTCTAATACCCACTGCTAAACACAGGCTTGTCAAACCGACCTCAATTGAACTTGATTAATTCCGTCTACCCTGTCTGGGTAATTTTGATGTAAACACAATGTAGCATGATGTATACAAACCCATTTGAAACATAAGCCAACTTAACCATACCTTGTCATAGAAGATAGCTAAACTAAGTTTACTAATCTAATCTAACATAGCACCATAACCACACCCAGTCAGCTCCTGCAGTATGGGCTCTCCTCCATACAATATCTAAAAAGTAAAGCATATTGTGTTACAGGAATAGGAGATGTAGGGTATAGTTGGTGAGAAAGTCTGACAGCCTCGTAATCCATAAACATCCACCTTATATTACCAAAGCAGCAAACGCGCTATGTACCCAATAATTACACAACACTACAGTATGCATAATTCATGCAGAACTAGCTGCAATATGTGTAAATACATTCATACACACACACAGTTCTAGCCCGAGTGAGCTTATGTGGGATATTTCAAATCCAGTTTAAGGCTGAGGTGAAGTTTCTTGTTAATAACCAAACAATATGTTCTCAACTCAAGGTTGGACAGGAGAGGGAGAGACACATCACCTGCAGTTGAGGTGACCATACTGCTGTAACAGTCGACTCAAGTTAAACTGTTATACCAATACCCATCATCGTTGGTGTTTATAAAAAATGATTCAGGCATACAAGAGGGTAAAAGCCATACTAAGAAAAAAAGATATTGCATTTCCGTGATATCCAATAATGACAGTTCTAAACAGGAGAAGTTGCTTCTGGCATGGCTTGACTGTTTAGTTCGCACCAGATTCTATCATGGTGTAGCTAAGTTGGTTTGTAATGATCAGTGTGTTATTATGAATGAAGTGATGAAGGCTGGTCACTGATCAATAGGATATGGAACTACTGTCTGTGGCACAATGGAACCCTGCCAAAAAAACTGTTCTACTTTCCATTCAGCCGTAACCCACTTCTCCCTGTGAGAATATAGCCAGGTAACCGATCATGGAATCCATTTGCAAGAGTGTGTAGAATATCACTAATGGAAAACTCACTCACTAAGAGTTTGCAAAGTTCAAATGTTGACATTTGAAGGTTTTGGGCAGGTTAACTTGGAATGCAACTTCAAAGTCTTATTTTTACTAACAACCCTCATGACAGTGTACAGTAGGCCTACGCAACATGTAGATATTTTTTTAGTTATATATCCCAGGGTGTTATACACTTGAAGGATGTAGTAGTAGTTTAAACTGAGTGGTCATGACCCCATCTTTCTACATAATAACGGAAAGAGATTAATCATTCCTTGTCTTTTTAAGGAGATTAGATGTCCGATTTAAGTATTTTACTTTTATTGAAAGAACAGTGGAAAGGTGTAGACGGGGTAGTAGAAAGTAGAGAGGCACGGACAGGAAAGCTGCTGAAACGGGGCTCGAACCCACGTCGGAAAGGATAACTAGTACGGCAGACTCTGGCACTGCGTGTCTTTATGTAGGGGGAAACGGATTAAATAGAGTAATTTGCCCTCTGAGAACAGAAGGCATTAAATGAGACCAGGTTGTATTAAGCATGGTCATGTTAGAATGCTTTAATGAATGACTTAATGAAATGCAACAGGGGATATTGTCAATATTTTCCTTTGCTACAAGGCTTTTCATCTCAATCTCTGGAGTTCCGCTGACTCATACATGGCCAGATGAAACACTCATATAATTAAAATGGATGTTCAATCTGAGATGGTGTCTCTCCAATATGAAGGTCTGGTCTTTTGAATAAACTCAGCACATATGATATCTTTCCAAGGGTCATTTTAGGGCAGATACGTAATGATGAAGCATTGATTTGTACATCCTCTGGAAGAAATCAAGGCCTCCTCTGACTTGTGTAAACAGTGGAGAAATAATCCCTAGCAGGTAGGACAAGGTGAAGCTTTTCTCTGTCTTATTGTGTCAAGGTCCTGAGTCTAAAGATATGTAAATCTATGGATCCAGCACAGCATGACTAAAGCTTTCTCTGTGCAGTCAGTGTATACTGTAGCTATGTGGGTGGCACACACATGAGTGTACACACACACACACATACTCACACATGCACAAATGCTCACAAACACATACACAAATACATGCATGCATACACATACACACACACACACACACACTAAAAAAACACATAGACATAGTTTATTACTTTGCCTAAATAATGACTGATGGACATAGCAGAGGAATGTGTGGTCATGATAACAACACCCACCCGTAGCATGCGCTCCAGCAGGTATATCTCACTGGTCATCCCCAAAGCCAACACCTCCTTTGGCCGCCATTCCTTCCAGTTCTCTGCTGCCAGTGACTGGAACGAATTGTAAAAATCGCTGAAGCTGGAGACTTATATCTCCCTCATTAACTTTAAACATCAGTTATCTGAGCAGCTAACCGATCGCTGCAGCTGTACATAGTCCATCTGTAAATAGCCCATCCAATCTAACTACCTCAACCCCATACTGTTTTTATTTACTTTTCTGCTCTTTTGCACACCAGTATCTCTGCTTGCACATCATCATCTGCTAAATTGCAATTACTTTGCTACTATGGCCAATTTATTGCCTACCTCCTATAGACTTTCTTTTTTTTTTTTCTATTGTGTTATTGACTGTATGCTTGTTTATTCCATGTGTAACTCTGTGTTGTTGTATGTGTCGCACTGCTTTGCTTTATCTTGGCCAGGTCGCAGTTGTAAATGAGAACTTGTTCTCAACTAGCTTAAATAAAGGTGAAAAAAATAACATATATATATATATATATATATATATATATATATATATATACATAAATAAAATCCCTGGTCCCTGTTTGAACAGCTAAGACACTCGCAAAGAAGCTTTAATGCTTGCAGCAAGCACTGCCATGCGCACACACTAGAGATTCAATGGAGTGTCAATGTACTGTAGACACTAGCACTGTGTTTACAATAAGGAAATCAACATTACAAAAAATCAAACATACCCGTACTAGGCTGCCCCATTTTTACCCAAGGGTGAAATTGCCTTTTCATGAATTCCATTATACTTGGTCTTTGAAAAATTGGTTTTATCATCTGCGGAAATAATTTTTCTTCTCAAAGTGTGTTTTGATGATCTGTTGTTTGATGAATTGTCTTGGCCCCAGAATCTGAGACACTGGTAAAACTGCTTCGTTTTGGGGGTTTCATTTCCACGCTCTGCGAACGATGATGAATGAAGGATCCTCTAGTTGAGTGGCATCGTTCAGGGACACCTGAGCATACAGCCGTGGAGCCTGCAGCCGTGGAGCCTGCAGCCGTGGAGCCTGCAGCCGTGGAGCCTGCAGCCGTGGAGCCTGCAGCCGTGGAGCCTGCAGCCGTGGAGCCTGCAGCCGTGGAGCCTGCAGCCGTGGAGCCTGCAGTCAAGTTTCAAGGTCATGTGCACAAGTACACTGAAATGCGTTTCTTGCAAGCTCCTAACCCAACAATGCAGTAATCAATAGAATTGTAATACTAAAAGTAGAACAAACACACACAAGAAATAAAAATAAGAAATAAGAAGAACATGAGAAAGTAAGAAGCTACGTACAGGGTCAGTTCCAGTACCATATTTACAATATGCAGGGATACTAGAGTGATGGAGGTAGATATGTATAGGGGTAAGGTGACTAGGCATCTGATAAACAGAGTAGCAGCAGAATTAATTATGATTGCATGTGAGTAGGTGTGCGTTTGTGTAGAGTCAGCATAAATGTGTGTGCATGCTATGTGTGTGTTGGAGTGTCAGTGTGCGTGAGTGTGTAGAGTCTTGTGAGTGTGGATAGAGACAATGCAAAAATACAAGGTTCAATTCAGATAGTCTGTGTAGCCATTCTGTTAGCTATTTATCAGTCTTATGACTTAGATAGAAGCTGTTCAGAAACCTGTCGGTGTCAGACTTAATGCAACGGTGCCGCTTGCCATGCGGAAGCAGAGAGAACAGTCTATGGCTTGGGTGGCTGAAGTCATAAGGATTTCCTGAAGCCTGTGTGATGTGAGAGCAGTACTGACTGACTAGAACTCTGGGATAATCCCTTAACAAGGAGCTCTTCCTCATTCCGAGGGGCTTCAAGAAAGTGGTTGTTTCTGTCAATCAGTTTTTAAGTGGTTGTGAAATATACTGTAGGTATTGCTAAATTGTTCAGAGTGACCAACCTTAATGTGAAGTCATTGATTTTTGTACTTTTTATTTTATTTCAGAGAGCAAAACGAATATGCTATCTTTTATCTATTCAATAAGCTTGTCTACAAGTTGGATAGATTATTCACGAAGAGTGCAAAACGTTGCCATGTCTCATTTTCGATTAATTGAAAATGAAACCTTTTTCAAAGTATCTCTCTTTTTCAAACAAGAATTACAGAGCTGGTTACAATTCCAATGTCATGCCCCTGAAAAATTCACATACAGGGCATTGGGAAAGTATTCAGACCCCTTGACTTTTTCCACATTTTGTTACATTACAGCCTTATTGTAAAATGGATTAAATCGTTTTTTTCCCTCATCGATCTACACACAATATTTTTGCAAATGTATCAGAAAAAATCCCCCGGAAATATCACATTTATATAAGTATTCAGACCTTTTACTCAGTACTTTGTAGAATCACCTTTGGCAGCGATTACAGCCTTGAATCTTCTTGGGTATGTGACGACCCTCCCACTCTGTCTGCCGTATTCTTTCTCTTTGCTCTTGTTTTCCTTATTAGGATGCCGGTGGGCGGAGCTGGGAGGGTCGTCAGTGACATGGGACACACCTGGGCCCGGGTGTGTCCCAGGATAAATGCACCACTTCCCCATTCATTGAGGAGGCTCTCTCCATGCAGACACCTTTACAGATTTTTGTTGTGGTGTTTTTATGTCCTTTTGTTTGTTTGCTTTGGCACCTTTCAACACCCCGCATTATCACATTTATGCACGCAAACACTCACTTACACTACTGATTACTGATTACACACACCATTGTTAATTGTATTTAGTTTACTTCATTTAATAAATATATTTTGTTATTCCTTATCTCCATGTTGTCTCCCTTTTGTTACGAATTTCGAGCCAGTTCGTGACAGGTATGACTCTACATTCTTCTCTGCAGATCTTCTCAAGCTCTGTCAGGTTGATCGTCGCTGCACAGCTATTTTCAGGTCTCTCCAGAGATGGTTGATCGGGTTCAAGTCCGGGCTCTGGCTGGGCCACTCAAGGACATTCAGAGACTTGTCCCGAAGCCACTTCTGCGTTGTCTTCGCTGTGTGCTTAGAGTCGTTGTCCTGTTGGAAGGTGATCCTTCGCCCCAGTTTTCATCAAGGATCTCTCTGTACTTTGCTCCATTAATCTTTCCATCAATCCTGACTAGTCTCCCAGTCCCTGCCGCTGAAAAACATCCCATCAGCATAATGCTGCCACCACCATGCTTCACCGTAGGGATAGTGCCAGGTTTCCTCCAGACGAGAGACTTGGCATTCAAGCCAAAGGTTTCAATCTTGGTTTAATCTGACCAGAGAATCTTGTTTCTCATGGTCTGAGAATCCTTTAGGTGCCTTTTGGCAAACTCCAAGCGGGCTGTTATGTGCTTTTTACTGAGGAGTGGGTTCCATCTGCCACTCTACTATAAAGGCCTGATTGGTGGAGTGCTTTAGAGATGGTTGTCCTTCTGGAAGGTTCTCCCATCGACACAGAGGAACTCTAGAGCTCTGTCAGAGTGACCACCGGGTTCTTGGTCACCTCCCTGACCAAGGCCCTTCTCCCCCAATTGCAAAGTTTGGCCTTGTGGCCAGCTCTAGGAAGAGTCATGGTGGTTCCAAACTTCTTCCTTTTAATAAACAAATGAGGCATATTTGGGCAGTCTTGATACAAACTTTTGAACAGAAATGCAATGGTTCATTTGATCAGTCTAAAACTTTGCACATATGTGTTGGGTAGCCTTCCACAAGCTTCCCACAATAAGTTGGGTGAATTTTGGCCCATTCCTCCTGACAGAGCTGGTGTAACTGAGTCAGGTCTGTAGGCCTCCTTGCTCGCACACGCTTTTTCAGTTCTGCCCACAAATTTTCTATAGGATTGAGGTCAGTGCTTTGTGATGGCCACTCCAATACCTTGACTTTGTTGTCCTTAAGCCATTTTGCCACAACTTTGGAAGTATGCTTGGGGTCATTGTCCATTTGGAAGACCCATTTGCGACCAAGCTTTAACTTCCTGACTGATGTCTTGAGATGTTGCTTCAATATATTCACATAATTTTCCTGCCTCATGATGCCATCTATTTTGTGAAGTGCACCAGTCCCTCATGCAGCAAAGCACCCCCACAACATGATGCTGACACCCCCGTGCTTCACGGTTGGGATGGTGTTCTTTGTCTTGCAAGCCTCCCCCTTTTTCCTCCAAACCTAACGATAGTCATTATGATCAAACAGTTCTATTTTTGTTTCATAAGACTAGAGGACATTTCTCCAAAAAGTACGATCTTTGTCCCCATGTGCAGTTGCAAACCGTAGTCGGGCTTTTTAATGGCGGTTTTGGAGCAGTGGCTTCTTCCTTGCTGAGCGGCCTTTCAGGTTATGTCGATATAGGACTCTTTTACTGTGGATATATATATACTGTTGTACCTGTTTCCTCCAGCATCTTCACAAGGTCCTTTGCTGTTGTTCTGGGATTGATTTGCACTTTTCGCACCAAAGTACGTTAATCTCTAGGAGACAGAACGCGTCTCCTTCCTGAGCGGTATGACGGCTGCTCCCAAGGATGAACCAGACTTGTGGAAGTCTACAATTTTTTTTCTGAAGTCTTGGCTGATTTCTTTAGATGATGTCAAGCAAAGAGGCACTGAGTTTGAAGGTATGCCTTGAAATACATCTCCAATTGACTCAAATTATGTCAATTAGCCTATCAGAAACTTATAAAGCCATGAAATAATTTTCTGGAATTTTCCAAGATGTTTAAAGGCACAGTCAACTTAGTGTATGTAAACTTCTGACCCACTGGAATTGTGATACAGTGAATTATAAGTGAAATAATCTGTCTGTAAACAATTGTTGGAAAAATTACTTGTGTCATGCACAAAGTAGATGTCCTAACTGACTTGCCAAAACTGGTTGAAAAAACGAGTTTTAATGACTCCATCCTAAGTGTATGCAAACTTCTGACTTCAACTGTAAGTCGATAAGGTATTTCTGTTTTTTATTTGTAATAAATTTGCAAAAATTTCGAATAACCTGTTTTCGCTTTGACATTATGCCGTATTGTGTGTAGATTGAATTTGTATTTTATTTAAATCTATTTAATACATTTTTGAATAAGGCTGTAACGTTACAAAATGTGGAAAAAGGTCTTAATACTATCTATCTATCTATCTATCTATCTATCTATCTATCTATCTATCTATCTATCTATCTATCTATCTATCTATCTATCTATCTATCTATCTATCTATCTATCTATCTATCATTAATTGTGTGTGTGTTTGTGTGTGCACGTGTGTTTATGTCAATTGTATGTATGCGCATGTCTGTGTATGTGTTAGCCCCTAAAGTAATGCGCTAAGGTGGTTTGGAGATGAGCAGCGTCTGCTGAATGAGATGCAGCCATATGTTCCTGGGTTTGGATTTCTGGAGGGCGTGTGTCGACACTATGAGAAATACTTAGCTGTACTGTTGGTCTACCTATGTGTGTGAGGATTTGTCTTTGAGTTTGTCATTTCAAACAGTTTTGACCGCTGTGCTCTGACCCTCATGTAGGTCGTGGTATTATGCAGTAAATGTACCATAGCTACAGTACCAGTACCTCACAGGCTGCCATGTTAGGAGTTAAGCCCTGTGCATAGTACACTGCCCTGTGTCTGTTCTCATACTGGTAGCCTGGTATATGAATAAACCATTTGGGCAGAGAGGGTGGTGGTCGGGGATCAGACAGGAGATCCTTCCCCCCTTTCCTGACCCCTGGTAGGAGTCATGTCGCAGTGTTCCAGGGGGCACCGGCTCTGGCGCCCGGTGCATCAGCTTTGTAACAAACATAAAAAGTCTGAATCTTTTAAAGGGGGACAGAGACTCTTTCACTGGGAATGGTTTAATAATTTTGTATGGCCTTAAACTAATCTATTTTTAGCACCCAGATGGTATTTTTATTGGGCAAAGGCTCAGATAATTGAATGGAATAATTTACTCACCGTCCCACGCTGAATGACAGAGTATCCCATGTACTACATCATATCTGAAGAAGGGATAGAGTCACGTCCTAGAGTCCACATGTCTGGAAAACAGACCCCACAAAAACTGTAAAGGTCAAATCAATTAGGAAAAGCAATCAAAAAGCCTTTTTGAGTACCTGTTAGGTGTGTCTGTGTCTGTGTGTGTGTGTGTGTGTGTGTGTGTGTGTGTGTGTGTGTGTGTGTGTGTGTGTGTGTGTGTGTGTGTGTGTGTGTGTGTGTGTGTGTGTGTGTGTGTGTGTGTGTGTGTGTGTGTGTGTGTGTGTGTGTGTGAGTATGTGTTCGATTGTAATGTAAGGGAAAAACATTAATTAATGCTTCATGCCAGATCCTGAATTAATGCTCCATGTCAGATCCTCCTATTGGCATGACTAGAGTGCTGGAGGCCAGACAAAAGCCACTCCTCGGTAAAAGGCACATGACAGGCCGCTTGGAGTTTGCTAAAAGGCACCTAAAGACTCTCAGACCATGAGAAACAAGATTCTCTTGTCTGATGAAACCAAGACTGAACTCTTTGGCCTGAATGCCAAGCTTCACGTCTGGAGGAAGCCTGGCACCATCCCTATTGTGAAGCATGGTGGTGGCAGGGACTGGGAGACTAGTCAGGATCGAGGGAAAGATGAACGGAGAAAAGTACAGAGAGATCCTTGATGAAAACCTGCCTCAGATCGGGGCGAAGGTTCACCATCCAACAGGACAATGACCCTAAGAACACAGCCAAGACAACGCAGGAGTGGCTTCGGGACAAGTGTCTCTGAATGTCCTTGAGTGGCCCAGCCAGAGCCCGGACTTGAACCCGATCGAACATCTCTGGAGAGACCTGAAAATAGCTGTGCAGCGACGCTCCCCATCCAACCTGACAGAGCTTGAGAAGATCTGCAGAGAAGAATGGGATAAACTCCCCAAATACAGGTGTGCCAAGCTTGTAGCATCATACCGAAGATGGCTCAAGGCTGTAATCGCTGCCAAAGGTGCTTCAACAGAGTACTGAGTAAAGGGTCTGAATACTTATGTAAATGTGATATTTCAGTTTATATTTTTAATACATCTGCAAAAATGTATAAAAACCTGTTTTTGCTTCATCATTATGGGAGATTGTGTGTAGATTGATGAATTTGATCAATTTTAGAATAAGGCTGTAACGTAACAAAATGTGGAAAAAGTCAAGGGGTCTGAATACTTTCCAAAAGCGCTGTGTGTAAGAGACAAAATTTTGGACACACCTACTCATTCAAGGGTTTTTATTTACATTTGTACCATTTTCTACATTGTAGAATAGTAGTGAAGACATCAAAACTATGAAATAATAGATTTTAGATTTTGGATTCTTAATAGTAGCCAGCCTTTGCCTTGATGACAGCTTTGCACACTCTTGGCATTCTCTCAACCAGCTTCACCTGAAATGCTTTTCCAACAGTCTTGAAGGAGTCCGCACATATGATGAGCACTTGTTGGCTGCTTTTCCTTCACTCTGCACTCCTACTCATCCCCAAAAAATCTCAATTGGGTTGAGGTTGGGTGATTGTGGAGGCCAGGTCATCTGATGCAGCACTCCATCACTCTCCTTCTTGGTCAAATAGCCCTTACACAGCCTGGAGGTGTGTTTTGGGTCATTCTCCTGTTGAAAAACAAATGACAGTCCCACTAAGTGCAAACCAGATGGGATGACGTATCGCTGAAGAATGCTGTGGTAGCCATGCTGGTTAAGTGTGCCTTGAATTCTAAATAAATCACTGACTGTGTCACCAGCAAAGCACCCACACACCATCACACCTCCTCCTCCATGCTTCATGGTGGGAACCACACATGCGGAGATGATCTGTTCACCTACTCTGCTTCTCACAAAGACACAGCGGTTGGAACCCAAAATCTCACATTTGGACTCATCAGACTAAAGGACAGATTTCCACCAGTCTAATGTCCATTGCTCATGTTCCTTGGCGCAAGCAAGTCTCTTATTCTTTTTGGTGTCCTTTAGTAGTGGTTTCTTTGCAGCAATTCAACCATAAAAGCCTGATTCATGCAGTCTGTTACTTGAACTCTGTGAAGCATTTATTTAAAAGGGTTCTACCTGGAACCAAAAATGATTTTACCTGGAATCAAAAATGATTTTACCTGGAACCAAAAAGGATTTTACCTGGAATCAGAAAGAGTATGCTTCAGAGAATAGATTCCTCATCTATGTCAACATTTGGCCAGGTGGTTTCTGGGTTTTGACCACTAGAGGCTCCCATTGTGTTTTTTGTCTGATCCTTTCTTTTCTTTTTCCCTTGTTTCCAGTTATTAATTGCACCTGTGCCTCGTTTCCCTTGTATGTATTTAAACCCTTAGTTTCCCTTAGTTCTTTGCTCTGTGTTTGAATGTTAGCACCCTGCCTCAGTGAAGCTGTGTACGTTTTCTGCTCCAGTTAGACTATTTTGTGGAACTTTGTTTTGGGTATTGTTNTGAGAAATGGAATATGGTAATATAGTATTATCAAATTATAAAAGCACTAACTATAAGATTTAACCTTCCTTATAACTGTAAAATACATACTTGTATGTTTAGTGTCTGAGAAAATGTGTGTATATTAGAAAGATCCCTCAGGATGACAAGTTAGAGCAAGATTACTGAATCTAAGTACATTATTTACCTTCAGAGGTGAATGTATCAAACCAGTTGCCGTAATAAAAATGTTTTGTTGTTGTGCACTATCCTCAAACAATAGCAATGGTATTTTGTTCTGTAATAGCTACTGTAAATTGGACAGTGCAGTTAGAGTAACAATAATTTAAGGCCCATATAAGACATGTCTATGTCCCGGAAAGTTGGCAGTTGTTTACAACGGCATTCAAGTCAAAGAAAGACATGCTCTGGTACTTTGGCGAATAAGAAAGTAATCTTTAAACCTCCCGCTGTCAACATTTGGCCGGGTGTTTTCCGGTTTTTGACCACTAGAGGCTCCCATTGTGTTTTTTTTGTCTGATCCTTTCTTTTCTTTTTCCCTTGTTTCCAGTTATTAATTGCACCTGTGCCTCGTTTCCCTTGTATGTATTTAAACCCTTAGTTTTCCTTAGTTCTTTGCTCTGTGTTTGAATGTTAGCACCTTGCCTCAGTGAAGCTGTGAATGTTTTTTTGCTCCAGTTGGACTCGCTTGTGGAACTTTGTTTTGGGTATCGTTTATTTTTGGATTATTCTTTTGAGACTACTTTTTGTGGAACTTTGTTTTGGGTATCGTTATTTTTGGATTATTCTTTTGAGACTATTTCTTGTTGTTCCTTCTTTCCATGTGGATTTACCCTTTTGTCTTGGTGGATTATTTTTGCCTGAAGTTCTTTCAATTTTTGGCATTATTAAATACACCATCTCTATTACGGCTGTGTCTGCCTCATCTTCTGGGTTCTGCCGACTACTTGTGGCTCAGGGTGCTAAGTGACTGGTTCTCACACCGGAGACCCAAGTTCGTTACCGGGTCCTGACAGAAACACAGAGCCCAGAACATGAACCCAGAGGCAGCCAGTACCCAGTAGCTTTTTGCCACGCTGTCCCACCATGAGGGGACTGTCCAACGCCACGAAGCCGCCCTGGTTCAGCAAGAGGCCTTGATGGTTAGACATTCTCAACTTCTGTTGGAAATGCTGACTTCCATAAGGCAGATATCTGATCGACTTCCTCTGACAGCCGCTCCCGTCCCAGTACCTCAGATTCCAGTGCCCTTGGCAGTTAACCCCCTGGCTGAACCTCGCCTTCCGCCTCCCCAACGGTTCTCAGGTGATCCGAGTGCTTGTAAGTTTTTTTTTACCCAGTGTTCTCTCTCTCCTTCGAGCTGCAACCCTCGTCATTTCCCACCGACCGGTCCAAGATCGCATACATCATCACCCTGCTGTCAGAAAAAGCCCTGGCCTGGGCCACTGCTGTGTGGGATGCCCAGAGTCCCTGCTGTGCCAGTTACTCCGCTTTTACTGAAGAATTCAAGCGAGTGTTCCAAGGTCCTACCAGCGGCCCTGACTCAGCCAAACAGCTTTTGACTCTCCGCCAAGGGCGGCGCAGCGTGACGGACTATGCCATTCAGTTCCGCACAGTGGCAGCAGCGAGTGGCTGGAACGACGAGGCGCTCACAGTGTGCTTTCTGAAGGGTCTCTCAGACGCTATCCAAGACGAACTGGCTACTCGGGAACCACCGGACAATCTCAAGTCCCTGATCAAGTTGGCCTCGCGTTTAGACCAGCGCCTGAGAGAGAGAGAACTCAACCGTAGACCCTCCGCCCTAGCTCCCATCGGTCCCAGCTCCGAGCCCCCACCTTTATCCCCGCTGGCTCCACCGGAACCCATGCAGATCGGACGCATCTCCCAGGCTGAAAGAGACCGCCGGATGAGGGAACGATGCTGTCTATATTGCGGTAAACCAGGCCATTTCCGACTCTGCGTGTCCCGGGCTCCAGGGAAACGCACGGTCCCGTGCAGGCCTGGGGGGACTGTAACGGGAAACATAACTTCCTCCCATCCATCCAACTCCCGTCTGCTCATTCCAGTCACCCTTTCCTGGGACAACCACGAGCTACCCCTTCAAGCCTTGGTAGACTCTGGAGCCGCAGGTAACTTTATGGACGGCATCTGGGCTAAGGAGAATGGCGTTCCCTCTGAACCTCTCACTGACCCCATGAGGGTTGCTACGTTGGATGGTAGCCCTCTGGGATCTGGACTTGTTACCCGTGTCACTGCTCCCTTACGACTATCAGTTTTCCAACACCATGAAGTGATAGATTTTCATCTGATCCCCTGTTCCTGGTTCCCTCTCGTCCTTGGCTACCCCTGGCTGCACACCCATAACCCTCTCATCGACTGGTCCGTGGGCACTGTCAAGCAGTGGGGTCCTACGTGCCAAGCTACTTGTATCTTCCCGAGTTCCCCAAGGTCTCCTCCCGAGTCTCTAGAATCCATCGACCTGTCCCGAGTTCCCGAGTGTTACCATGACCTCAAGCCGGTATTCAGCAAACAGAGGGCCACCACACTACCACCCCATAGACCTTACGATTGCCCCATCAACCTGTTTCCAGGCACCTGCCCCCCCAGAGGTCGGATCTTTTCCCTATCTCCTCCCAAACGAGCTGCTATGGATACCTACATCAAGGACGCACTGGCAGCAGGCCTCATTCGTCTGTCCACCTCGCCCGCGGGAGCAGGGTTTTTCTTTGTGGCCAAAAAAGACGGTGGTTTACGTCCATGCATCGACTACCGGGGACTCAATGCCATAACCGTCCGCAACCGCTACCCCCTACCCCTTATGGCCACAGCGTTTGAGTTGCTCCAAGAAGCAGCCGTATTCACTAAGCTGGATCTGCGGAACGCATACCATCTGGTGCGGATCAAACACGGTGACGAGTGGAAGACCACTTTCAACACGCCTACTGGTCACTACGAATACAATTACTGTGTTCCAAGCGCTCATAAATGATGTGCTCAGGGATATGCTTAACATCTTCGTGTTCGTTTACCTGGATGACATCCTCATCTTTTCGAGCTCCCTTCAAGAACACACTAAACATGTCAGACAAGTACTCAAACGTCTCCTAGACAGCCATTTGTACGTTAAGCCGGAAAAATGCGAATTCCATGCCTCCCGAATACAATTCCTGGGATTTGTAGTGGAACCCGGTCGTATCCAAATGGACTCCAGGAAGGTAGAAGCGGTAGCGGACTGGCCCACCCCTAAGTCCATTAAGGAAGTTCAGCGTTTCTTGGGCTTCACAAACCTTTACCGCAAGTTCATCAAAAACTTCAGCTCGGTGGCAGCTCCTCTCTCAGCTTTAACCAAGGGTGGCAACGCAAGGTTTCTGTGGGGAAAAGAAGCTGAGACGGCCTTCCAAGGACTCAAGCAGCGCATCCTCTCTGCTCCCATCCTGACACTACCTACAGTGGATGAACCGTTTGTGGTGGAGGTAGACGCCTCAGAGGTTGGTGTTGGGGCTGTTCTGTCTCAGAGGGGTGAAGACCAGAAGCTCCACCCTTGCGCCTTCTTCTCACACCGGCTTACCCCGGCCGAGAGGAATTACGATGTGGGGGATCGTGAACTCCTAGCGGTTAAGATGGCATTGGAGGAATGGAGACACTGGCTCGAGGGGGCTTCTCAACCGTTTCAAGTGCTTACGGACCACAAAAATCTGGAGTTTAT
>QNTS01001046.1:270790-293284 GCA_003317085.1 Hucho hucho | reverse complement strand
CCATCACTGGTACACAGGCTGTACAACTCCAACCTGCCATAACTGGTTTTACTTATCTGACGTTTATGGCATGTCCGTTCCTCTGTGTTATTTTAAAGACCCCTGTAGAAGTCACATCTCCACTTCCTTCAGGTCACAGCTAATGGAGACTAGAGACACACCGCCATATGGGTGTCTGACCACACAGCTACAGTGGAAACACACATGCACACACACGTATACACACACACGTGCGCACAGGCGCACACGCACACACACATAAATGCACACACATATATATATACACACACAGTGTGATTTACAGGGCTCGGCCGGTGGATTTACCGTTGGTAAGGGTGTCACAGGATGCTCCTCTGGACAGACTTTAATAATAACATTGTTTAACCCAGAACTGTCAGGCAGGGCAAAGAGTAATGACACATGTACACACGCACACACGCACACACGCACACACGCACACACACACACACACACACACACACACACACACACACACACACACACACACACACACACACACACACACAGATGAGGGCAGGCGTAATGGGAGAGGCAGATCCAGGGCCTGGGACGTGACAGGGGTTTCAGGGCCTTGAGAGGCAGAGGGGGAGAAGGGTAAAGGGTCAGGGGGAGATGGACAAGGAGGAGGGTTTGGTAGGCATAGGGAAGATGATTGGATGGTTATCTGCATAGTGCAGGGGAAGGTTGCAGGGGACTAGGTGCTAGGTACTTGACTCTAGGAGAGATTACCATGGAGGAGCATTAGGGAGTTAAATTATGACTATTGTAGCTTAGGGACTTCTTCAAGCTTCAAATTGGGGGTCATAGGTTGAGCAGTGGTCATTGTAATGTTGGGGTGCTGAGAAGATAAGATCAGAGGGGTGAAAGGTTAGAGGGGGTCCTCACCCCCCCGTTGAGGGGGACTGTCAGGAGTTCAGTTAAGGGGATCCAGATTCCCTGCTGTGACTGGGCTTCATTACAGGGCTCTCAGATATGACAGGTTCTTTATCATAGAGACACAGACCCTTAGAGTCAGAACACACCTGGTTTACATCAGCTGGGGCTACAACACTGTCTGATTGACAAACATGCCTGTTCCCACAGACCAACACAGAGATTTCATCACCTAGGATCCAGGAACTAACTTCACATAAAATCTGAATCAGTCACAGCCTTATTGTGTTAAATGGTTTAGTCTGATATTTAATGCTCTCTGCAGAGTGATCTCCTTGTGTTTTGAACATGTAGTTTTCTGTCTGCTTATTCAGCACCAACTGTGGTGGGCTATAGTGGGTCCAGGCCAGATTGAACCAGACAAACAGAGCTAGGTGGTGTAACCTCATCCTACATGTCCCTGTGCTGATTCTATTACTGCTAATGAGAGCCATGTCATGTGGTTTCAGCCACATGTTTGGGTTGGTGGTGGTTTGGGCAGTGTCAGTTATATGTGGGTGTGTGAATGAGTCTGTGTCTGTATGTGTGTGTGTGCACTTCACTATTCTGGCCTCAAATGTCCGCCATTCTTTTTTTTATAACAATCCCAATGGAATACACACTCTCACTGAATTGACCAGTTGTTTGAATCAGGCCCAGTACCCCATCACCTAGAGTACCCACTGGGCACACACTAGTTGAATCAACGTTGTTTCTACATCATTTCAATGAAATTACGTTGAACCAACGGGGTATAGATGTTGAATTGACATATGTGCCCAGTGGGTAAAGGCCTAACAAATGAAAGGCCTTACAAATATGTTGGAGGACATGATCCTGCTCTTACTTGGCCAAACTCAGCCTCTAGGCCTGTACAGATAGGCACGCTCAGTTATCCTCCAGGCTACCTCATAGGGAAGGAGCTACGAGGGTGCCCAAACCAGGAGAGATGTCCTGGGATTGAGGTCAGGAGCGTGCAGACAAACACATAGGCACACACACACGTGCATTACACTACCAGACACAAACACATGCATGTGTGTAGGCAGCCAGGCAAACATGCACGCCCACACACATGCACTCACACATTGCATGTTCATTCCATAGTGTACAGTGGCTTGCGAAAGTATTCACCCCCCTTGGCATTTTCCCTATTTTGTTGCCTTACAACCTGGAATTAAAATAGATTTTTGGGGGGTTTGTATCATTTGATTTACACAACATGCCTACCACTTTGAAGATGCAAAATATTTTTTATCGTGAAACAAACAAGAAATAAGACAAAAAAAACGTGAATAACTATTCACCCCCCCAAAGTCAATACTTTGTAGAGCCACCTTTTGCAGCAATTACAGCTGCAAGTCTCTTGGGGTATGTCTCTATAAGCTTGGCACATCTAGCCACTGGGATTTTTGCCCATTCTTCAAGGCAAAACTGCTCCAGCTCCTTCAAGTTGGATGGGTTCCGCAGGTGTACAGCAATCTTTAAGTCATACCACAGATTCTCAATTGGATTGAGGTCTGGGCTTTGACTCGGCCATTCCAAGACATTTAAATGTTTCCCCTTAAACCACTCGAGTGTTGCTTAAGCAGTGTGCTTAGTGTCATTGTCCTGCTGGAAGGTGAATCTCTGTCTGAGTCTCAAATCTCTGGAAGACTGAAACAGGTTTCCCTCAAGAATTTCCCTGTATTTAGCGCCATCCATCATTCCTTCAATTCTGACCAGTTTCCCAGTCCCTGCCGATGAAAAACATCCGCACAGCATGATGCTGCCACCACCATGCTTCACTGTGGGGATGGTGTTCTCGAGGTGATGAGAGTTGTTGGATTTGCGCCAGACATAGCGTTTTCCTTGATGGCCAAAAAGATCAATTTCAGTCTCATCTGACCAGAGTACCTTTTTCCATATGTTTGGGGAGTCTGCCACATGCCTTTTGGCGAACACCAAATGTGTTTGCTTATTTTTTTCTTTAAGCAATGGCTTTTTTCTGGCCACTTCCGTAAAGCCCAGCTCCGTGGAGTATACGGCTTAAAGTGGTCCAATGAACAGATACTCCAATCTCCACTGTGGAGCTTTGCAGCTCCTTCAGGGTTATCTTTGGTCTCTTTGTTGCCTCTCTGATTAATGCCCTTATTGCCTGGTCCGTGAGTTTTGGTGGGCGGCCCTCTCTTGGCAGGTTTGTTGTGGTGCCATATTCTTTACATTATTTAATAATGGATGTAATGGTGCTCCGTGGGATGTTCAAAGTTTCGGATACTTTTTTATAACCCAACCCTGATCTGTACTTCTCCACAACTTTGTCCCTGACCTGTTTGGAGAGCTCCTTGGTCTTCATGGTGCCGCTTGCTTGGGGGTGCCCCTTGCTTAGTGGTGTTGCAGACTCTGGGGCCTTTCGGAACATGTGTATATATACTGAGATCATGTGACACTTAGATTACACACAGGGGGAATTTATTTAACTTATGTGGCTTCTGAAGGTAATTGGTTGCACCAGATTTTATATGGGGCTTCATAGCAAAGGGGGTGAATACATATGCACGCACCACTTTTCTGTTTAAATTTTTGTAGAATTATTTTTAACTTGTTACTTTTTTCATTTCACTTCACCAATTTTTGACTATTTTGTGTATGTCCGTTACATGAAATCCAAATAAAAATCAGGTTGTAATGCAACAAAAAAGGAAAAACGCCAAGGGAGATGAAGACTTTTGCAAGGCACTGTATGAGTGACCTCCTGACACTCCATTCCTATGACTGCATTGTGGGTGTCAACAGAGAGGCAAACAGTGAGAATGATCTCATTCAGGTTTTGGTTTTGTGTGTGTTTCTATTTTCCCTCCCCCTCTCACCTTCCTACTCGGCTGTTTACCCCCGCCTGCTCTCTCGTATCTGTGGAATATTCTGGTGCCACGCTGCCCTCCGCAGGGTTAAACCACCCACTCACTTGAGGCTGGGAGACCTGGCAGTGAGGGCTTTAGCATTCAGAATAAAACAAATTGATTTGAGCTGCAGTTTTTCCAGGGAAATAGCTCCTAAATTCCCTGTCAGGTTGCATTCGGAAACCCCCCGGTGACGAGTCTTTCTCGCGAAAGGCTTGCTGGAGAAGGGCTTCCTTGTATCTCTGAGGCGGAGCTCTGTAGTCATGTAACACACCTATAGATAATCACATAGAAAGGGCTGCTTGTGTGATTCTGCTGTAGTGTGAGTAGTTACCAGTTTACATTTAACCATGGATATTCATATTAGTTTTGAAACCAGTTTTCCAGAATTTCCTCTATTGCAACCAACTGTTGATTCCCTTACCATACCCAAAGTAGATAGAGCATACCACTGCATTCATGACAGTGTAAGCAGAGGGTAGAATCCAAGCCATACAAACACAGACCAATGTTGTCACCTGCAATACATCATGTATCTCTATAGTAACCTGGCTCTACACCACACATCAAAAATACATTTAGGACAAAAGTAACTTTTGCTAGTGCTACATTCAATGGTTCACCGAACTTAGGCCAAACACAACCCTTTTTGGTGGTTCACTGTTTTTGGTTGTGTAGGGACAGAACGTATAGTTGGCAATGAGGCACTTAATCCGCAAGTTCTTCTGACTCTGGGGAGGTAGATACAGGGCCTCATTGCCAAAATCCCCAAGTATCGCTTTAAGTGTGCTTTGAAAAACAGAAATAAAATATGTGTTTTTTTCTCTTCCTTCCCTGAGCTACCAGAGGTAGGGATGTTCTCTTTTCTTTCCTCTCAAACCAAATTAACATGGTTTTGATTTCCTGTTTACACATCTTAAACCCCAAATCTATACACAGCACAACCACAGGCCTTGGTGGTTCTATTGTCGATTAGAGACCATCTCACTCCATTCAGACTAGGTGGGAATCTTTGTTCTGTAGCTTCCTTTGTCTCTTGCTCTTTTTCTCTCTCTCCCTCAAATTCTTTCTGATTTATTCTCCCTTTTCTTCTTGTTCTCTCTCTTTCTCTCACGTTCTTTCATTCTCTCTTGTCACCTCTGACTGTTGATGTCAATCTTTCTCTCATGTTTCACAAACTTCCTCCATATCCAAATCATCATGTCTCATCCACCCCTCCAGCCTACCCCACACCTTCAAACCATACACCCACCACCTTCCCAACTGTTTCAAATCTGTTAGATCCAGTATTTTGAGAATTCATCTTTTTAATTTATGTGTTTAACGTTGTGAAATCATGTGGAGTAAATTCAGTGTCTCTCACCCCAACTTTGAGCTATTTGTGGACAACTCAGCTTCGCAGACACATACGTTCTCCTTGGTTGGTAATGATGAGGACTGACATTACATTTCGTTGAATGTTGGAGTTGAGCGGTGATGGACACTGCAGACGTACTGCAGTCCTGGTTTATACTCAGTCAGGTCAAAGGTTAATGCGCCATTGGGGAGACGTTTGGAATCTCCAGTCGACACAAATGTACTAAACATGTAACTTCAGCTGTGATGTATGTGTGAGGAGTTACAGAAGATAAATGTAGATTTTCCAGTGAGGCTCGTAAAGATGTGTGCTGTGATGAGTTAAACACATGAGTGGGGGGGTTTGTTTGGTGGAATATGGTTGAGCTTGGGTTGTGTGTGTGTGTGTGTGTGTGTGTGTGTGTGTGTGTGTGTGTGTGTGTGTGTGTGTGTGTCAGGGAGCAGGGCAGAGGTCCATTGCCACCGTGGAGGTGAGGAATCCACCAGTGCCTGTGAGGCTTCCCCCTACCCGGTCATTAGAAAGACATCCTGTAGGATAGGAGAGCAAGCAGGTGGTAGACATTATTTTTTAATGAGATTTTCGACATCTTCTCCCCTGGTCTCACAGGCACAGGTGGATTCCTCACCTCCACGGTGACAATGGACCCCTGCCCTGCTCCCTGACACACACACACACATTTTGTAAAATGGCGCCGGAAGAAATGGCAGCAGTTTTCTGGGCGCCCAACCAATTGTGCTATTATGTGGGTTTTTTTTGCGTTATTTGTAACTTATTTTGTACATAATGTTTCTGCAACCGTATCTTACGGCAAAAAAGAGCTGCTGGATATCAGGACAGCGATCACTCACCTCGGATTAGACAAAGATTTTTTCTTCTACAAGCAAGACACAAGACATTCTCCAAACACCCGACAGGGCCAACACCCCAGTTATTTGCAAGAGGAAGAGACACAGATACAGAGGACACAGAGCCGGATGCCTCGTGAGGACCCGCAGAAGGCGAGTGGGAAAGCTGCCGTTACCGTCAATATTACTCGCCAACGTGCAATCATTGGACAATAAATTAGACAAGGTATGATCACGAATATCCTACCAACGGGACATCAAAACTGCAATATCCTATGTTTCACGGAATCGTGGCTGAATGACGACATGGATATTCAGCTAGCGGGATATACACTGCACCGGCAAGATAGAACAGCACACTCCGGTAAGACGAGGGGAGGGGGGGTGGTCTGTGCATATTTGTAAACAACAGCTGGTGCACGAAATCTAAGGAAGTCTCTAGATTTTACTCGCCTGAAGTAGAGTATATTGGGATAAATTGCAGGCCACACTACTTGCCTAGAGAGTTTTCAGCTATAATTTTCGTGGCTGTTTATTTACCACCACAGACAGGCACTAAGACTGGCACTAAGACCTCACTCAGTCAGCTGTATAATGAAATAAGCAAAAAGGAAACCACTCACCCAGAGGCGTCGCTCCTAGTGGCCTGAGACTTTATTGCAGGGAAACTTAAATCAGTTCTACCAAATTTCTATCAACATGTTAAATGTGCAACCAGAGGGAAAAAAATTCTAGATCACCTGTACTCCACACACAGAGGCGCATACAAAGCTCTCCCTTGCCCTCCATTTGGTAAATCCGACCACAACTCTATCCTCCTGATTCCTGCTTACAAGCAAAAATTTAAGTAGGAAGCACCAGTGACTCGGTCTATAAAAAAGTGGTCAGATGATGCAGATGCTAAACTACAGGACTGTTTTGGTATCAAGTATGGAACATGTTCCGGGATTCTTCCGATGGCATTGAGGAGTACACCACATCAGTCACTGGCTTTATCAATAAGTGCATTGATGACGTCGTCCCCACAGTGACTGTACGTACATACCCCAACCAGAAGCCATGTATTACAGGCAACATTCGCACTGAGCTAAAGGGTAGGGCTGCCGCTTTCAAAGAGCGGGACTCTATCTCGGAAGCTTGCAAGAAATCCTGCTATGCCCTGCGATGAACCATCAAACAGGCAAAGCGCCAATACAAGGCTAAGATTGAATCATACTACACCGGCTCCGATGCTCGTCTTATGTGGCAGGGCTTGCAAACTATTACAGACCACAAAGGCAAGCACAGCTGCGAGCTGCCCAGTGACACGAGCCTACCAGACGAGCTAAATCACTTCTATGCTCGCTTTGAGGCAAGTAACACTGAAACATGCACGAGAGCACCAGCTGTTCTGGATGACTGTGTGATCACGCTCTCCGCAGCCAACGTGAGTAAGACTTTTAAACAGGTCAACATACACAAGGCTGCTGGCCCAGACGGATTACCAGGACATGTGCTCCGGGCATGTGCTGACCAACTGGCAGGTGTCTTTACTGACATTTTCAACATGTCCCTGATTGAGTCTGTAATACCAACATGTTTCAAGCAGACCATCATAGTCCCTGTGCCCAAGAACACAAAGGCAACCTGCCTAAATGACTACAGACCCATAGCACTTACGTCCGTAGCCATGAAGTGCTTTGAAAGGCTTGTAATGGCTCACATCAACACCATTATCCCAGAAACTCTAGACCCACTCCAATCTGCATTCCGCCCAAACAGATCCACAGATGATGCAATCTCTATTGCACTCCACACTTCCCTTTCCCACCTGGACAAAAGGAACACTTATGTGAGAATGCTATTCATTGACTACAGCTCAGCGTTCAACACCATAGTACCCTCAAAGCTCATCACTAAGCTAAGAATCCTGGGACTAAACACCTCCCTCTGCAACTGGATCCTGGACTTCCTGACAGGCCACCCCCAGGTGGTGAGGGTAGGTAGCAATACATCTGCCACTCTGATCCTCAATACTGGAGCCCCCCCAGGGGTGCGTGCTCAGTCCTCTCCTGTACTCCCTGTTCACCCACGACTGCATGGCCAGGCACGACTCCAACACCACCATTAAGTTTGCAGACGACACAACAGTGGTAGGCCTGATCACCGACAACAACGAGACAGCCTATAGAGAGGAGGTCAGAGACCTGGCCGGGTGGTGCCAGAATAACAACCTCTCCCTCAACGTAACCAAGACTAAGGCGATGATTGTGGACTACAGGAAAAGGAGGACCGAGCACGCCCCCATTCTCATCGACAGGGCTTTAGTGGAGCAGGTTGAGAGCTTCAAGTTTCTTGGTGTCCACATCACCAACAAACTAGAATGGTCCAAATACACAAAGACAGTCGTGAAGAGGGCACGACAAAGCCTAGGAAGCTAAAAAGATTTGGCATGGGTTCCTGAGATCCTCCAAAGGTTCTACAGCTGCAACATCGAGAGCTTCCTGACTGGTTGCATCACTGCTTGGTACGGCAATTGCTTGCCTCCGACCGCAAGGCACTACAGAGGGTAGTGCGTACGGCCCACTACATCACTGGGGCTAAGCTGCTTGCCATCCAGGACCTCTACACCAGGCAGTGTCAGAGGAAGGCCCTAAAAATAGTCAAAGACCCCAGCCACCCCAGTCATAGACTGTTCTCTCTACTACCGCATGGCAAGCGGTACCGGAGTGCCAAGTCTAGGACAAAAAGGCTTCTCAACAGTTTTTACCCCCAAGCCATAAGACTCCTGAACAGGTAATCAAATGGCTACCGGACTATTTTTATTTCTTTACTTACCTATTGTTCACCTAATACATTTTTTGCACTGTTGGTTAGAGCCTGTAAGTAAGCATTTCACTGTAAGGTCTACACCTGTTGTATTCGTGCTAGTGACAAATACACTTTGATACTTTGATTTGATTTGGTCCCGAGAGGAGGAGAGAAAGAGATTGAATTACTGTGTGGTGTGTGAGAAATGTGCATGCTTGTCGTCTGCTAGGTGCATTAAGAGACCTCCTGGCTGGTATGGTGCGCCTTGTGGGGCCTGGAGGACTGGGTTATGGCCGTCCTGAAGACCTTCAAGTAGTTTCAATACTTTACATGGACTCCAGACTCTTAAATGCACAGATGGCCCTTATATGCTTCTAGGAGGGCGGCGAGATGACAAGAGGGCACTGGTCTTGAGAGACACACACACTATGCACATACACACAAACATGCACACAAGCACACACACACATACACACATACCTTATCCTGCTGTGTGTCTGTGTGAGAGCAGTGGGACTGCGGGACGTTGTTGTGGCCGTGGCAGTTTAGGCGTGTACAGTGTCTGTGTTAAACTGTCTCTACTGTCTGGGCTGAAATAGTTTAGTTGTTCTGAGGAGCTAGCGAGCTTCTCATTCCCTGGGCCCTGGGCTGTTATTCTGTCTGGAATACTCGGGATGGACAGAGATTATGCCGGCACGATAACGATAAGCTCCTTTCCTCAAGAGTCCCACTGACCATGTCCTTCAGCAAGGCTGCTCGTATAGAAAAAAATCCTCTCAACACGAGAGCTGGAGCCGAGGAGGCCAGGGATAAAGCTTTATACAATCCAACACACACTGACCTTTAGTTAGTATTCTCTTCACATACACACATGGACACACACACATGTATGCACGCCAGTACGCGCGTGTACACATACACACATGCACACACACCCAGGACGATTGTTACATAGACAATTCTTCACTGTGTGCTGAAAGGTAATCTTAAAATAGAGATTATGATGCCATTATCAGCCTTTTGGAGAAGAGAGATAGTCAGTAGCCTAGGGTCTTTGTGCCTTTTAGTCACAATTTCTCATATGTGACCGACCTGCTCGATTCGGTCTTATGTAGCAAAATTTGAAATAGTGTTTTTTGCTTTGGATAAAAGTAGAGACTCAGAGCTAGAAAATGGTATATCATACACTACAGTTGAGGAACAATGGGAAAGTCATTTTGAGAAAATGGCCCTTGAATGTTTTGGTACCTACTGGAGAGCTTTTCTTTATCTACACCCATTCAGCATCGTTCGCACCCTTTTAAGAATTAGCCCCACCCATCTTTTTAAGCCTTAACATGTGAGGCTATGTACTAAACAACCAAAGATTGGCTGGTTTATACTACGGGTGTGTTCGTAAATTTAATCTGGAGTGCCAGAGTGTGCTCTGGGTGTTCGTAAACTCAGAGCATTTTTAGATTGGCCGTTTGTAAATTCAGAGCGTTTTGCTCTTGGAGCGTTCAGAGCGCACAATGGACGCTCTGGCCACAAAGTAGGGTGGATCCGAGCGTTCTGACCTAACAACAGCAGTCAAGCACCCAATTTAAGGAGCAGTGGGGCGCAAGTGCCCCATCCTTGACAACATCCGGAAAAATGTAGTGCGCCAAATTCAAAATGCAAATGTAGTATTATAAAACATTCATAAAAATACAAGTGTTGCACACTCTTCAAAAGCTTAGACTCTTGGCAATCTCACAGCATTGTCAGATTTCAAAAAGGCTTTACGGCGAAAGCAGAATATTTGATTGTCTGAGGACAGCACCCCATGTACTTCCCATATTAGCATAATAATAAAACCAGCGCGGGTGTCACAAAACACATAAAAAGAGCTAAAATAAATTGCTTACCTTTGATGATATTCTGCTGAGGGCAATCCAAGCAAGACATCCAATGTTCCTTTTGTTAGAAAAAGTCTGTATTTATATCCATAAAACTCAGTTTGGTTGGCGCGTTCTGTTCAGAAAATCCACCGTCCACTCGTCCCATTATACAAGACAAATAATATACCTATCAACTTTGTCCAATCAAATCAAACATCGTTTATAATCGATCCTTAGCTACACTATTATCTATATTAACTATTATATTTTACACGGATAATATCCTGAACGATAGTAAAATACAGAGGTGCGCGCTCCCGGGTCCCTCGCGCCACAGACAGAAATCACTTCCTCACTCCACTTACATAATATTCTTCTATTCGACTGTTGTTCAAGGTAAATTCTTTAAACCTTGTCTAAAGATGGTTGACATCTAGTGGAAGCCATAGGTACTGCAACCTGGGAGCTGGAATTCAGCAGATCCCATAGACAACCATTGGAAAAGAAGGGATGTCACAAAAAACATTTTTCCGAATGGATTTTGCTCGGTTTTCGCCTGCTATATCAGTTCTGTTATACTCACAGACATTATTTTAACAGTTCTAGAAACTTCAGAGTGTTTTCTATCCAATAGTACTAATTATGTGCATACCCTAGTTTCTGGGCCTGAGTGGCAGGCATTTTACTTTGGGCACGCCAGACTCTCCAAAACTCCCAACACTGCCACCACTCCCTAACTAGTTTTAACAGCCTAACGTTGGCTAGCTTGCTAGCTACTTCCAGACACAAATGAGAGAACAGCTCACTCTGACCATTTTACTTGCCCTAGCAGAACTGGTTAGGCAGTTTTTATGTTATCCAGAGCATTGGTGACTGCAACTGTGCTGCTGGCAACAATTTATGCTTTTTTACCAACGTTTACTGACACCGGCCATACTCAACGGGTGTTTAGCATTTGTAAATTCGTCAGTTATTCTGCGAATTTACCAGCTACGTCTATCAACAGCTTTCGCAGTGACATCATGAACATTCAATTGAAATGGATAGTTGCATAGTGGAGTCTTTTGTTAAGATATGTAGCTAGCTAAACAATGAACCATAATCCCAACTCATGACATTACTACCCTGCATGAATCTGCAGGTAGCTAACCAACCAGGTTCAATGTTAGCTAGTTAACATTAGGCTATAACTAGCAAAGCAAATGGCTCTGAGATACAAATAATATTATTACACAGATCATACATGTAACATTGGCTAGCGAGCCAGCGAGCCAGCCAGCTAACGTTACTTGCTAGCTAACAGTACACTTTAACTTGAAATGAAAATGACTTTCTGACAAAATTAGAAACGTGTAATATCTGAAAATCTTATTCGTATACATGGATGGACGCTTCTCCCTCTCTATCATGGATGCCATGGTTGCCCTTAGTTTGAAGATGTAATCCGGAGACAGGTTTTTTCTCCATCTCCTTAGCTATCATACTCTAATTCCACTGATTTCAAAACTCGGTCCTCCAGAAAGTGGAGAGCAGCACTTACGCAGTTCTACTATGTGATATCTTTCAAAAAAGGCGCATTAGAAAGGATTACCTACACATACTGACCAGCTCATATTATAGAAAGAAGCCTGCTACATGGCAGACTAATCCAAACTCATCTCTCGGCATGTCCAGCCCACAATTTTATTTGTATTTACAGATTGCATACAGTTTGTTGTTAAGGCATATGAAAGTTCACATGATAAACCCCCCAAAAATGTACGTTCAAATGGCGCTCCTGTGAAGTAGTGATGCGCGACATATGCCTAGTTTCCTGAAACGAGTCACATATTATCTACTCTAAAACCAGATGAGATACACACCCATGCCTCCCAGACAGTCTACTACTGTAGCTATTGGCCTAATCCAAAACTCTGCCCACTCACTTCCTGGCCCAGCCCCTCCCTGGCCCAGTCCCTCCCTGGCCCCTCCCTGGCCCAGTCCCTCCCCTCTACTCTTTTCTATTTTTACCGATGACCTGCCACTGGCATTAAACAAAGCTTGTGAGTTCATGTATGCTGATGATTAAACCATACAGTTCATTCAGAAAGTTTTCAGACCCCTTCACTTTTCCCACATTTTGTTACGATACAGCCTTATTATAAAATTGATAAAAAATATATATATATCCTCATCAATCTACACACAATACCCCATAATGACAAAGCAAAAACAGGTCTTTAGAAATTTTAGCCATTTTTTTACAAATAAAAAACAGAAATACCTTACTTACATAAGTATTCAGAACCTTTGCTATGAGACTCGAGGTATTGAGGTCAGGTGCATCCTGTTTCCATTGATTGTTTCTACAACTTGATTGGAGTCCACCTGTGGTAAATTCAATTGATTGGACATGATTTGGAAAGGCACACACCTGTCTATATAAGGTCGCAGAGTTAGACAGTGCATGTCAGAGCAAAAATCAAGCCATGAGGTTGAAGGAATTGTCCGTAGAGATCCGAGACAGGATTGTGTCGAGGCACAGATCTACGGAAGGCTACCAAACAATTTATGCAGCATTGAAGGTCCCCATGAACACTGTGGCCTCCATAATTCTTAAATGGAAGAAGTTTGGAACCACCAAGACTCTTCCTAGAGCTGGCCGCCTGGCCAAACTAAGCAATCGGGGGGACTAGGTCAGGGAGATGACCAAGAACCCGATGGTCACTCTGACAGAGCTCCAGAGGTCCTCTGTGAAGATCGGAGAACCTTCCAGAAGGACAACCATCTCTGCAGCACTCCACCAATCAAGCCTTTATGGTAGTGGCGAGACGGAAGCCACTCCTCAGTAAAAGGCACATGACAGCCCGCTTGGAGTTTGCTTGGAGGACTCTCAGACCATGAAAAACAAGATTCTCTTGTCTGATGAAACCAAGATGGAACTCTTTGGCCTGAATGCCAAGTGTCACGTCTGGAGGAAACCTGGCACCATCCATACGGTGAAGCATGGTGGTGGCAACATCATGTTGTGGGAATGTTTTTCAGCAGCAGGGACTAGGAGACTAGTCAGGGTTGAGGAAAAGATGAACAAAGCAAAGTACAGAGAGATCCTTGATGAAAACATGCTCCAGAGCACTCAGGACCTTAGACTGGGGTGAAGGTTCACCTTCCAACAGGACAACGACAGTAAGCACATAGGAAAGACAATGCAGGAGTGGCTTCGGGACAAGTCTCTGAATGTCCTTGAGTGGCCCAGCCAGAGCCCGGACTTGAACCTGATTTAACATCTTTGGAGAGACCTGAAATAGCTGTGCATCGATGCTCCCCTTCCAACCCGACAGAGCTTGAGAGGATCTGCAGAGAAGAATGGGAGAAACTCCCCAAATACAGGTGTGCCAAGCTTGTAGCGTCATACCCAAGATGACTCGAGGCTGTAATCTCTGCCAAAGGTGCTTCAACACAGTACCGAGTTAAGGGTCTGAATACTTATGTAAATGTGATACTTCTGTGTTTTATTTTTAAAAAGCTGTTTTTGCTTTGTCATTATGGGTTATTGTGTGTAGATTGATGAGGGGGAAAAACTAGTTAATACATTTTAGAATAAGACTGTAATGTTTCAAAATGCTAATATTAAACTGGTCCCGAACATCTTTAAAAACGAAGAGCATTGTGTTGGTACAAATCATTCCCTAAGTTCTAGACCTCAGCTGAATCTGGTAATGAGTGGTGTGGCTGTTCAACGAGTTGAGGAGACTAAATTACTTGGTGTTACCTTACATTGTAAACTGTTATGGTCGAAACATACAGATTCAATGGTTGTAAAGATGGGGAGAGGTCTGTCTGTAATAAAGAGATGCTCTGCTTTTTTGACACCACACACAAAGCAAGTCCTCCAGGCTATGGTTTTATATTATCTTGATTATTGTCCAGTCATATGGTCAAGTGCTGCAAAGAAAGACCTAGTTGAGTTGCAGCTGGTCCAGAACAGAGCGGCACATCTTGCTCTTCATTGTAATCAGATGGCTAATATTAATACTATGCATGCCAGTCTGTCTTGGCTACGAGTTGAGGAAAGACTGACTGCATCACATGTTTTAATAAGAAACAGTAATATGTTGGAAATTCCAAATTGTTTGCATAGTGAACTTACACACAGCACTGACACACACACTTACCCCACCAGACATGCCACCGGGGGTCTTTTCACAGTCTCCAGGTCCAGAGAAAATTCATGGAAAGTGCATGGAACTCCAATCCATGTTATATAGCGCAAGTGAACAACAAACCTGGTTTAAAAAACAAATAAAGCAACACCTTACGGCACAACGCCTCTCCCCCATGTGACCTACTTGTGGTGTGTATGTACTGACTTGTATGTGTAACGGTCAGATGCGCACACACACACACACACACACACTACATGTTCATGTTTTTAAATGTAAATGTTCAAGTATTTTGTTTGAAATGTATTTTTTGTTAAGTGTCGGACCCCAGTAAGACTTGCTGTCACCATTGGCGTTGTCTAATGGGGATCCTAATAAATCAAATGAAAACCCCTGGCCCAGTCCCTGGCCATGACCCTACCCCTTCCCCTTCCCCTCCCTAGCCCAGCCCCTTTCCCTCCCTGGCCCATACCCTCCCCTCCCCTCCCTGGCCCAGTCCTTCCCCTCCCTGGCCCCTACCGTCCCCTCCCCCTCAATGGCCCATACCCTCCCCTCCCTGGCCCAGCCCCTCCCTCTGTGTGACCACAGCAGCATGTTAATTACACACTAATGGATTCAGTTAGAAGAGAAAGCACTGTGAAACAGACATTACAGCTACATCAACTGTCAGCTCTGAGAGAGAGGGATGGAAGGAAGGCGAGCTGAAGAAAGAAAGATATGGAGAGAGAGAGGGGAATGTGGAGAGACAATTATGTGGTTGCAGGGTCAATCAAAATGCTTTATCCATCGCTTTTTATCTTTCGATTCGTATTAGCGCTCTAATCACCAGACATATTAAAAATGCATGAGTTCCATTGGCAATATTCTCCTGTCTTCCATGAAATCTTCGATTTTTCATTTCCATGTGCAAGTGAGAAAAATGAAAAAAATAAAATAATAGATGAAAAGGGACCTGAGGATACTTAATTTGCAGCCTTTCATATTGCATATGGAAATTCTCCTAGAATGAGTGTTATGAGGATAATAGTAGTAGGTGTAATGATAGAGAGTTGAAGAGAAACAGTTTAGCTCAACTCTAACTCTCCCTACTCTCCCTCCACACAGCCCCTATTCATCCCTCCTTCCCAAAGCCCGGGGAATACATTGTTATTGTTCATTAAAGAGACTTTCACACTCTTTTTCCCCCCTAATCATCCTGCAGAAGTATATGATCTTTATGAGAATGTGGGCAGGACAAATCCGAGAGCATTAGAGCTTCATATGCTATTCCCTCTGCAGAGAGACTCTTCATCTTTGTTAAGAGAGGATGAAACAGAAGAGGGGAACCTCAGAAGACAGACTTTTCTCCTAATCTCTGATTTTGTCCTGAACTCCCTGTGAATGTTCTTCCCTTTAGGTTCTTAAGTTCAAAGCCAGGAAGCGTATCACACTCTCTAAAAGAAGGGAACTGCGCAGGGAACACAGAGGAGGAAGAGAAAGAGAAAAGAGAGATGAGACAAACAAAGCCCTGGTAATGTTCATTAATCAAAAGACAATGATTGGTCCCTCTGTGGCGTGATTCATTCAACAGGCTGAAAGTTAATTAGGGATTAACAAACGGGGAGCCCCACTGGAGATTGTTGCTCTTCTGAACAAGTGCTGTCTGACTCCTGTACAAGATACAGCTTGACTTATTGACTTTGTGATTGATTGGTCTTCCCAGTTAATCATAGTTTGTGGTTGATAGTGACAGGTTAATAGAGGGATTGGTTGATTAGTTAGTCAATTCGTTGATGTGTTACTTTAGTTGGACAGACATTTAATATATAAACTGGGTAGAGGATTGAATGGATCATGGTACACAATAAATCAAGGAGAGTTGAAATCACAGAGTAAAGAAAAATAGTTACATTTGCTCTACTGGAGTTATCTTAACCCTCAACAGAGTGATACGCTCCCTGGAGTTAGTGTTAATAACTGGAGTTGATTGGGGCAGTACTTTTAAATCCGTTAAGAGTAACCAGAGACAGGGAGTTAAAACAATGGAGTATCCAGAGTTGTGGGAGGGGTATCTTTGTCATATTTCCCAGCATGCTTGTTTTAATATCTGTGTTTGTGCATGTACATTGATGGTTTTTGATCTGATGCTACACAATGATGTAACGTACATTTTTCTAAACTAATCTGTAAGTGGTTGGATTTATTGCAACTGTTACTGAGAAAGCTGTTCCTGTTAACATGATGTAGGTAGTGTAAGTTGTGGGTGATATAACATTTCTGGACATCCTCCCTCTTAAATGGATATCAATAGAGATTTGATGTCACATTGTAAATCATCATAATATGATGCATTAAGACACACTACCGCTCAAAAGTTTGGGGTCACTTGAGAAACAGATGCCTCACAAGTCCTCAACTGGCAGCTTCATTGAATAGTACCTGCAAAACACCAGTCTCAACGTCAACAGTGAAGAGGCGACTCCGGGATGCTGGCATTCTAGGCAGTTGCAAAGAAAAAGCCATATCTCAGACTGGCCAATAAAAATAATAGATTAAGATGGGCAAAAGAACACAGACACTGGACAGAGGAAGTTGCCAGTTGAGGACTTGTGAGGCGTCTGTTTCTCAAACTAGACACTCTAATGTACTTGTCCTCTTGCTCAGTTGTGCACCAGGGCCTCCCACTCCTCTTTCAATTCTGGTTAGAGCCAGTTTGCGCTGTTCTGTGAAGGGAGTAGTACACCGCGTTGTACGAGATCTTCAGTTTCTTGGCAATTTCTTGCATGGAATAGCCTTCATTTCTCAGAACAAGAATAGACTGACGAGTTTCAGAAGAAAGTTCTTTGTTTCTAGCCATTTTGAGCCTGTAATCGAACCCACAAATGCTGATGCTCCAGATACTCAACTGGTCTAAAGAAGGCCAGTTTTATTGCTTCTTTAATCAGGACAACAGTTTTAGCTGTGCTAACATAATTGCAAAAGGGTTTTCTAATGATCAATTAGCCGTTTAAAATGATAAACTTGGATTAGCTAACACAACGTGCCATTGGAACACAGGAGTGATGGTTGCTGATAATGGGCCTCTGTACGCCTATGTAGATATTCCATTAAAAGTTTCCAGCTGCAGTTTCCAGCTACAATAGTCATTTACCACATTAACAATGTCTACACTGTATTTCTGATCAATTTGATGTTATTTTAATGGACAAAGTTTTTGATTTTCTTTCAAAAACTAGGACATTTCTAAGTTACACTACCGTTGGGGTATGTAAATTGGGCTTCACATCCTTTAACCTCAAATGGGACCATATAAACCCCAGAAAAGTGTTGAATTTGACTCCATAGGAGTTGAATTAACTATTGCTATTATATTGTGAGAGTAAAAATCACTCAAAATAATTACCTCTAGAATACTGACAACACTGCAGAGAGTGTGTCACGTCCTGGTCATAGATAGCCCTTTTGGCTGCTCTATGGTGGTTTTGGTCAGGACGTGATCAGGGGTGTGTTTTGGTTCTATGTTGTTTTTCTATGTTGGTTTGGGTTCCCAATTAGAGGCAGCTGTTAGTTATTGTCTCTAATTGGGAATCCTATTTAGGTTGTTTAGTCCCCCACTTGTGTTGTGGGATATTATATGTTTAGGTTTGTAGTTGTGTGTGTACCTGCGTGTGCCATACCTGCGTTACGGTTGTTTCTTTTGTTTTGGTGAGTTCAACAAATAAATATGTTTCACTCAACCCTGCACGCTGCGCCTTGGTCCAATTCTGTCAACGATCGTGACAGAATATCTCACCACACCAGGACCAAGCAGCGTGCAACCGTGCAGGAACCCTGGAGCCAGGAGGGGGAGTATCGCCGTCCCAGGGAGGAGTTGGAGGCAGCGATGGCAGAGCGGCTCTTCTATGAGCGGAAGTACAAGGGAACACGGCTGGCGAGGAAACCCGAGAGGCAGCCCCCAAACATTTTTTGGGAGGGCACACTGGGAGTTTGGCTGAGACAGGTTGGAGACGTGGGCCAACTCCTCGTGCTGAGACATTCTACTAAGGCACCGTGTGAGGCGGTGAAGCGCACGGTGTCACCAGTGCGTGTTCACAGCCAGGTGCGCGACATGCCAGCTTCCAGCATCTGTCGAGCTAGGGGGAGTGTGCAGCCTGGAAGGAGGGTGTCGGCTCAGCGCTCCTGGTCTCCGGTTCGCCTCCTTGGACCAGGATACCCTGCGCCGGCTCTGCACACTGTGTCTCCAGTGCGCGCCCACAGCCCGGTGCGCGACATTCCAGCTCCCCGCATCTGTCAGGCTAGGGTGGCGACCAGCCTGGAAGGAGGGTGTCGGCTCAGCGCTCCTGGTCTCCAGTGCGCCTCCTTGGACCAAGATAACCTGCGCCGGCTCTGCGCACTGTATCTCCGGTGCGTCTNTCCCTGTGCGCATCGAGAGCCCGGCACGTCCTGTCCCTGCTCCACGCATCAGGTCCCCTGTGCGCATCGAGAGCCCGGCACGTCCTGTCCCTGCTCCACGCATCAGGTCCCCTGTGCGCATCGAGAGCCCGGCACGTCCTGTCTCTGCTCCACGCATCAGGTCCCCTGTGCGCATCGAGAGCCCGGCACGTCCTGTCCCTGCTCCACGCATCAGGTCCCCTGTGCGCATCGAGAGCCCGGCACGTCCTGTCCCTGCTCCACGCATCAGGTCCCCTGTGCGCATCGAGAGCCCGGCACGTCCTGTCCCTGCTCCACGCATCAGGTCCCCTGTGCGCATCGAGAGCCCGGCACGTCCTGTCCCTGCTCCACGCATCAGGTCCCCTGTGCGCATCGAGCGACCAGCACGGACTGTTCCTGTTCCACGCACCAGGCCGCTAGGGTGTCGTCCCAGCCTGGCACGTAATGTTCCTGCTTCACGCACCAGGCCTCTAGGGTGTCGTCCCAGCCTGGCACGGACTGTTCCTGTTCCACGCACCAGACCTCTAAGAGGTCGTCCCAGCCTGGTACGTACTGTTCTTGCTCCACGTACCGGGCCTCCAGTGCGTCTTCTCGGGCCGGTACGGCCCACACCGGAGCCGCCGCCAAAGGCGAGGACCCACCCGAGAGACCCCCCCAGTGACTTTTGGTCGCGGTTGGAGTCCGCGCTTTTGGGGGGGGGGTACTGTCACGTCCTGGCCATAGACAGCCCTTTTGGCTGCTCTATGGTGGTTTTGGTCAGGACGTGATCAGGGGTGTGTTTTGGTTCTGTTGTTTTTCTATGTTGGTTTGCGTTCCCAATTAGAGGCAGCTGTTAGTCGTTGTCTCTAATTGGGAATCCTATTTAGGTTGTTTAGTCCCCCACTTGTGTTGTGGGATATTATATGTTTAGGTTTGTAGTTGTGTGTGTACCTGTGTGTGCCATACCTGCATTACGGTCGTTGTGTACTTTCTTTTGTTTTGATGAGTTCAACAAATAAATATGTTTCACTCAACCCTGCACGCTGCGCCTTGGTCCAATTCTGTCGACGATCGTGACAGAGTGTTATTTTCAATTAATACTGTACGGAGTTAAACACAATGACGCAGAGTTAAATATCAACACTAAATTGAGCATATGCAACTCTGAAAAAATAACTCTGTTGGCAGAGTACATTTTTAGACTGGGACCAAATGTTATCTGTAGCAGAGGAACATTTTCTTCAATTAGAGTAAAATGTGCTATGATATCAGTAGTGTAGAGGGTAGAAAACCACGGGACAAAGGCTGTTCTCACTATCAGAATACATCAGGTGAAAATCATTATGTATTTGAATTAATGATTAAATCAAAGTTTCCACACATTTGCAGGTGTTATAGCAGGTACAGCGACATGCTTATGAAACTAGCTCTAACAGGGCAGTAGAATGTCTTATGTTTCTAGCTCCAACAGGGCAGTAGAATGTCTTATGTTACAAGCTCCAACAGGGCAGTAGAATGTCTTATGTTACTAGCTCCAACAGTGCAGTAGAATGTCTTGTGTTACTAGCTCCAACAGGGTAGTAGAATGTCTTATGCTACCAGCTCCAACAGGGCAGTAGAATGTCTTGTGTTACTAGCTCCAACAGGGCAGTAGAATATCTTGTTACCAGCTCCAACAAGGTAGTAGAATGTCTAGCAAATACAATAGAAATACACAAATAATAAAAAATCTAAACAAGAAATGAATTCAAGAAATTACCCAGTTCTTGTGAGATAGACGCCAGATTCATTAATATGGTGTGAATAAGAGAGAAAGAAGAAGAAAGAGAAGAAGAGAGATATTTCACCTTCCAGAGACATTCTCCTTCCCCCCTAAAAATGTCACTATTCCACTGAAATTGATGTTGCACTCACCTACGGAAGGATTCTCTAGGGGCCCTCAATAAAATAGCTCACCATAAGGGCTGACCATATAATAAAAAATACAGTTGGCTTTCTCTAACAGAGATAGTGGAGTTAGTAAAGAATGGGGAAAGACAGATCGAACCAAAGAAATCAATCAAAAGGAGACAATGTTTTGTAATTGATTTCTTTGCTCCCTCTTTGTGTCTTGTTTAACAGACTCCTGTCTAGTCTCCTGTCATGTCGGCCTCAGTGAAAAACACAAACACAAGCAAATATAGATGATCAATAAATGATTGAGCTGAGTGTACCATCTATTGTCTGATAGAAGACTCAAATAAGAAAACAAGAGAAAAGAAGAAGACTGAGCAGAGTGATATAACCTGGAGAGCGAGGTAGGAGATGAAAGAAGTGAAAGAGGAGCCAGCTCCTCTGGAGAGGGTAGGAGATGAAAGAAGGGAAAGAGGAGCCAGCTCCTCTGGAGAGGGTAAGAGATGAAAGAAGGGAAAGAGGATTCAGCTCCTCTGGAGAGGGTAGGAGATGAAAGAAGGGAAAGAGGAGCCAGCTCCTCTGGAGAGGGTAGGAGATGAAAGAAGGGAAAGAGGAGCCAGCTCCTCTGGAGAGGGTAGGAGATGAAAGAAGGGAAAGAGGAGCCAACTCCTCTGGAGAGGGTAGGAGATGAAAGAAGGGAAAGAGGAGCCAGCTTCTCTGGAGAGGGTTTTGGCTACAAGTGAAAGAGGACTGCATCGTATCGCTGCTTGATTAAACCCAGTTAATGAACAGGATTTGAGCTTTTGTTTGTAATTAGAAAACAAATGGCTATGATGGGGGGACTGGATGGGGGGTTTCAGTGCCCTGAAGGGTCTTCTCTATCTCTTCTCTCGGACTGTTCTGGGTTAGCTAGCCGCTGTGTTGGCTGCATGCACAATTAAACATTCACAGTGCTCTCACTTTTTCTTATTTACATACTTCACTTTCACACACACGCAGGCGTGCACGTGAAAACGCAAACACACATGCACTCACACATGCACACATGCGTACACACACATACCGGCGGACACTCTTCAAAAGGTGTGTGTGTTTGTGTGTGTTTGCCCTTGGGTAACTCTCAATGGTATGCTGTGTGTCATTTCCAGCCCACTCTCACCCTCCATGACAGCCACAAGCCAAATACTGTAAGTAAGAAATATATATACAGTGGGGCAAAAAAGTATTTAGTCAGCCACCAATTGTGCAAGTTCTCTCACTTAAAAAGATGAGAGAGGCCTGTAATTTTCATCATAGGTACACTTCAACTATGACAGACAAAATGAGGAAAAAAAATCCAGAAAATCACATTGTAGGATTTTTAATGAATTTATTTGCAAATTATGGTGGAAAATAAGTATTTGGTCA
>QNTS01001046.1:239429-268481 GCA_003317085.1 Hucho hucho | reverse complement strand
TGACCAAATACTTATTTTCCACCATAATTTGCAAATAAATAAATAAAAAATCCTACAATGTGATTTTCTGGATTTCTTTTTCTCATTTCGTCTGTCATAGTTGAAGTGTACCTATGATGAAAATTACAGGCCTCTCTCATCTTTTTAAGTTGGAGAACTTGCACAATTGGTGGCTGACTAAATACTTTTTTGCCCCACTGTATTTGACTGAACCTTGAACATATAGCCTAGTCACTGGAAAAAGACTCTTACATACATCCCATGTACATCTTAAAGGGCAGTGCAGTCAAAAAATAGATTAATCTGTGGTTTATATATATTTCCACACTATGAGGTTGGAATAATACTGTGAAATGTGAACATTATGATAATGCATATTAGGCTCCTCCAATTAGGCCTCTCTCTCAGACCACTCTCAGACAGTCCTATCAACATTCTTAGTTGAGAAATTACATTATGCTAATAAAATATTTTTGTTTATTTTTGACCATTTTAATTGAAAACAATCACAGTAAGGTATTGCATTGTTACAAAGAAATAATTTGATATTGAGATAAAAATGTTTGCATTTAACTGGGTATCTGATAATAGTGGCGTATTCTGAGGTATAACATGTGAAAACTTGAACTATGGCTCAGTACAGTGCATAACAGTATGTGATTGTATAACAGTGCAGTATTCCACAGCTCGGTCTCATAGGGTTGGCCCCGGTCAACCAAGATGTATCTAAATGTAGGCTAGTGAACCACCCTTTCAAGCACTGGGTTCAACAAGCTTTTAACAGCACCCCAGTCATAATCCCTTTCTTCTTCCTCTCCCTCACTCTGTCTTTTCTTTTTCTCAGACATCAGAGAGGGAGAGAGAATAAAAGGCCTAGCTTTTTCTCCTTTGGGCTTGGGAGTGGAGGGAGCGAGCAGAGCGAAGGAGAGGAGTTGGCTTGCTGTGTCTGAGAATGATCAAAACCAGAGTGGATCCTGATGCCGATGGGAGAACAAACCCCTGTGAGAGAGTGAGGGAGCAAAGGAGGAGGACAGGAGGAGAGGAGGGAGGAGGGATGAAAGTTGCCCTCTCAGCACAGACAGTGTATTTGCTCTTCTGTGAGATAGCGAGAAAGGGATGGAGGGGTAGAAACAGAGAGACAGGGAATTTGCTCTTCCAGGTAGAGAGAGTGATGAATGGGATGGGTATAGATAAATAGACTGGTAGATACACTGCCTCTCCTTTATTTGGGGTTCTGCAGGGAGGTACTGTATGTAGTGAGGTTTTAGGACTAAGGGCAGACATATAGGCAGGCTGCTGAATGAGGATATTATCATGTGCAGAGATAATGGTTAGATTGTTTTTTTCCACATGTGTGCACACACACACACACACACACACACACACCCACACACACACACACACACACACACACACACACACACATTGGGTGCTGCAGAGGGAGGTCCTATATGCAGGAGGCATGTCCCTGGTCTGGAGGGTGATTATCCTAAACACAGAAATGAAAGGATTACAAAGCGACGGTGTAATCCAGCTGTCAATCCCACACCTCATTAGCAAACAAGGACTTCGAGAAGGAGAGATAGTGGGAGGAACAGGAACTGGAGGGGAGGTTAAAGTGAGGGAATGAGGCAGGGTAATATGGAAGGAGAGAGAAAGAGAGGGAGAGAGAGAGAGAAAGAACGAGAGAGAGAGAGAGAGAGAGAGAGAGAGAGAGAAAGAGAGAGAGAGAGAGAGGAGAGGTTGCAGCCCCTGGGTTTAGCTCAGGGGGGGTCTTTGGAGAGCTTTTATTAGTTAAGCTCTCATCTGTCTCTCCTCCGCTTCGTCTCTCCTCTCTGCTTCGTCCCTCCTCTCCTCCGCTTTGTCTCTCCTCTCCTCCGCTTTGTCTCTCCTCTCCTCCGCTTCGTCTCTCCTCTCGTCCGCTTAGTCTCTCGTCTCCTCCCCTCCCCTTCATCCCTCCTCTCCTCTGCTTCGTCTCTCGTCTCCTCTGCTCCATCTCTCCTCTCCTCTCCTCTGCGTCTCCTCCACTAACACAAGCAGACAGAGTGGGTGTCAGTAACGTCTCAAACCCACCACAGCTCAGCTTGTAATTCCCTGATTAATTAAGAACAGTGATTTGTTCATTTAATTGTAGGTGTTGGGTCACCCCCCCCCACACCCCTCCTCTTTTTTCCTCGCTTTCTTCTTCCTCTTGTTCCCACTCGTCCTTAGTGGCAGCAGGCTAATTTGCTGTGCAGCTGTGGGGCTGCTTGGAGGGGAAATGAAAAGGTACGATGGGGGAAGTATTCAGATGGTTTATTAACAATTGATTTGCCACGGCAGCGTCACAGAGAAGGGCCGCTGGGAGATGGTATGCTGCCTGACATGCCTCCCAGGCAGACACCCGCGGGTAGAAGAGAGAAAGAGAAAGAGAGAGAGAGAGAGAGGGGGAGTAGGCGGGAAGACAGACAGAGGACTGAGTCTCTGTGGAGGTACTAAATATTAAGCCTCCCTACTGTTCCTGTAACATCGCTAAGATCTGTGTAGTGTACCACACAACTCTATCCACTGAACTCAGACCAGTGCTCACCTCAACATCAACTGTTATTGTTTGTTTTCCCTACACGGCTGAAAATATACATACATTAGGTGAATAAATATAAACAATTAAATGTTTACATATTTCAAGATGACATGGTAGATTTTGGTTTGTCACAAATAGCTTTGGATGGTTATGACAGGGATGAGTATCCGTTGGAGACAGCAGAGGTACTACAGCCAACTAATAGGACAGCGGCATCAAAAGTGTTTCCAAACCAAAATCACATCAGTGTTGTCTGCCTTCACCTGCAGACAGCCTCTTCTTCTCTTCTTTGAATGTCTTTGTCTCTGCAGTGCTGTGATGCTCCAATGCTGTCACATCCCCTGTTCATAGGCAGACACACAGTGGACACCATGGAAGTGTGAGATAGACTCCACATCAGACGCATTAGAGCTTCAAAGCCGAGGGGAGAACAGAGAGAGGGAGACAGAATCCCCCCAGCTAGAAGACCCTACTAAGGGAGGACTGTCTTATTCTCTCTCTCTGTCTCTCTCTCTCTCTCTCTGTCCGTCTCTCTCTCTGTCCGTCTCTTTCACTCTGCCCGTCTCTCTCTCTGTCCGTAGTGGAAATGTTATTACAGATTTGTACCTTGTCAGCTCAGGGATTCGATCCAACAACCTTTCAGTTACTGGCCCAACGCTCTAACCACTAGGCTCTAACCACTAGGATCTAACCACTAGGCTACCTGCCACCCATTAAATCTCTCTCTCTCTCTCTCTCTCTCTCTCTCTCTCTCTCTCTCTCTCTCTCTGTCCCTCTCTNATTTACAATATGAAAATAACAAGAATCAAAATTGTCAACAGGACAACAGTAACAACAATAACCAAGGGTCAAAATAACCATACATTAAACAATAACACTAAGCATACAGTAGAGGACATGTGCAAGTTGATTGGGGTTTCAAAGGGTTTCAAATTTGGGGAAATGACAGTCTCTAATTGTTTTATATTTTTGACATTTTGTCAGGAAATGCAGCTCTGTCTCAAGTTCTGCTGTGGTGCAGTGGTTGCACAGCCTTTCCTCTACAGGGAGCCAGGTTTTCCTGTGTCTACCCTTCTCAATGGCAAGGCTGTGCTCACTGAGCCTGTACTTTGTCAAGGTTTTTCTAAGGTTTTGATCAGTAACCATGGTCAAATAGTTTGCCATGGTGTACTGTCGATTTAGGGCCAGATAGCACTGCATTTTATTATTAGTGGATATTGGCCTAATTCTGTCCTGCATGCATTGTTTGTAGTTTTCCTCTGGACATGTAGGAGAATCTTACAGAACTCAGCATGCAGTGTTTCAATGGGGTGTTTGTCCCATTTGGTGAAATCTTGTTTTGCAAGTGGACCCCACACCGCGCTGCCATAAAGTGCAATTGGTTCAATGACACATTCAATAAGTTTTAGCCATTTTTTAATAGGTATTTCAATTTTAATTTGTTTTTTAATGGCGTAGAATGCCCTGCGTGCTTACTCTCTCAGTTCATTCACTGCATCATTAAGGTGTCCAGTTGAGCTTATTTTTAAACCTAAGTAATTGTAGTGTGTGCAGTACTCTATATATTTTGTACCAATTGAGGACTTTGGTCTAATTCCCTGAGATCTGGATCTTCTCTGAAAAATCATTATTTTAGTCTTTTTGGGGTTTACTGCCAGGGCCCAGGTCTGGCAGTACTGCTCTAGCAGGTCCAGGCTCTGCTGTAGGCCATGTGCAGTGGGTGACAGCAGGCATAGGTCATCTGCGAAGAGTAGGCATTTAACCTCTGAATTGTGGAGACTAACACCAGGGGCAGAGGATTTTTCTAGAATAGTGGCCAATTCGTTGATGTAAATATTGAAGTGCAGGGCTCAGATCGCAACCCTGGCGAAGACCCCGCCCCTGGGTAAAGAATTCTGTTATTTTCTTGCCAATTTTAATGCCGCACGTATTGCCAGTATACATTGATTTGGGGAACCGCTCAGAGGCCCTCTCTGCTACTCTCGCAGGTTGTTGGTGCCGGTGTGAATAATATTGTGGCCTGGTGTGCCAAAGTCAGGCTGGGACAGGATGTGGAGTGCATCCTGTGTTTTTGGAAACCTTGTGGTGGGGGAAGAGTTTATCTTCTTGGATGAATTTCCCATTTGAGTCAATGAGGATGGCCAGATTAGTGCGTTTACGGTCTGTGGCTGGGGTACACAGGGCCTGTGTACATGGAGGGGTGTGTGGGGGTGTGTCATGGGGGTGCAGAGAGCTTCTCTCTGTAGTAGGTGTCCCCATGTGAGCCTCCTTGTTGACTGGGTGTGTGGGTAAAGGCTTGTCGGCATGGGGGGGATTGTGGGTAAAGGTGGGTCAGTGGGGGTGTTAGGGGTGGTGAGGGGCTGCAGCTTCTCTCTGAGAGGAGTCTCTATAGTCCGCTCTCTGTGTTGAAGCACCCTCTTGATGACAGACAACTCCTTTGCCATCTCCTCCTTTACCTGCACTAGCTCTCTCCTCATGGTGGCCTTTACCTCCTCAAGCGCTGTGTTAAGGTTCTCTCTCAGCTCCTGGACAGAGTTCTTCAGCTGGGTCCTGCACTGGTTGATCTGGTCCTGTAGAAGCTCTGTGTCTGGGCTGGAGGTGGTGTAGCTGGGGGGCTGCTCCTTCAGCTCAGTAACCCATACCTCTAACAGAGCCAGCCTGTCTCTCAGCAGGCTGATGGTGGTGTGGTCTTGGCTCTGGTGGTTGTAGGCAGGCAGGGGGGAGGATAGTCCTGCTGTTGGGGTGCCTGAGGTGAGCGGAGAGGTTGGGGTGCTGTCCTTGTCTTTTTTTCTTTCCGCTATCTTCCTTAGGGTGGGGAAGTTCTGCACAAAAGAGCTGAGTGCAGCCTCACTTCCCTGGACCATGACAGTGCCGTTCTGGTACATGTTTACCGTCAGAAACCTGTTTTCCTGGTCCTTATCACTGTCCTCAAAATTTTTTACAAAGGTATCTGCAAGGGATTTGCCGAAAAAAAAATATATGTCCAACATTTCTACAGACAAGATGTCTTCATCAGGGTATAATGACAAACACTGCAGTGTGACTCATTTATATAGTGTCAAAAGACACACACAGGTGTCTGTAATCATGGCCGGGTGTGGCCTGATATCATTGGTTAATTCTCATATATTAAAATAGCATACAAAAAACATAAATGGATAGCGTACGATCATAGATACAATTAGGCTACATAAGCCTACAAACGTTTACAATGGCAAAATCACAATAATCACAAGAACGGCTTCAGATCAAAGTCTACGTTGAGACATGTTCGATGCCAATATAACGTAGAGATGAAATCGAGTGGTTAGCTTCCAAAAAGTGGGCCGCAACTGGGTAAGTCGAGTTTTTGCACCTAATGGTGCTACGATGCTCCGAGATACGTACTTTTAATTCACGCTTTGTTTAACCCACACATTGTTTTTTTGCGTCTCTCCTTAATTTTTTTATGAGATCAGATGTAGACCATGAAACCACATTGAGATTCTTGTTGTGGTCCGTTTTCTTGATCCGTGTGAGGTTTTTATGTTATGTCGTCAGATTTTATTTCCAATCTGTGGAGTTGATTGGCCACTGCTGTGTTCCATTTCCTGACTTTGCAGAAGCGTGACGTTTCTCATTATCCTCCCCTTTAATTTATGCACAAATTATTCATAGTTTGGGGGAATGACAAGTTTGGGCACCGGCGTGTGCTGATAGGCTTTGCTATGTGGGGTGGTGGCGGGAAATAGGTTGTGAGAGGGGCTGGGGTTGTCATCTCCTGGATTCATCTGGTAAAGATAATTATGATAACTAGATAGATAAAAAAATAAAAAATACATCAAACAGATGGATAGAATAAAGGCAGAAAGAGAAGGGATGACGGGAAGGAGAGCATCCACTGACTTGTCTGCCGATGTGCCCTTGAATAAGGCATTTAACTCTAATTGCTCCAGGTGTGCCGTTGAATGGCAGAACCTGGCCATTTCCAATTCACACATGCTTATTAATACACACTTGTACTTGTGTGAAATTTAACAAATACACTGAGTGAACAAAACACTAGGAACACCTTCCTACTACTGCGTTGCACCACGTTTTGCCCTCAGAACAGCCTCAGTTCATCAGGGCATGACCAGGTGTCGAAAGCATTCCACAGTTGTCAAGTTTGCTTTTTTATTGTCATGTCCTTAAAATAAGGATTATAGCTTTCACCTGGATTCACCTGGTCAGTCTATGTCATGGAAAGAGCATGTGTTGTACACTCAGTATAGAGTTTTGTACAGTCAGTATATAAGCACTCACCAAATTATTAACTTATGTTGTTCCCCAACAACAGCGAGGATGATGAAAAGGATAGGGAACACAAGGAAAACATCTCCAGCCACATGACAAGAAACACGTATGAGCCTGCACTGTGTGTCAGTCACACAGGCTTTTTATAGCTTCACAGAGGACATATCTTTTCTCTTTGTCCTTTTTCCGGTGTTTATGAGAATATGTACTCTGGATAATTGTAGGCTTATGGACATACATACTCTGGATAATTGTAGGCTGATAGACATGCATACTCTGGATAATTGTAGGCTGATAGACATGCATACTCTGGATAATTGTAGGCTGATAGACATACATACTCTGGATAATTGTAGGCTGATAGACATGCATACTCTGGATAATTGTAGGCTTATGGACATACATACTCTGGATAATTGTAGGCTGATAGACATACATACTCTGGATAATTGTAGGCTGATAGACATGCATACTCTGGATAATTGTAGGCTTATAGACATGCATACTCTGGATAATTGTAGGCTGATAGACATGCATACTCTGGATAATTGTAGGCTTATAGACATGCATACTCTGGATAATTGTAGGCTTATAGACATGCATACTCTAGATAATTATAGCCTCATACTCTGGATAATTGTAGGCTTATAGACATACATACTCTAGATAATTGTAGGCTCATACTCTGGATAATTATAGGCTGATAGACATGCATACTCTGGATAATTGTAGGCTGATAGACATACATACTCTGGATAATTGTAGGCTTATAGACATGCATACTCTGGATAATTGTAGGCTGATAGACATGCATACTCTGCAGCACATGCATATAATGTATGTAAATAGTATTTTTGTGAAAGTAGATAATATATACACTGAGTGTAAAAAACATTAAGAACACCTGCTCTTTCCATGACATAGACTGACCAGGTGAATCCAGGTGAAAGCTATGATCCCTTATTGATGTAACTTGTTAAATCCACTTCAATCAGTGTAGATGAAGGGGAGGAGACAGGTTAAAGAAGGATTTTTAAGACATGGTTTTAGAAATGGATTGTGTATGTGTCACGATCTTGTACAGAAGTGGACCAAGGCGCAGCGTGCAGGGTTGAGTGAAACATATTTATTTCTAGAACTCACCAAAACAAAAGAAAGTACACAGCGACCGTAACGCAGGTGTGGCGCGCACACAGGTACACACACAACTACAAACATAATATCCCACAACACAGGTGGGGGACTGAACAACCTAAATAGGATTCCCAATTAGAGACAACGACTAACAGCTGCCTCTAATTGGGAACCCAAACCAACCAACATAGAAATACAACATAGAACAAAAACACACCCCTGATCACGTCCTGACCAAAACCACCGTAGAGCAGCCAAAAGGGCTATCTATGGCCAGGACGTGACAGTATGTGTGCCATTCAGAGGGTGAATGGGCCAGACAAAATATGTAAATGCCTTTGAACGGGGTATGGTAGTAGGTGCCATGCACAGCTGTTTGTGTCAACAACTATAACGCTGCTGAGTTTTTCACGCTCAACAGTTTCCCGTGTGTATCAAGAATCCTCCACCACCCAAAGGACATCCAGCCAACTTGACCCAACTGTGAGAAGCATTGGAGTCAACATGGGCCAACACTTTCAACACCTTGTTGAAAGCGGGGTGCAACTCAATATTAGGAAGGTGTTCTTAATGTTCTGTACACTCAGTGTACATGTATGTTGATAATATGTAATTACTTTCCTATGTGTTGACAGAGCTGTACCTTAGTAACCCACAATCTCCACACTATTTCTAAGCAAGAGAGAGAGAGAGAGAGACGGGGACAGTGAGGAAGAGAGAGAGGGGGGGACAGAGAGGATGAGAGAGAGACGGGGACAGAGAGGAGGAGGAGAGAGAGAGAGAGAGACAGAGAGACAGAGAGACAGAGAGGAGGAGAGAGAGAGAGAGAGAGAGAGACAGGGACAGAGAGGAGAGAGAGAGACAGGGACAGAGAGGAGGAGGAGAGAGAGAGAGACAGGGACAGAGGAGGAGAGAGAGAGAGACAGGGACAGAGAGGAGGAGAGAGAGAGAGAGAAACAGGGACAGAGATGAGGAGGATGAGAGAGACGGGGACAGAGAGAAGGAGGAGATTGACGGGGACAGAGAGGAGGAGGAGAGAGAGAGAGACAGGGACAGAGAGGAGGATAGAGAGAGAGACGGGTGAGGCTTGAGGCCGAGGGTACACCATAGTCGCCCTCTGCCAGGGGTATTAGCACTCCTCCTCCGTCCAGGGCTACTGCTCCACAGGGATCCTATCAGAAGTGCTGAGTGGACCAGGGCACCCAGTGGACAGAAATAGAGATAGATGATACGCCGTTGAAGGACAGGCCGCTCTCTTCCACTCTCCTTTTTTAGAATGAGCAGGGTGGGACATTATTCTTATACAATCTGACAAAGAGCAAGTGTGTGCATGTGTGCGTGTGTGCGTGTGTGTGTGTGTGTGTGTGTGTGTGCGTGCGTTCATGCATATGAACCTTCATTATGTAGGATAGCGGTAGATGGTGTGTACAGTGCAGTGAAAGCTCCAGGCCTGTGGCTCTCCTGTATGATATGGAGTTATAGTGAGATGTTTGAAGAGAGAAAACCACCACTTTCAGGAAATTAAAAGCAAACTATGGACAAATTATGTTCCTCCTCAGCTGTTTGCAGTGGGATCTCACTGTTAGATTGGACTGATCATATAATACCCTCAGGCCGCTCGGGAAACATTTACTAAATATTCAACTTTAATTTAGATTTGAGCGCCTGGGAGGTAAATGTATTACAACAACCTGAAACTTTGTGAATAATATACAGTTGAAGTCGGAAGTTTACATACACCTTAGTCAAATACATTTAAACTCAGTTTTTCACAATTCCTGACATTTAATCCTAGTAAAAATTCCCTGTCTTAGGTCAGTTAGGATCACCACTTTACTGGGGACAGGCTTCCTGCCATCCAGGACCTCTATATCAGGCGGTGTCAGAAGAAAGCCCTAAAAAATTGTCAGACTCCAGCCACCCTAGTCATAGACTGTTTTCTCTGCTTCCGCTCGGCAAGCGGTACCGGAGCACCAAGTCGAGGTCCAAACTGCTTCTTAACAGCTTCTACCCCCAAGCCATAAGACTCCTGAACAGCTAATCAAAGGGCTACCCAGACCCCTCTTTTACGCTGCTGCTACTCTCTGTTTATAGTCTATCACTTTAACTCTACCTACATAAACTCAGCAAAAAAAGAAACGTCCCTTTTTCAGGACCCTGTCTTTCAAAGATAATTTGAAAAAATCCAAATAACTTCACAGATCTTCATTGTAAAGGGTTTAAACACTGTTTCCCATGCTTGTTCAATGAACCATAAACAATTAATGAACATGCACTTGTGGAACGGTCGTTAAGACACTAACAGCTTATAGACGGTAGGCAATTAAGGTCAGAGTTATGAAAACTTAGGACACTAAAGAGGCTTTTCTACTGACTCTGAAAAGAGGCATAAGTACTGCAGATGTGGCCAGGGCAATAAATTGCAATGTCCATACTGTGAGATGCCTAGGACAGCGCTACAGGGAGACAGGATGGACAGCTGATCGTCCTCGCAGTGGCAGACCACGTGTAACAACACCTGCACAGGATCGGTACATCCGAACCTCACATCTGCGGGACAGGTACCGGATGGCAACAACAACTGCCCGAGTTACACCAGGACTGTGGGCTTGTAGGCCTGTTGTAAGGCAGGTCCTCACCAGACATCACCGGCAACAACGTCGCCTATGGGCACAAACCCACCGTCGCTGGACCAGACAGGACTGGCAAAAAGTGCTCTTCACTGACGAGTCGCGGTTTTGTCTCTCCAGGGGTGATGGTCGGATTCGCACTTATCGTAGAAGGAATGAGTGTTACACCGAGGCCTGTACTCTGGAGCGGGATCGATTTGAGGTGAAGGGTCCGTCATGGTCTGGGGCGGTGTGTCACAGCATCATCGGACTGAGCTTGTTGTCATTGCAGGCAATCTCAAAGCTTTGCATTACAGGGAAGACATCCTCCTCCCTCATGTGGTACCCTTCCTGCAGGCTCATCCTGACATGACCCTCCCGCATGACAATGCCACCAGCCATACTGCTCGTTCTGTGAGTGATTTCCTGCAAGACAGGAATGTCAGTGTTTTTCCATGGCCAGCGAAGAGCCCGGATCTCAATCCTATTGAGCACTTCTGGGACCTGTTGGATCGGAGGGTGAGGGCTAGGGCCAATCCCCCCAGAAATGTCCGGGAACTTCCAGGTGCCTTGGTGGAAGAGTGGGGTAACATCTCACAGCAAGAAATGGCAAATCTGGTGCAGTCCATGAGGAGAAGATGCACTGCAGTACTTAATGCAGCTGGTGGCCACACCAGATACTGACTGTTACTTTTGATTTTGAACCCCCCCTTTGTTCAGGGACACATTATTCAATTTCTGTTAGTCACATGTCTGTGGAACTTGTTCAGTTTATGTCTGTTGTTGAATCTTGTTATGTTCATACAAATATTTACACGTTAAGTTTGCTGAAAATAAACGCAGTTGACAGTGAGAGGACATTTCTTTTTTTGCCCCTGCACATTGACTCTGTAACGGTACCCCCTGTATATAGCCTTTACTGCTGCTGTTTAATTATCTGTTACTTTTATTTTATATTTTATATTTTTTACTTATCTATTTTTTACTTAACACTTATTTATTTAAATACATTTTTTACTTCTTAAAGCATTGTTGGTTCAGGGCTTGTAAGTAAGCATTTCACTGTAAGATCTACACCTGTATTCGGCGCATGTGACAAATACAATTTTATTTGATTTCACCAGAATAAGAAAGGATCACTAACCTCATCTCCACCCTGTGAAGTTCATCATAACTTATTTCATCTGCAGCCTAATAAACTGTAAGCTTTCCCGAGTCGTAGTGGGAGGGCCACACAACATATTTTCGCGTGACTCCAAGTTTACTTCAATATGATGGTTATTAAATCAATATTTGCGCGTTTCCACTGCCATTTCTCACATAATACATTTTACATACATTTTTGTCAAGCGTATTTTGTTTTGTCGACAAATGGAAGTTTACAGACAATTTTGCTGTCAAGACGTTTTTTTTATCCACTTTACACGCAGAAAAAGGTTGGAAACCTGGTTTGTTCTTCATGAATTATAGCAGCCCTAGGTGGATGACCTTCATAGGAAGACGAAGAGGTTGAATATATTATTGCTATCTGATTAAATGTTTCAATTATGAGCATAACGTTTTCATGTCATTATCAAATGGACCGAGAGGAACTATATGACTTTCCACTCATTCAGCAACTCCATCACCCCCCCAGATGCCTGCCCCTCTCTACCAGGGCACCACACACACAAACCCCAAGATTCATCTCTCCCTTCCACAACCTTTCACTATCACCCCATCCCCTCTGCTCTCCTCCCTCCTTCTAAAGTGGAGACTTATCATGTATTTTCTCTTTTCTCTCCTCTCCTCTCTTTACTCGCTGCAGTGCTTCTTAACTTAAATGGCTTTGACAGAACAATGCTGCAGAAGGACAGATTAGATTGTTTTGGAGATCTTTAGTTCTTATCTCTATTTCTTTCAGTTTTAATTTCTCTGCTGTTGCACTCTACTTCTCTCTCTTCATACTGTAGGCCTGAATCAATCTCACCCACTTGCCACCACCACTATACTTTTATGTACTGCAAAACAATAGACTCTCACTTTCTCGTTCTCACCCTCTTTCTCTGTCTCCCTGCTTTTTTTCTGTGGTAGCAAAGAATAGACCTCGCTCTGGAAGGATTTCAGGACTGTGTATGTGTATTATTTTGTGTGTCTGTGTCATTGTGTGTGTGTGTCATTGTATGTGTGTCGTTGTGTGTGTGTCGTTGTGTGTGTGTGTGTCATTGTGTGTGTGTGTGTGTCATTGTGTGTGTGTTTGTCATTGTGTGTGTGTCATTGTGTGTGTGTGTGTGTGTCATTGTTTGTGTGTGTCATTGTGTGTGTCATTGTGTGTGTTATTGCATGTGTGTCGTTGTGTGTGTGTGTGTCATTGTGTGTGTGTCATTGTGTGTGTGTGTCGTTCTGTGTGTTTGTTTCGTTGTGTGTGTGTGTGTGTCATTGTGTGTGTTTTATTGTATGTGTGTGTGTCATTGTGTGCGTGTCATTGTGTGTGTGTGTCATTGTGTGTGTGTGTCATTGTGTGTGTGTGTCAATGTGTGTGTATCATTGCGTGTGTGTCATTGGGTGTGTGTATATGTGTGTCGTGTGTGTGTGTGTGTCATTGTGTGTGTCATTGTGTGTGTGTGTGTATGTGTGTCATTGTGTGTGTATCATTGTGTGTGTTTGTCATTGTGTGTGTGTGTCATTGTGTGTGTGTGTGTCATTGTGTGTGTGTGTGTCATTTTGTCATTGTGTGTCATTTTGTGTCATTGTGTGTCATTGTGTGTGTGTCGTTGTGTGTGTGTCATTGTGTGTGTCAATGTGTGTGTCATTGTGTGTGTGTTATAATGTGTGTGTGTCATTGTGTGTCATTGTATGTGTGTCGTTGTGTGTGTGTCGTTGTGTGAGTGTCAATGTGTGTGTGTGTCATTGTATGTGTATCATTGTGCGTGTGTGTGTGTCATTGTATGTGTGTGTGTCATTGTGTCATTGTATGTGTGTCAATGTGTGTGTGTGTCATTGTATGTGTATCATTGTGTGTGTGTGTCATTGTGTGTCACTGTCATGGTAATTGCAGTGCTTCACTGCCTCTGTAGAAGTCAATGAACCTGAACTCATTGTCTCTCACTACATGGAAGTCAGCTATTGTGTCAATTCCCCTGCGACACTGCAACCACTGCTGAACGAGCCTTTGCGTTCTTTATCAGAGCTCGTTTGTATGTTCCTAGTACTCGTGGGTGCGTGCATTTACGTGTGTGTGTGCATTGTGTCTTTTCCACAGGCTTTTCAGATCTACCACAGGTAATTGGAATGTTGTTGTAACTTATAATTTTCTGCATTTAATTTATAACATTACATTTCTAGTTAGTTACAGCATGACATGTCTGTCATTTCAAACCAAAAATAGCTCTGAGTTGACTCTAAGTGGATTGATAATGGCTCAAGCTCAGGGGTCTGTCTGTCTGTCTCTGTCTCTCCATGTCTATCTGTCTCTCTGTCTCTGTCTGTTTCTCTGTGTGTTTGTAAAAAACAACTAAGAATAGTATTTTACAGTGGCCAAATAACACTGTTTGGAAGGTGAGAGGGAGAGAGGATGGGAGAGGAAGAGAAAAATAGAAGGAGCTGGAAAGGTAGAGGGAGAGAAAGGGAGAGAAAGGAAAAGGGAGAGGAAGACAAGGGAAAAGGGAGAGGAAGACAAAGGAAAAGGGACAGGAAGAGGAAGGAAAAGTGAGAGGAAGAGAAAGAGAAAGGGAGAGGAAGATAAAGGGAGAGGAAGAGAAAGAGAAAGGAAAAAGGAGAGGAAGAGAAAGAGAAAGAGAAAGGGAGAGGAAGACAAAGGAAAAGGTAGAGGAAGAGAAAGGAAAAGGGAGGGGAAGAGAAAGAGAAATGGAGAGGAAGAGAAAGAGAAAGGAAAAGGGAGAGGAAGAGAAAGGAAAAGGGAGAGGAAGAGAAAAATAGAAGGAGCTGGAAAGGTAGAGGGAGAGACAGGGAGAGGGAGAGAAAGGAAAAGGGAGAGGAAGACAAAGGAAAAGGGAGAGGAAGACAAAGGAAAAGGGAGAGGAAGAGAAAGAGAAAGGAAAAAGGAGAGGAAGAGAAAGGGAGAGGAAGACAAAGGAAAAGGTAGAGGAAGAGAAAGGAAAAGGGAGGGGAAGCGAAAGAGAAAGGGAGAGGAAGAGAAAGAGAAAGGAAAAGGGAGAGGAAGAGAAAGGAAAAGGGAGAGGAAGAGAAAGGAAAAGGGAGAGGAAGAGAAATGAAAAGGGAGAGGAAGACAAAGGAAAAAGGGAGATGAAGAGAAAGAGAAAGGTAGAGGAAGAAAAAGAGAAAGGAAAAGGGAGAGGAAGAGAAAGGAAAAGGGATAGGAAGAGAAAAGAAAAGGAAAAGAAAGTGCGAGGGAGATGTAATGATACGAATCAAATCAAATTTTATTGGTCACATACGCATGGTTAGCAGATGTTAATGCGAGTGTAGCGAAATGCTTGTGCTTCTAGTTCCGACAGTGCAGTAATATCTAACAAGTAATCTAACAAATTCACAACGACTACCTTATACACACAAATGTAAAGGGATGAATAAGAATATGTACATATAAATATATAGATGATCGATGGTCGTGCGGCATAGGCAAGATGCACTAGATGGTATAGAATACAGTATATACATTTGAGATGAGTAATGTAGAATATGTAGACATTATTAAAGTGGCGTTATTTAAAGTGACTAGTGATACCTTTATTAAATCCATTTATCAAATGTATTAAAGTGTCCAGAGATTTGAGTCTGTATGTTGGCAGCAGCCTCTCTATGTTAGTGATGGCTGTTTAACAGTCTGATGGCCTTGAGACAGAAGCTGTTTTTCAGTCTCTCGGTCTCAGCTTTGATGCACCTGTACTGACCTCGCCTTCTGGATGATAACGGGGTGAACAGGCAGTGGATCGGGTGGTTGTTGTCCTTGATGATCTTTTTGGCCTTCCTGTGACATCGGGTGCTGTAGGTGTCCTGGAGGGCAGGTAGTTTGCCCCCGGTGATGCGTTGTGCAGACCGCACTACCCTCTGGAGAGCCTTGCGGTTGTGGGCGGAGCAGTTGCCGTACCAGGTGGTGATACAGCCCGACAGGATGCTCTTAATTGTGCATCTGTAAAGGTTTGTGAGTGTTTTTGATGACAAGCCAAATTTCTTCAGCCTCCTGAAGTTGAAGAGGCACTGTTGCGTCTTCTTCACCACACTGTCTGTGTGGGTGGACCATTTCAGTTTGTCCGTGATGTGTACGCCGAGGAACTTTCCACCTTCTCCACTACTGTCCCGTCGATGTGGATGGGGGGATCCTCCCTCTGCTGTTTCCTGAAGTCTACAATCATCTTGTTTGTTTTGTTTGACGTTGAATGAGAGGTTATTTTCTTGACACCACACTCCGAGGGCCCTGACCTCCTCCCTGTAGGCCGTCTCTTGTTGGTAATCAAGCCTACCACTGTAGTGTCGTCTGCAAACTTGATGATTGACTTGGAGGTGTGCATGGCCACGCAGTCATGGGTGAACAAGGAATACAGGAGAGAGCTGAGAACACACCCTTGTGGGGCCCCAGTGTTGAGGATCAGCGGGGTGGAGATGTTGTTTCCTACCCTCACCACCTGGGGGCGGCCCGTCAGAAAGTCCAGGACCCAGTTGCACAGGGTGGGGTTGAGACCCAGGGTCTCGAGCTTAACTTCTTAAGGAGCAGCAAGGTGCTAGCGCCCCACTCCCGACACTACCCGGTGAAATGTGAGGCGCCAAATTCAAAATCCAAAAGTTGAATTATTAAACATGCATCAATATACAAGTGTTTCATAGTCATCAAAAGCTCTGCTTCTTGGCAATATCACAGCGTTGTCAGATTTCAAAAAGGCTTTACGGCGAAAGCACCACATTTGATTGTTTGAGGATAGCACCCCACATATTTTTCCCATTGCCATAAATTCATAAACCATGCGGTTCACACAAAACACATTTCACAGCAAAAACAAATCAAATACCTTTTGAAGAACTTCTGCTGAGGGCTTCCCAAGGGTCCAACGAAGACAATCCATGGTTCTTTTGTTAGAAAAAGTAATGTATTATATCCATAAATCTCAGTTTGGTTGGCGCGTTATATTTTCTCTCCAATCGTCCATTGAAACGTGAAGAGAACTCGTTCAACTTATACCTATAAACTTGTCCAAGAACAATCAAACATAATTGTAAATGTATCCTTAGGAACACTTTTATGTATAAATAGTATAATATTTCAACCAGAATATAAACTGGGCGATAAGAAAGGAAAAAACCACAGAGCGTGCCAGCCGTGAACGCGCATTTACTCCTATTGACATTCTCTGTGGACACTTCCTTATTCGTCTTCTTCTCTGCTCTAAAAGCATCTAAGAAGAATCAGAACACTTTCTCGAGACTGTTGACATCCAGAGGAAGCGATAGGTACTGCATTCATATGCCCTTATATGGGCATTTTCATAAGGGAGGGGTTCCAAATGAGGCAATCTGTCAAAACCACTTTTTCCAGGACAGAAATTCCTCGGGTTTTCGCCTGCCATATCCGTTCTGTTATACTCACAGACAAAATGTTAACACTTTTAGAACATTCAGAGTGTTTCCTATCCAATGGTACTAAATATGTGCATATCCTATTTTCTGGGCCTGAATGGGAGGCATTTTACTTTGGGCACGCCAGGCTCTCCAAAACGGTCACCTCGTACGCTGCTCCCTTAAAATAATGTATGTGAGTATAACAGAAGTGATATAGCAGGCGAAACCCCGAGGAAAATTCATACGGATTTGCTTTTTTTTTTGTAAATGACCTTTTTCTCCTTGTGCCTATTCATTTCTCTGTTTTGTAAGACTGAGACTGCAGTACCTATGGCTTCCACAGGATGTCAACAGTCTTTAGACAAGGTTTCAAAACAATAGGGCTAAAGGGAACCGTATAGAAGAAGATTTACTGAAGGAAGTGGAAATGAGAAATACTTTTTCCGTTCACGAGAACGAGAGCGCGCCTCACTTTCTTATCAGTCAGGCTACAATCCGGTTGAAATATTATAGTAAATATACATAAAATGATACCTAAGGAAACATAAAAAATGATGTTTGATTTGTTTGGAGAAATATGATAGGTATAATTTGAACGCGTTCTCTTCACGGTTCTATGGGCGACTTGACGGTGGATTTTATGAACATAACGCGCCAACCAAACGGAGATTTATGGATATACTAAATGACTTTTTCTAACAAATGAAGCATGGATTGTCTTCGTTGGACACTTGGTAAGCCCTCAGCAGAAGTTCATCAAAGGTAAGCGATTTTATATTAGCGATTTTATGCGTTTTGTGAGACCCGCGTTGGTTATGGATTCATGCTAATGCATAAAATATGAGAGGGGCTATCCTCAAACAATCAAATGTTGTGCTTTCGGCGTAAAGCCTTTTTGAAATCTGACAACGCTGTGATATTGCCAAGAATCAGAGCTTTTGATGACTGTGCAACACTTGTATATTGATGAATGTTTAATAATTAAACTTTTGGATTTTGTATTTGGCGCCTCACATTTCACCGGGTAGTGTCCCACTGCTCCCTAAGTAGTTAATTTGTCTGGGAGCAAGATGTCGATGTCCGCGACGGTGCTGGTTTTCTATTTGTAATCCGTGATTGACTGTAGACCCTTCCACATACGTCTCGTGTTTGAGCCGTTGAATTGTGACTCTACTTTGTCTCTATACTGACGCTTTCATTGTTTGATTAGGAATAGCTACACTGTTTGTTAGGGCTGGGCGATATGACAATATATATATATTGTGTGACGATAGAAAAAGGTCTATCGTTTCATATTATCGTTTATTTAGTTGTGTCATAAATCACAGTCATTACTGCAATATTTTTCGTCAATTGGACGACGCTTTGCGCTCACACGTGCCGTGTGGAAGGAAATTTGCAACACAAACCAACATGGAAGAGAGTGAACGTGACACAGAGCACGAAGATACGGAGCTCGTACCTAAAAGAGGGGCAACTTCGGTCACATGGACGTGGTTTGGGTATGAAAAGTCTGACACGGACCAGAAAACCGTCCACTGCAAAATATGCCGCAACAAGCTCAAACACCACTAACCTCTTTTACCACCTACGCAAGAATCATGTGAAACAGTACAGAGAGAGCCTACGGATGAGACCCCAAAAAGTACAAGCGAGTGCTCAAAACAAACCCGTGATATGAGATTTTGATGTGTATCGTGATATGTATCGTTATCGGGTAATGAGATTTTGGCCATATCGCCCAGCCCTACTGTTTGTATTTGGTCATGTTTCTAGTCACCTATTTTAGTTTCTGTATATAGGCCAGGAGCAACAAAATGGAGTCATGGTCAGATTTGCCGAAGGGAGGGCTTTGTATGCATCGCGGAAGTTAGAGTAGCAATGGTCCAGAATGCTACCAGTTCGTGTCGCACACTTGATATACTGATAGAATTTAGGAAACAATAAATGCAGCATCAGGATATATCGTTTCCAGTTTACATAGAGTCCAGTGAAGTTCTTTCAGGGCCGTCGAGGTGCCTGCTTCGGGTGGATATACACGGCTGTGACTATAATCAAAGAGAATTCTCTTGGTAGATAATGCGGTGGGCATTTGATTGTAAGGATTTCTAGGTCAAGTGAACAAAAGGACTTGAGTTCCTGTATGTTCTTATGATTACACCATGAGTTGTTAATCATAAGGCATACACCCCCGCCCTTCTTCTTGCCAGAGAGATGTTTGTTTCTGTCGGCGCGATGCATGAAGAAACCGGGTGGCTGTATTGACTCTGACAACATATCCCGAGTGAGCCATATTTCCCTAATTTCGTCCACCTTGTTGTCTAGAGATTGGACATTGGCGAGTAATATGCTCGGAAGCGGTGGATGGTGTGCTCGCCTTCTAAGTCTGACCAGTAGGCTCTCCTGTGGCGACCGCGTTGTTTTGGGTCGGCCTCTGGGATAAGATTCCATTTCCAGGGTGGAGGTCCATACAAAGGATCCGCTTTGGGAAAGTGATGTGTAAGTTGACGTCGCTTTTATATCAGGTAGTTCTTCCCGGCTGTATGTAATAACACTTGAGATTTTCCTGGCTAACAATGTAAGACATAATACATAAAAAAACGAATTACTGCATAGTTTCCTGAAGCGAGGCGACCATCTCTGTCAACGCCATTGTGATACAGGGAGTATAATGCCGATGTCGTTGACGTGATCCTTTTGTTTGTTAAATTGGCTCGAGCATAGTTATGCCCACTACAACAGCACCCATGCAATTAGCGGACAGACAGAGAGAAACAGCCAGTACTTGGAATGTTCTAACAGTCTTTTGCCACTAGTTACATTCAGTTTCCATGTTTAGAGTGAATAAATTGGGCTACTGTTGTCTGCTGGCTCACAATCTCCTCCATAGTGTGTCCAACCTTAGTCCCTCTGTGGTACTGACATTATCTCCCGTAATAGACGCACTGTGACCTCTCTTTGTTATGGAGTTCGGATTTTACAAATGATTCATTTTGGCCAACAAATTTATCTAGAGATGTCTGGAGAAGAGTGAGGGTTTGACCTGTAGAGTGAAGAGTGCTAGGGGGAGAAGGGATGTTCTGGTGTGGGAAGGAGAGAGGGGTATATCCTTGTGGGGATGCTAATGTTTACTGTGGCCTTTATTGAGAAATGTTACACAGAGCAGTGGGGCATTGCAGGACACATTCTCAGGGCAGGGCCCGGGGCCGCAACATCTACAAGAAACACACAACTTACCTAACAGACTTTCACCAAATACACCCTCATCTAACACACTCTCACTGAAATACACACACGCACATACACACACACAATAGACAACTAAATCTACCTAACACATACCAGAGCTGACTCACCAAACACACATATTGTGCAGATATCAAACACAGACACAAACCAGCTTCCTGCGTCTCTGTATCATATCACATCCTAAATGGTCTGTATATGAAGCACCAAACACTTCAAACCCACTAGAGTCCAGTAGCAAAGAGAAGAAGTATTTACTGTAGGGTTCAAGCTGCAATCAAACCTTTTAGACCACACAACCTCTCTCCCTCCACTTATAAGACCTGCAAACGAAATGTCTCAAAACTTTTAAAAACCTACTGTACTTTCTAGAAATGTATTTCTATCTTTAAAAAAAATAAAAAATATTTCACCTTATTTAACCAGGTAGGCTAGTTGAGAACAAGTTCTCCTTTACAACTGCGACCTGGCCAAGATAAAGCAAAGCAGTGCGACGCAAACAACAACACAGAGTTACACATGGAATAAACAAGCGTACAGTCAATAACACAATAGAGAAAAAAAGTCTATATACAGTGTGTGCAATTGGCGTGGGGAGGTAGGCAATACATAGGCTATAGTAGCGAGGTAAATTACAATTTAGCAGATGATGATGTGCAAGTAGAGATACTGGTGTGCAAAAGAGCAGAAAAGTAAATAAAAACAGTATGGGGATGACATCATTAGATTGGGTGGGCTATTTCTTTTTTTACCTTTATTTTACAGCCTAGGAACAGTGGGTTAACTGCCTGTTCTGGGGCAGAACGACAGATTTGTACCTTGTCAGCTCAGGGTTTTGAACTTGCAACCTTGCGGTTACTAGTCCAACGCTCTAACCACTAAGCTACCCTGCCACCCCATTTACCGATGGACTATGTACAGCTGCAGCGATCGGTTAGCTGCTCAGATAACTGGTGTTTAAATTTAGTGAGGGAGATATAAGTCTCCAGCTTCAGCGATTTTTGCAATTCGTTCCAGTCACTGGCAGCAGAGAACTGGAAGGAAAGGCGGCCAAAAGAGGTGTTAGCTTTGGGGATGACCAGTGAGATATACCTGCTGGAGCGCGTGCTACGGGTGGGTGTTGTTATCGTCACCAGTGAGCTGAGATAAGGCGGAGCTTTACCTAGCATAGACTTATAGATGACCTGGAGCCAGTCGGTCTGGCGACAGATATGTAGCGAGGGCCAGCCGACTAGAGCATACAGGTCGCAGTGGTGGGTGGTATAAGGGGCTTTGGTAGCGAAACGGATGGCACTGTGATAGACTGCATCCAGTTTGCTGAGTATTGGAAGCTATTTTGTAGATGACATCACCGAAGTCGAGGATCGGTAGGATAGTCAGTTTTACTAGGGTAGGTTTGGCGGCGTGAGTTTCCGTTGCTCTTGTAAAGCAGCAACCTGGACCTTACTAGCCTTTGATCCTGGTTATTATCCCTGATAGAAACATTTCCATCACCTTTTGGAGAAAAACATATTAATGTCTATTGTCCCTTTTCACATCAACACCTTTTGTGATCTCTGCTGGAATTAGTAATTTCCAGTATCAGCCAGAGAGAGACCGCTTGGAGAGACAAAAGGACAAATGCCTTTTTTCCCTTTTTTAAGTCACAGCTGGCATTTGACTCATTTCCCCAATCTCCATTTATGTTTTTACATTTTGTGTCTCTAGGGAGCAAGGGAGAGAATAGCCTGCTGGACTTGGGCAGCAAAGATGCTGACATTTCCACTCAAAGGCTAATGGGATGCCTGAGTCGGCCTGCGTTAGTTGCTTTGTTTGGCTGGTCAGATCAGGGCCTGACGCTAGCCCATGCTAGCTCCATCTCTCTGGCTCTCTGGCTCTGTATCTGAAGCCTGATGATGTGGATTCTTAGGAACGGAACAGCTTTCAAAGAATGAGTGCTTTTTCTCTTATTTTCCACCCTTTATGTCTGGATGTCGTTAGCTGGCTCCGTGCGGCTGTCTGGGTCTCTGGCGGCCAGGGCTGAGGAGTCTCTCAACTCATCTCTACTTATCTCACACCATGAGAGGTCTGTGGGAAGACAGCTAAAGAAAATCACATAGATTCTCCCTTTTAATGGAATCAGGGACTTCAATTTCTACCCGTTGGAGTTGTGAAGCAAAAGGCTTTTTCAGACCAGTCCTATTCCACAGATGCAACGAATACGCTGTGCTAAATGTCCATAATGATGATAGTAATATGCCCTTTGGGGTTAGATGTTGAAATGATCTCAGTTCTCCTCTGAGATGCTTCAGCTTGACCTATTCTCTGTCTCCCAGGGTGAGGGCTGCTGCCTATTGGACTCTAAAGACTCATTTCACATCACAGCTAAAATGCCACCATGATCCCTGTGGTGTGTTTACTGGGCTCATGTTCAGCATAGTAAAAGATTATCACTGGCGTGTTTTGAAATGTTATGCTAATAGAGGAACAGGCCAGTGCCTAGATATTTATTTAATCTTAATTTCTTTATAAATACAGTATTTATATTTATTTTTATGACTTTCATTCGATTTCAGTGTTAAAGCGTGTCTGTCTGTGCTGTGTAATGGGGGATTGGTCAGTGAAGGTAATTCATACTAATGACAACAGTTCATTCCTCTGTAAACGTTAGCCTCTAGAGACAGAGATACAGAGAGAGAGAGACAGAGAGACAGAAATAAAAGAGAAATAAAGAGAAAGGAAAAGAGAGAAATGGAAATGGCAGAAATAGAGAGAAAGAGATACACACAGTTGAAGTCAGAACTTTACATACACTTAGGTTGGAGTCATTAAAACTTGTTTTTCAACCACTCCACAAATTTCTTGTAAATGTGATGAAAGAAATAAAAGCTGAAATAAATCATTCTCTCTACTATTATTCTGACAATTCACGTTCTTAAAATTAAGTGGTGATCCTGACTGACCTAAGACAGGTAGTTTTTACTAGGATTAAATGTCAGGAATTGTGAAAAACTGAGTTTAAATGTATTTGGCTAAGGTGTATGTAAACTTCCGACTTCAGCTGTATATACTGTAGATAGATAAAGCAGAATATAATTTACATATCAGGGTTGACATTTAAGAGGCTCCTTAGGAATAACACAAAATGTTGCTGATGCATGATGGGAATGATTTCTTCATGATGGATAGAGAACAAGTGTGTCTATGTTTGACCAGGTGTCATAATCAGTGCTGCAGTAGCAGATGTCATGTCAGACACTGCTGGGGAGACTGACTCAGCTTATGGAATCTTGGCCTATTAGGTTGTTATGGACAGCACTCCCAGGATGTCATAGCTGATCTCAGAACAGTTTTTAATCATGCATTTATGTCAGCAGTCGTATGCTGTTTTAAAATCTCTCTAGTGGCCTGTCCTTATAGAGGAGATGGGTACAAACAGCGCTAGATATTGTCAGACTTATACTCTTCTCAGTGGAATGTGTGTGTGCGTGTGTGCATGCATCTGTGTCTTTGTATCTGTGTATCAGTGTCTGTGATGGAAAAGTGATGGAAACAGACTTGCAAGTATCTGCATTACATAACATGCATCTGCATCGAAACAAAGATGTAACAGAGAAAATTCATTTGAGAATTCAGTCTACATTTGAGTCTATGCCTCGGTGGCTGACTCCTTTGATGTTTAGTCCTGTTCTAGGGTTTATTCTGGACCTGTTTGGGACACCACAGTGTGTGTGATACAGAACCATCTGTTCCCATTATATCACTGCATCTATGATCCCGTTAGGCTGAGCTGTGGTGAGCTACGATACTAAGCCATACAGCGTCCCAGATAGGAGAGCACATAAACAGAACACAGTAGCACTGCATCACTGCGACAGCCCTCCCAGCTAGCATATTTGGTTCCTTGGAAGTTGTGGGGACGTAAGTTTTTGTTTCCCATTGGTTCTGGGAATTAAGCCATACGTTTCCTGACCGGTAAAACGGAACGTTTGTAAACGTTCTGAGAACGGAAGTGTAAATTTCACCTGTTCTGAGTACGTAATTTTTTTAGGTTGCAGGTAGGTTCTGGGAACATTTGTGACTCGTTTCAGGAAACTAGGCGTATGTCACTCTTCACAGGAGAGCCATTTGAACGTAAACCTTTTTTTAAATCATAATGCGTTTTTTGGCATAAATGTCTTCTTGAACATGTGAACTTTCATGTGCCTTAATAACAAAATGGTATGCCATCAATAAATACTAAATTAAATTACGAGCCAAGTTGGTTTAGCCACAAAAAAAGATAGCCAATCATGGCGAGTGGGAAGGTTGCTGAGATAATGAGTGGGCTGGACATGCCGAGAGATGAGTTCAGATTGGTCTGCCATGTAGCACACTTTTGTCTATTTGAGCTGGTCGGTATGTGAAGGTAATCTTGTATAACGCGGCTTTATATATACATTTATGCAGTTCTACTACGCAATATGTGTTGCTCCAATTTCTGGAGGACCGAGTTTTGAAATCAGTGGAATTAGAGTATGATAGCTAAGGAGATGGATCTGTCTCCGGATTACATCTTCAAACTAAGGGCAACCATGGCATCCATGATAGAGAGGGAGAAGTATACGGGTAAGATAGTCTAGCTAGCTACATTTTAAGATATTACTCGTTTCTAATTGTGTCAAAGTCATTTTCATTTAAAGTTAAAGTGTACTGTTAGCTAGCTTTGTGTACGTTCATCTCTAGGAGACAGAATGCATCTCCTTCCTGAGCGGTATGACGGCTGCGTCTTCCCATGGTGTTTATACTTGCGTACTACTGTTTGTACAGATGAACATGGTACCTTCAGGCGTTTGGAAAATGCTCCCAAGGATGAACTAGACTTGTGTAGGTCTACAATTTTTTTTCTGAGGTCTTGGTTGATTTATTTTGATTTTCCCATGATGTCAAGCAAAGAGGCACTGAGTTTGAATGTAGGCCTTGAAATACATCCACAGGTTCACCTCCAATTGACTCAAATTATGTTAATTAGCCTATCAGAAGCTTCTAAAGCCATGACATAATTTTCTGCAATTTTCCAAGCTGTTTAAAGGCACAGTCAACTAATTGTATGTAAACTTCTGACCCACTGGAATTGTGATACAGTGAATTATAGGTGAAATAATCAGTCTGTAAACAATTGTTGGAAAATTACTTGTGTCATGCTCAAAGAAGATGTCCTAACCGACTTGCCAAAACTATAGTTTGTTAACAAGAAATTTGTGGAGTGGTTGAAAAACTAGTTTTAATGACTCCATCCTAAGTGTATGTAAACTTCTGACTTCAACTGTATATATACATATATATATTTGTAATAATGACAGTTACAACAATACTGAATGAACGTTGAACACTTTTATTTTAACTTAATATAATACATAAATATAATCTATTTAGTCTCAAATAAATAATGAAACATGCTCAGTTTGGTTTAAATAATGCAAAAACACAGTGTTGGAGAAGAAAGTAAAAGTGGAATATGTGCCATGTAAAAAAGCTAACGTTTAAGTTCCTTGCTCAGAACATATGAAAGATGGTGGTTCAATATTCCCAGTTAAGAAGTTTTAGGTTGTAGTTATTATAGGAATTATGACGCGTCGACAATTTCTCTATATACCACTTGTATTTCATTTACCTTTGACTATTGGTTGTTCTAATAGGCACTTTACTATTGCCAGCCTAATCTCAGGAGTTGATAGGCTTGAAGTCATAAACAGCGTTGTGAATCAAGCATTGCTAAGAGCTGCTGGCAAACGCAGTAAAGTTTGAATGAATGCTTACGAGCCTCTGCTCTATCAAATATCAAATCATAGACTTAATTATAATATAATAAACACAGAAATACGAGCCTTTGGTCATTAATATGGTCAAATCCAAAAACAAAACGTTTATTCTTTCAGTGAAATACGGAACCGTTCTGTATTTTATTGAACGGGTGGCAACCCTAAGTCTAAATATTGCTGTTACATTGCAGAACCTTCAATGTTATGTCATAATTATGTACAATTCTGGCAAATTAGTTTGCATCGAGCCAGGCGGACCAAACTGTTGCATATACCCTGACTCTGCGTGCAATGAACGCAAGAGAAGTGACACAATTTCCCTAGTTAATATTGCCTGCTAACATGAATTTCTTTTAACTAAATATGCAGGTTTAAAAATATATACTTCTTTGTATTGATTTTAAGAAAGTAACAGTTGGTCAGGCTGCCACGCAGTTTCCTCGTGGAATGCAATGTAATCGGCCATAATCGGCATCCAAAAATGCAGATTACCGATTGTTATGAAAACATGACATCGGCCCTAATTAATCAGCCATGCCGATAATTCGGTCGACCTCTACTTTGTACAAAAACATATTTTACATTTGAGCAGATGCTCTTATCCAGAGCAACTTACAATTTTGTGTGCATACATTTTTGTACTGGTCCCCATGGGAATCAAACCCACAACCTTGGTGTTGCAAGCACCATGCTCTACCAACTGAGCTACACGGGACTGTACACATTTGAACTGTCCAGAGGAATACTGAGTTTCAGCAACATCAGCACGCAATGGAAAACGTGAGCATGAGCCCCCCAGAAGACCCTAAATCCACTTCCCTGTCCTCCCAGCACCCCCTACCCTGAAAACAATGGAGACCAACTGGATGAGAGGGAGATGGATGCTCTGAACCTCTCATATCCATCAGTTGTAGATGGTATTTTAGTGCTGTGGGGAGCTGCTGCTAGTCTATGATTAAAGTGGCGCTAGATGACTTGGGAGACACAGTCCACCTCCATTGCTTCTCACCTAATAAATAAGGATAACCTCCTACCAGGGGACAATAAATCGACATTGAGTACAATTATTCCTGTGCATAACTGGTGTTTCAGTGGGATCAACATGCTAGGCTTCACACGCTCTTCTGTTGATGAAGGCCACAGAGACCAACGGTGGTTCAGATACTGTAGCTAGTGCGCCGCCGAATGCTAGTGGAGTTAGTCATTGTATATCTTCTCTGTAACTCAGTGAGAGAGGATATAGACTAGAGAGCACTTGTGAGTCATATCACCCTGGTTTTAATCTGGCTTGTTGTCTGCTGGAGAATGATACAGTAGGCCACAGTGGTTTGGGTTTTTGACGTAGTTTCTTTCTCAATGCATATTCAAGTCAACACTCACTTACAATACACACATCCACGTACACAAGCACCCACCTTGATATGTGTGGACTTGAATTTGTGCAAAGCTCAATACTGGCTGGAAGAATGTAATAAAGCTGTGTGTTAGTGACTGGCAGGGTGTGATAGGTGTGGGTGTGATTTCACAGAGGAAACAGCCATATCTGTTCCTAACCCTTCCATGTGAGGCTGTGGAGACAGACTTCTGCAGTAGCTGACTTTTTACCAGGGCTTTGCGCTTTAACCTGGAGCCTGTTATACAGGCTAATCTGTCTGTCCTGATCCAAACAATGTGTATTAAATACGGACCAGCTACAGGACAAGAGTGCATTTAGGATCCCCAGCCCCAACGTACTCTATCTATCCCAGATGGACAGCTGTCACAGCCTGGCTCTTTCTCTCCCTCTGCTTGTCCCTCCATCCAGGGATCCAATAGCGGGCGGGGTTATAGACAGGCCAGGGCAGTTTACTGTATATAGGTGTGTGACTGACCAATCCCTGGTACATAACCTTCAGGACAAATGTATTATGATCCCCTTCCAGCACCATATAAATCTGTAACATGGACTTATTGTAGGCCATGGGAGACCAAATATCACGCAGAGAGTGGAAGAGGGAATTTTTTTTCTCCCAAAAGCTGATTCTGCCTCTCAATGTTTTTTTTCCTCTGTGCTTTCGTTGTCTGACCTCAATCCATTGTCCAGCTGCATGGCTGTTTGAGTGGAGATATGGACATTGTTAGAGTGCAACACACAAAAAAGACCCTCTTTACGTTATAACAATGGACCTCCACTACCTGAACGCATGTGTCATTACTATGAGCGCACAGGCACATAGGCCTGCACGTGCACCCCCTACCTCCTGAACTGGATTACGTGTGTTCTTTTGACAGATCGCTTCGTAGCGCCCCATTGTTGCTTATTTGGATGTGTGACATTCAAATTATTATAAATCCATTTAATCACCCCCAGGGCTGTAGAAGCAGTAGCTCCTAGTGCTGAGCGATTAGTACTTTTTGAGGTCAGTTTGGTTTCGGTTAGATTATTAAAGAATTATCACAGCATACTCTACCGTTCAAATGTTTGGGGTCACTAAGAAATGTCCTTGTTTTTGACAGAAAAGCACATTTTGTATCCATTTAAATAACATCAAAATGATCAGAAATACAGTGTAGACATTGTTAATATTGTAAATGACTATTGTAGCTGGAAACGGCTGATTTTTTATGGAATATCTCCATAGGCGTACAGAGGCCCATTATCAGCAACCATCACTCCTGTGTTCCAATGGCACGTTGTGTTAGCTAATCCAAGTTTATCATTTTAAAAGGCTAATTGATCATTAGATAAACTTTTTGCAATAATGTTAGCACAGCTGAAAACTTTTGTTCTGATTAAAGAAGCAATAAAAACTGGCCTTCTTTAGACCAGTTGAGTAGCTGGAGCATCAGCATTTGTGGGTTTGATTACAGGCTCAAAATGGCCAGAAACAAAGAACTTCCTTCTGAAACTCGTCAGTCTATTCCTGTTCTGAGAAATGAAGGCTATTCCATG